>CM035229.1:25277994-25877994 GCA_020226215.1 Sindora glabra
TGTAGGAAATATCCACATATAAGATGTACATCAAAATATTTTCCTTTTTCAAAAGCATAAACAATAATTATACAAAATAATAAACATCTAATATATGGCATGGAAGCATAGGGGGTTCTTCCTTATGCCTCTAAGGCCATCTTATCCCATGCATATCCTAGCCTTATGCCTCCAGGTCTACCTTATCTCAATCATCCTTCTAAATGACACAAAAGTTAAGGTGCTAGGCCAAAGCCAGACCACTCCACATGATTTTCAATAATATCATATCATTGTCACATATGACATTCAAGCTAAATGTTGAGTACAACATAACATCCAATAATTAGCATTAATATATACAACATGAGGCCAAATTTATATTGAGCTCTCACTAGCCCCTAAAATAATATGTTAAGGTTAGAATATCATCTAAATCTATGACCATAAAGTAACATAAGTCAAAGTCTAACAAAAAAAGTTCCCTATTACTTTCACATATCTAATGACTATAATAATTTGCGATGCTTCATTTTTTATACTAGATTCAACATTCACATAAGCTTTTATCAAAGTATCACATTCAAATAAATACATTAGTGCATGTACAAGTTAGAAAATAATTTAACTAGAACTTTCATACACTTACCTTTCTATTAGGCTTATAATTCTACGATAGAATCCCTTGACGCAATATTTATTCTTTTCATAGAATGCCTATTGAGCATTCTATGTGTGCCTTTATAGGTTTATTATCACATGTTATCCATACAAATATTAGTGTGAAATTAACATGCCATTCATAGTTGCATTATTAGAATCGTGTGGTGCATAACTTTGTTTTTCCAAGTTTCACAACTCCTATTATTTTATACTAAACTTTGAGTAATGTTCTAATAAGTAAAAACACTATTTTTTCTCATTTATTAAAGCAATTTGGGATTCTTCCTAATAATATGAAAGCTGCTCATAATATTTCTCATCACTATCACCCAAACTAGGAAATAGCCACTAGACTGTACTAAGTTTAAAAAGTTATTCTAGCATTTATAAATTTTGCCAATAATATCAAATCTAATTCAAATTTTATGAAAATTTCAATAATTGATATTAAAAAAATCTAATAACCTTATTAGGCTTTTTATTTTCTCAAAATACGTCATATGTAAATTTCCTTATCCAATTACTAAAATATGTCAAAATTTGACAGTTTTAGCTTGAAAATTGTATTTTAAATGTCAAAATTCAATGAAATTTTGTAAAATTTTTAAGAATGATTCATAAGTTATAAAAAATCATTTTGAACCATTTTCATGATTAAAATATTTTACTTATGTTACCCACAATCTAGATTACCAATATGCTTAAAAAGAAGCTATTTTAACTTTCAAAAAATCTTTTTATGTGCAAATCTTTATGAAATTTTCCAACCATGTTTCCAAAGTTTGAAACATCATAAACAACACTTTTCAATCACAAAATATGTTTCACAAATAATTTCAACATTCTACCATAAAAAACCACCTTCTACTTGAAAACATTAATTTTGAAAGCCATCTTTTCAATATAAAACTTCAAACTTCTAAATTTTTCTATAAAACCTTTACAAGAATGTTAATAAACATTTCTAAATTAGTATAGAACTTAAAACCAAAAAAATAAAAAATTTTCCCTCTTGACTACATAGGAAAAAATATAATGCCCTTCTTAATGAAATCAAAATATTTTCATCAAAATCCTTTCTTGAATTTTTAGGAAAATACTTCTACAAAGAATTTTACTATGAAATTCATGGCTTCAATCACATCACAAAGATCATATATACATACTATACATGAAACACCTTCAAAAAAAATGATCAAGAGGAAAAAGATTAAATCTCCACTCACTTAAAATCAACTTGGAGTTTTCTTGATTTCCTTCACTTACCAATTAGCATGTTACCAATACAATATAAAGCCACATGTGGTTAACCATATGGTGGAAAAATGTAGTAATGAGTATATACAGAATTATTCCCTAAAATTAGCAAAAATGTTTATTAGAATTTATAGATAAAAGGATTCACTAAGGTTTTTTTAGGAAAATTCAAAGAAAAATGAAAGTATTTAGAATTTACAGTTAGCAAGGCTTTGGAGTAACTTAGTGGCTACATTCAAAAGTATCTTATAACACCCTTTGAATGAAAAAAATGAAATTTATGGCACCATAGGAGGGGTATACATGGTTTTAGGGATAAGGAGGGGATATGGCAAGTTTCAAAGGATAAAGGTGGAAGGATAAGCAAAAGTCTTTGGTTAGGACCATAATGATGGTGATTATTGATTAATTAATGTCTAATTATCTTTAGTAAATTACTAGGAAGCTTTATTAAGTTGTATTCAGAAAATGATATATAGAGTGATTTATCAAAATAAAGTAAGGCATGACACAAAAGTGAATATTACAATAGGAAAATGACTATCAATAGTATAATAGAAGACTAAGTGCATCTTCTTCCTAAGTTCCTAAAGGAAATTATGAATTTTGTTCCCCCCACCCCTAATGTATTTCATTCTTTATAAATGGCCAATTGTTAGCATTATTTTCCTTATACCAAAAATTCTGATGTGTAAAGAGAGAAAGAAAAGAGAAAAGTGAGTTTTTAATGAGTTTTAGCAAGTTTCTATTGTGTTCTTGAAGGTTAGTGGTAAGAAGCTTGGATAACTTTCTTGCTAAAGGTATAAACTTCCAAGCTCATTGTAGATTCATTTCTTTTAAAGTTTTTGTTAAGAACTCCTTACTAATTTCATGTTGTCTTAATAACATGTTAATTGGTAGGTAAAGGAAATCAAGAAAATGCTAAGTTGATTTTGAGTAAGTAGAGACCCACTCTTCTTCTTCTTAGTTATTTTATTTAAATGTGTTCATGCATGGGACATATATGTGATCTTTGTGATAAGATTGAAGTCATGAATTTCATGGTGAAATTCTTTGCAAACTTATTTTCTTAAAAACTTAAGAAAGGATCTTGATGAAAATGTTTTGATTTCATTAAGAAGGGCATTGGGGTTTTTCCTATGTATTCAAGATGGATAAATTTTGATTTTTATGGTATTAATTTCTATACTAATTTATAAACATTTATTAACATTCTTGAAAAGATTCTATTGCAAATTTGAAGTTTAAAGTTTTATGCTAAAAAACTAATTTTCAAAACTAGTGTTTTCAAGTGGAAGGTGGTTCCTTCTAAACTAGTTTTTAAAGTAGAATGTTGAAATTATTTTTGAAACATGTTTTGTGATTGAAAAGACTTATTTTATGATTTTATAAACCTTGAAAACATGGCTGAAAAATTCAGGGAAGTTTTATATAGGTTTGCAAACAAAAAATGGTTTTTGAAAGCTAAAATAACTCTTTTTTAAGCATATTGGTAATCTGGGTTGTGAGCAATGTAAGTAACATGTTTTAACCATGAAAATGGTTCAAAAATGATTTTTTATTACTTATTATTCATTTCAAATTTTTTACAAATTTTTGTTGAAGTTTGGTACTTAAAATACAATTTTCAAGCTAAAAGTGTTAAATTCTAACATATTTTGGTAATCAAATAGAGAAATCCATGTATGACTTCTTTTGAGAAAATAAAAAGCCTAATAAGTTACTAAATGTTTGAATATCAATTCTAGAAGGTTTCATAAGATTTGAATAAGATTTAATATTACTAGTAGAATTTATAAGTGCTAGAATAATTGTTTAAGCTTAGTACAATCTAGTGACTATTTCTTAGTTTGCATGATAGTGATGAGAAATGTTGTGACCAGCTTTCTTGATGCTGGAAAGCATCCCAAATTGCTCTAATAAGTAAGGAAATATAGTCCCTTTACTTATTAGAACGTTACTTAAAATGTTAGTTTAAAACTACTTGAGAAATAGAAGTTGTGAAACTTGAAAAAATCAAATTATGCATCACACGGTTCTAATAATGCAATTGTGGATGGCATGTTAATCCCACACTAATATTTGTGTGGATAACATGTGATACCAAACTTGTGAATGTATGTTTAGAATGCTCGATAAGCATTTTATGAAAGAATATGGATATTGCCTTAAGGATTTCGTTATGGAATTGTGAGTGTAATAAAAAAGTTAGTGCATGAGAATTCTATTTAAATTATTTTCTAGCTTGTACATACACTAATGCATTTATATGAATGTAATACTTTGATAAATGCCCACATGAGTGTTAAATCCAGCATTGGAAATGGAAGTATTAGAAATTGTTATGGTCACTAGATATGTGATGAAGTAACTATGAACTTTTTTTTGCTAGACTTTAACTTATATTACTTTGTGGTTATGGCTTTAGATGGTATGTTGACTTTAACCTATCATTTTTGGGGCTAGTAAGAGCTCAATATGAATTTGGCCTTGTGTCATCTATGCTGGTTGTTAGCTATTATGTCATACATGACATTTAGGAAGAAGTTCTAGTATGTAAACTTGATTTAGATAAATTTGTGCTATAAATATGAAACACTATATTCATAACATACTCATATATACTTTGATTTTTCATGTATTTTTTTCTTATAGAAATCTTTTGATATTCCAGATGACAAATTAATACGTAGAAAAGTATAGCGGCATGTAGCAACCTTGTTAACTTTAAGTCAACTTTAAGGTGAAAAAACATTAATCTTAAGACTACAACAAAAACTAACCCAATGTAGTGATATCTTAAGACTACAACAAAAACTAACCCAATGTAGTGATCGAACTACCTTAGCCATGAATCATGGAAGAGGTTCTAGAAATAATGCAAGGATGAGCATTTCTAGGCAAAGTTTTACCTTCTACTATCTAGTTCATTTCAATGTCTTGTTTGTTTATCATTTGTACTTATGAATTAATATGTCCTTTGGCCAAAAGGCATTAAGTAAGTCCAACTGAGAGAAGAGAAAGAAGAATACATATCCATACAAGCTCTACTAGGGAGGCTATAAGAAGCTGGAGAACACTTATTCACTAAAAGGTGTGCCAAGGCTGAGTAAACCAAGGACATCAGTGAGACATCTTTTGTTTCTCATGCAAAGTTATGAAATTGAGGGAGAGTAAACAAGCAAGGGTAATATATGACTTTAGAGAGTTAACTCATTGCAAAAAGGATTATAAGTATTAAAATTTATACCAAAATGTATTATTTAATTTTGAAACTTCCATTTCAATCAAGTTATTTTTAATCATTTATTCTTTGTTAATTATATAAGATGCTCTCACATAACAAACCTCCCAAGATAAGTTTCAGTTAGTTAGGAAGCATGATATCTAAACCCTAACTTTAGGAATTGAAAAGCATCCTAATTGTGTTTAGGGTGCCAAATGTGGTGCTAGCTATAGGAAGGTTTTTTGCTCAGTGAAGTGCTATATAATGAAATAATTGACAATCAATTTAATGCAAATAGAAGTAAGGTTCTCCAACAAAGTGACATGAAAGCTTAATATAAGAATGAAGGTAAAGTTATAGTAAGTGCTGGATTAACACTTATAGGTGCATCATTAATTGTAGTAGCAAGTTGATAAGTTATGCATCTTGTAGGAGCAAATAGCATACCATTGCTCTGAGTTCCATAATGTTCATTTAGTAAGGCCCAAGGCTTATTACTTTTATGGATAAGGTGGCACCTGTGATTAGTGCCTTACCACTTAAGCAAATTATTGATCAGTAAGGTGTGCTAACCCTTCCTCGGACTAGTAGGGAGGATATGCCAGCACTTAAAGTACCAATTATTATGGTAGTAGAAACGTTAAAGATTGTAACAAAAGGAAATGTCACATTCAATCCTAAATTTTTTTTTCTATATGTTTATCATTAATTAAGTTTCTTATAGTAGGGGTTTACATGACAAATGGTGGAACCTAATATGCTTTGATGATGGCAATAACACTTTAGCAATAAGTTATAGATAGATAGAGTTTGTTAAGCTATCAATTGTACTATTAACTATTGCTTAGTAATTAAGTCATGGTAATGCTCAACAAGTCCTTGGTCCATAAATTTAAGGTGCTAGTACTAAATAATATGGTCCAAATAATGAATAAAGTCCACTAAACATTCATCATATAGCCAACGCTTTTATTCAATACCTAATGAAGGTATTAACATGTATCCCCCTAATTAATAAAGTTTTTATATATTTTTAAAATTATTTTAGTATTGTTAGTGAAACTACTATCTATCATTATTCATGTTTTAATAGCCTTTTAATCATGCTTAAAGGGAGTTGTATCTTTTTAATATTACTTGGAAGAAACTATAATGACCTCTTGATAAGTACTAGGGTGAGGATTTCTAAGTCTTGCTCTTAATTGGGGTGGATATGGTGGGATTAGAAAATCCAATTTTCATTCAAAAAAACTTCCTTTGAACAATTGCTAATGTTTAAGGAGTTCAATGAAACTTGTATTCAGTTATAGATTAGACAAGTTTATATTGTCTTCTTTGAATAAAGATAAATTAATTGAAGTACTATCTAAATATAAGTTTAGTCCATATTAATCCTTCTAGAAGTGTTACTTTGACATGTTGCCATTGACGAATGTTGCATATGGATTCCTAGATCCATATCAACTTAATGAGCAATCTATATAAGAAAAGGATAAAAGGTAAAACTATATTATTAAGCCTCCGTTACATCAGCTACTAGGAAAAACTTTTACTTTATGCCATACCATAAAAGGTAAGTCTCACTTATATTTTAATTGGGATATTTTTCCTTCAACAAATCTTGATAGTTACATTGTATTGTAGGCATGATTGGATGCTTGCCTTAGTAGTGTTGAGGAGCAGACTTATCTATTATATGGATCCTTTGTTAGGAAAAATGCAATCCATTTTAATGAATTCCTTGCAAGGAACTTTGATCACATCTTATTAGCGAGGCTTAAAAGTAAAGCTAAATAAATGTTTGAACCAGGAAGAAGTGAAAGTATGTTATTAATAGTAAAACTATAATATATTTAACTTGGAAGGTTGTGTATCAAATCAAATTGATCTTTAGTTTTATTATAGTGCCTAAAATAGTCCAAAAATATAGAGTGTTGCTACTTTATCATGCATTACATGTTTGATTTGTTGCCTACTTATAAACTCCCCACTAAAGTTATTACTTGCTTATTTACAACTCATGACATGCTAGATTGATCAACTGAATTGATTTTGATAATAATATGTTAACTATGCACAAATTTAATACTCTAGGGAAAAGGCTCAACCATACATTGGAAAACAACTTAATGAGGTTAAAGAGCTTTAGGCAAAGTATTTCCTCAACACTAGAGTTAAACTGTAATAAATAACTTTGGGTGTTCCTAACATTATTTGTGTTTGTAGTTAATTAAGTTATTGTAAATTAGTTATTGATAGTTAGCTTGATTGTGAATGACTTATTATAACTTGTATTTTGATATGTAAATAAGAGTTCAAAAACTTTATATAAAAGCTCTTACAATTGATTGTACTATTGTAAATTTCTTTCTCATTTTTATTGTGTAATATTTTTGCAAATGTCAATTGACTATTCTATAGGTGACAAATGGTTTTGTATGTTTTGAAAAAAATTGGTGCACAAAAAGAAGTTAGTTTTATTTAAAACTAACATCTTTTAGTTTACAACGTCAGTTGTTGTATAAATAATCAATGTCAATTATTTGTTAATGGGGCGATGTTGTTGTACTTTACACATAAGTTTTTTTTTTTGATAAATAACTAATGTCTAAACCCAAGACACTAGCATGGGTTAAAAATAAAAGAAGTGAAGAAATGATGCTATTTACAAATTTCACTTTGGGCTTATTCTAACTTTAAATTAATTCTTTCTCTAATAAGATATGCTTTTCTTTTAACATGAAGATGCTTTTCTTCAATTTTATGTTTCTGTTCATCAATTTTTTTACAAGAATAAATTTTTGTTAGCCTTTTGTTAAAGCTATAAGGTCATGCATTCGTTGGCAAATAGAGGATTTAAAGATAAAGATTTGTTCAATTTTTTATTTTTATTTTTTAAATTTAGTTTTTAATTTTATAGTTTACCATATTTTGTTTCCTTTCATTCTGATGCAGCTTTTATAGGATTGTACAAGTAAGAAATTTGATTTCATTCATCTTTTTCAACTTTTGGTTGTATTATCTATTATCAATTTATATAAAATATGTACCATCATTTTCATAAAATTTATTGAATACTTATTGTATTTATAGGAATTAGATTTAAGTATACTTTTTTAGGGAACATTAAACTTACATGTTGTACAATGGGTTTCAAGATAGTTTTTAATGCATCATCCATTGATGAATAGGATTTTTTATATAACTTCTCATAGTTTCCAAAATTTCTTTACAAGATTCATTATTTAAAATTGTTATCATTAGGATTCTATAGTTTTATATGGGAATTTTCTTTGTGGTTTTATATAGGATATTATCTTTTGTTTTTGGTACAATGTTTTGGAATATTAAATACAGAGGAAATAAAGATGAACTAAGAAGAGGTATTAGCAGAGGAGGTTAAGGTTGGCAAGAAGGAATTAGGATAGGGGATGGGGTAGGGGTGAGTGAGGTAAATTAGATGTGGGGTACAATATACCATGTTATTTATTAATATAAACTGAACTGATATATCAAAATTAGATATTGGTTGTTCATAAATGATTAACATTAAATGTTACTTCCCATGTCTCTAGCATAAGATACAATATTAGTTTTTTTATATCATAATTGATGTTGTTGTAATATTTAATAATTATTTTGAAACCAACATAAAATGTTATTTATAATAGCACTCAATTAATTATCAATTATAAATTAATATCTAATCTTTTAAACACTTGATGTTATTTAAACTATTCTAGTAGTGATTCTTCAAATTTTTTGGAAAATGAGAGAAATAAAACTCATAGAATTTCAAATATTCAACTTGAAATATATGCATAATTTATAGATTTCCTATTAATACTTTGCACTATCATTTTTTCTTTTAAACTTAATTAGACAAAAGTCAATATTTGTAATTAAATTAAATTGATAAATATAAACCCTAAGTGTGCACGGAGAATATTTCTATTAATTTACTTTATTATTATTTATCCTTATTAGAGATTAAAAAGAAGTCCAATACTATAATATATATTGTAAATATCTATTCATATGGATGTACATAAATTTTTTTAATTCATTTATTAGTTAATTATTGTAAATTGAAACTTACTCAATCTTTGATTCTAACTAATAATAAATTATGAATAAGTTTTATCGATTATAAAGAACTACCAACTTTGATAATTGTTACTTGATGCTTAAGGGTCTATAGATATTTAGGTTTGTTAAAAAGTTTTACACATTCATGAATAAAAGAAACTCTCTTGTGTTATTATATTCTCTTTATCCATTTCTCATAATTTCTACTCTTTGTGTTTACTTTTCTGTCATTCTAGTTTTATTTTTACAATATGTTATCAATAAAAAGCTCTTTTAGTTTAATTTTGTGGTTTCTTTTTTTTTATTTTCTTAATATATGTATTATTTGCTTTCATAATATTTTTTAATTTTTTTAAAAAATTAATCAAAATTTTGAGAATGAAGTTAAATATTATTTTACTTATTTATATTTTATAATTATAGTTAATAGAATATGTGTGGGCACCTTGATCTAATTTGACATATGAAATCAAAAGGTTTTGATGGATGAAATAATTGGTTATTTCTAAGATAATAATTTAGTCTAATTAGAAATATGGAGATTTGATTTAGCTCATACTTTTAATAAGTCTAAAGTCATAACTTATATTATTGATTTTAAAATTTGTTTTAATTATTTTGAAGATTTTACATATGGATACATTTTTTATTAACTTATACCACGAGTTAATAATCATACTTATTGTCACAATTGTCTTCACTAGCCTAGAATTTCAACATCTTAAAGGAGCAAGAGATGAATTTACCTTTGACTTTATAGAATAATGTTCCTTTTAGAAGCAAAAGGTAGTGCATCTTATGATGGCTTCTTGAGATGAAAGGATAGTTTCTCTCAAGCAATTGAGTTAAATTAGCAACATCAAAAAGTACTTGCAAGACATGATGACCTTCATTCTAACAAAGTTAAGACTAGTTCTAATAACCATATTAGAGGCTTCTCCTTATATAGTGGTAATGAATGTAGCTCTAGTAATGAAAGCTTTAATTTTTAATGACTAACATCAATCAACAGAATGGATTCCTTGTCTCTTCATCATTCTTTAATAGAGGAAGAATACAAATATACAAGTTAGTTAAGTTTGTAAAATTTGTGTTATTGATAGATTTCTAAAATCATGTGTCGTACCATTTCTTAAAAAGGGATATTTTTTATGGCAAATCTTTTGACATACAATGATGTTGCAAATGGTGAAAGTTAAATATATAGGATCAAAGAACCTTTTTCTTATTTAACACTGCAATTGAATAATTGTTGACATTGAGTGTCAAAGGATTACATAATGATTTTCAATAAATAACTAATTCAGCATTATTGTATATCTATTTTTAACATTGATCTTATAACCATTATTAAATATAACAATAACATTAGTTATTATATTGAGAAACAATCTATGTCATTTTGTTTACTAACATTGTGAGAAATAACATTAATTGTCATTTCTTCCATAAAATCAACATATAATTTCCATAATACCACTTTAGTTTCATTTAACAATCAAAGTGGTATGTATTCCCTAATCCTAACCCCATTCCTTATCCTTCATTCTCTTATCATCCTTATTTTCTTTGTATTCCTCCTTATAAAATACTTTAACTCTATTAGAAATCTCATTATTTTCAATAAAAATTTCCATCGAAAACAAAGATAAATTTGTCAAAGTTCTATATTCTTGACAAAAATACATTGTGAAAAATATGCTTGTAAAAAGTTAGGTGACTAAAAAAATTCAATCCCCTTAAATTTTTTTTTCGAAAATAGCAATTTTTAAAAATATTGCTTATAGTTATGAATAAGATTTATATAAACTAAAAATTAATAAATAATTTAAAACTATTATTCAAAAATTGAAACTACAAAGGCATAAAAATATTAACTATATAAACCTAAAAATTATCAAAATCCAAATAAAATATGTTCAATAAAAAATACGAATACACAAAAAAAATACTCCAAGCCTAATTGATCAAAATCCTTAGTATGAATGTCCTTGTTATCGACACCAAGCTAGCCTGGAGAAGTCTAAAGGCGTGAGGTGCCACTCGATCATTCATTAGGCATCTACTATGTGTACATAAGTGATGAGTGCACTTATGGCAATGGCATATATTGGTAATACTTACATGGAGGCAGATGGGGCTATCACATTTGCTGCTATTGCTATGTCTAAATGGCTTAGATTTGAGCCACCTCTTGCTTAAGTAGGGTGACCTTCTCTACTAGATAAGACACTTGAGCTGCAATAATATACCTAGAGTGTGTTGTAGTGATGTTATCCCTATAATAAGTGCCTTCAACCTTAACCCATATACCTAGCCCTTTTTTAAACCCTTAACTATCTCTATGCATAAGTTGTTGTCAGAAAGGCCAAACATCCCTTTAACAAATAATCCACTTTCATTTACTCTTTGTTGTATCTTAACTGAAGTAAACTCATCCTTCTTCTTTGTGAAGGCTTCCTGCATATAGTTGGACAATTAATTAATTACTTGGAATTGAAAAAAATGTAAGTTAAATGAAATGTCAAATTATACAAAACTATGTAGCTCTTAGAGATATCTACTATTAATCCTTCTTTGATGAGTGTGATAGGACATTCCATCCACAAGGTGATCAACCTTAATTTTAGCAATTTGCATGTTCAAGAATGGAAAATTTTAATGCAATTATTACTTAGAACAATATAAATTAACTACTAATACGAAAATAGAAATTAAGAATGAGTTATACATACCATGCAAAGTAGATGCTCCATTATTAGAATAGAACTTTCAATGTTTTGGTTGACCCCTACCTCGTAACATTTGAATCCCTATTTTGCTTCTTCTACTAAGACTTCTCGATGACAATGGGTTTTTCCTAGTATTTACAAATTTCTTCCTACTATACATCTTTAATCTAATTGGGTTAAGTCATTTCTTCTTCTTTAACTCATCCATGATATCCTAGAATTTAGTGGAACCCTATTGGTTAGAATTTTTTCACATTTGCTACTCATAAGGGAGGTTCCACATGTTATACTTCAACAATTTCAAGAAAAAAAATTAAAATAGTTAGTTAGGGAGAAAAAATTATAACAAATAAAATGCAACAATGATTGAAAAAAATTAACGTGCATCTCAAACTCATCAAAAAGCATCCTTTGCCAGGCCTTTGGAATGGTTAGCTAGGTAGGCCATACCCCTTTTCACTAGTTCTTTATTATGTGAGCAAGCAATTGGAAGAACCTATCACAAAAATCAATAATAATATTAATTACAATATAAATAAATGAAATGAAAGAATTAAAGTAAACATAATATATTAAAAAAGTTATGTATCCATCCCTATAAAGCATGACACTTTCTTTAAAACCAAGAGTATATTGTTCAGGGAGTGGAGGCATATTGGATGCCTAAGAAAAAGGTCATGGCATTGAGGTGGACCCTATGACTCTAAGGGACTATTACTGTATAAGCCTATTTGATGAAAGCTAGGATGTTGGCAATTGAGTTAGCCTTCCATTAGTATCGGATGTGAGCATAGATATATATTTAGGAGAAATGTGAGTGGGCAGTGATAACTTATTAATACAAATAGGACTATCTTGACCTAATCAGCCTCTATCATGACCTCATCTGGACATATGTTATTAATAAATGAAGTCATTTGAACATTCAAACATTTCTAATTAATTACTTAACAATTAACTAAATAAAAGAAATTAACCATTTAAGATTAACCATTCTAATTAAGTAAAAAAATTAATTGATTAATAAACTAATTAAATATTTTTAATTAACCACTAAATAAATAATTAAATAAAAGCCCTAAAATTATAAAATTAACTATTCTAATTAAGTAAATTAAATAATTGGTAAATTATTTAAATTAACTAAGCATTTCTAATTAACTAAACAATATTAAAAAATATTTAAATAGTATATTCTAAATAAGTCAATGTATTAAGCAATTAACTAAATTATTTAACCCTAAGTATATATTATTGAAACTAACAAGTTTTTATACTTAACATATTAATGAAACTAATAAGGCTTTGAATTAACAAAATAAATTAAACATTTGTAAGTAAATAAAAGAAATAAACTACTAACCTTTACACAAGTACAAAGTAAAGTGAAAGAAAAGGCTTCTGAAAGATCATCAACCAAAATTGTACAAAGCATTTGAAAAATGTTAAAACTAATTGATATAATTAGTAAACAAAGTACTAGGAAAATTTTAATTAATTTAGAATTCAAATTTATCTCTAAAATGCAAGAACAAAGCTCAACAAACTTCAAGAACTTCAATGCATGGCAAGAGAATTTTGAAAAGTGATATTTCAAGGTGTTCAAAGTTTTCAATAAATTCCTAGATTTTTTGTTAGAAACAATGAGAATTTGTACAAAAAAAGTCATGCCATGTTTTCAATAGATATTTTGACAAATTTTTTTTAGAAATTCTACAAATATTCAATTGAAATAAATTTACCAAATATAGTAAGATTTTTTAATTTCAATACCTTTAAATGCAATGAGCATTAATGAAAATTTTATGCATGATATTACACATTTCATACATTTAGACAGTAAATAATACTACCAAATGTCAAAGAAGATGAATAAAATTAAATTTTTTACTTATATAAATCTATAAAAATTACATCAAAATGAAAAGTAACAAAATATAATTGATTATAAAACCAAAAATTGAATTGCAAGAACAAACATAAAAAACTAAAACAAATCCTTACATTTATATTCTTAATCTTTTGTTATTTGTATTTGTTTAATCATATAAGAAAAACATTGTAATGCAAATAAGAATTTTAATGCTATTGATTCATTTAAAGAAAAAATTGATTATTTTATAAAATGATATTAGTGTTCTTACAACATTTATACTTATATTATAAATTATTGCTTGATATCACTTGTGAAACCATAAATTAGATCATATGTTTTATTTATTCTGATATATGTTTATGCTAAAAATATAAATAAATTCTACTTTTGGATAAACCTATCTAAATATGTGATATATATAAATTGTGTTTTAAATTCTAGTTTGTTATACATATGTGTGTGTGTGTGTGTGTGTGTGAAAGTGTACAACTATTATTTGGTTCTTGTCTAATCCATTTGATATGTATAGCTGTTATTTGGTTTTGGTCTAATCCATTTGATATATATGTGTGTATGAGTGTACAACTATTATTTGGTTCTAGTTTAATCAAATTTATTTGAAATGTCGCCTAAGTAAAAGAAATTAAATTTTAAAGTAATTAATATTCAATTATTATGATGTCAGTTCTTCTTTAGTAACCAATGTTAAACATTAGTTAATAGACCGACATTATCTTATTAAAGATGACAATGTTTTTATACTTAATTGACATATAATATCTGAAGTGCTTTACCTAAGCTAACTTTAAATGTTAGTATTTTATAGTAAATAGCATTGAAACTTCCTTCAAGAGCAAGTTGAAAATATAAATAATAAAGCATGGTGTGAAGGGTAAAAAGAGTAAAGTATGATATCATTTGTAAATTTTATCATGAAGCTCTTTTGACCCGAAAATGATTTGCTCTGTATACTCTCCTTCTAACTTCAAAATGATTCTCTTTAGTTTTGTATCTATTTTCCATAATTGTTTTGCAGGATTGAAGCTCTTATCCCATCACTAAATATATGTATAGTGCATTCATTGGAAAAGCTTAAATAATGAATGTAAATGTATAAACAAATAAGAAAAGAGAAAGATAATTATGAAAATATAGATGCAATTTCATTTATTTCCATATCAATACATTAACATATCTATTGAATATAATATAATTTATAATGATAGAGAGGGCTTTTGAGAATAACATTTATATCTTTTAATATAAAGGATTAGATTGATGACTTCTAGAATTCATCAATAAAGATGGATTTTGAGATGAAAGATGTAGATCATTATATTCAACATTTACCAAGGCTATTAAAAATGTTATAAAAGTAATAAAAAAATCTTGAAAAGAATTTTTAAGGATTCCATAACTTTTGATAACCTTAGTAATGTTGAATACGATGATTTATATCCTCCAAATAAATAGTTCTCTTTTTAATAGAGGGAGTAAATCAATAACTACTAATGGATCTATTAACAAAGATAACTTCTAAGATGAAGGGCATTGATAATCATATTTAGCATTATCGGGGCTATTGTAAAGGTCCTAGAATCTTTCAAAGTTCTTTTCAAGGACTATATTGGTAGTTTAGCACTAAACAAAAGGATTTTATTAAGCATTTACAATGATTTTTATCTAAAGTCTTTTAGTATGGCTTTTAGAGTGCTTATGTTTATAGCCAAAGTTTAGGAGCATGTCCCTAGACAAAACTTAGATTGATTCAAGAACCTTTTCATTAACTTGGTAATTTTCTATATAATGATCTACATTTTGCAAATTAAAAGCCTTTTTTATGGATAATGTAGATCGACAACTTCTAGAATCCATGAATATAGATAACTTTTAGAATATATGAATAGAGATGGTTTCTGAGATAAATGGTATAGATAATTGTATTTAGCATTACTGGGGCTTTTGAAAAGATCTTGGAATCTATTAAAAGTCCTTCTAGGGACTTGTACCTGCACTTCAATAATAAATAAAAGGATTCCAAAAGTATTTGGAAAGATTTTTATCTAAAGTTCTCCTAAATGCTTTGTGAAATATTCGTATTCATGGTTGAAGTATGGGTACAAGTCTTTGTAAAGACTTTAAATGGATTCAAAACCCTTTTAACAGCTTGATGAGTTTAAATGCAACAATCAACACCTTCTAAATCAAAAGCCATCTTTTTAATAGAAAGTAAGCTATCTTGATACAACTTTAATATTTTTCAAATAGGCAGGGAAAAATAATATTTATAAGCATTATACAAAACCTTAGATATTGGTTATTAATAAAATCTAATGTTTTAGGTTCATCATTTCTCTAGAAAGTGGTAGTTACTATAATTTGAGATGTTAAAGTGTAGGTGTAAGTCCTTATAAGGACTTTAAATGGATTCCAAAACCCCTTTAATATCCTATAGGTTGAATATAATGATCTATACCCTCTAAATCAAAAGCTTTCTTTTTAATGGAAGGTGAATTATCTTGATAAAACTATGATTTATTTCAAATAGATAGCAAAAGTAATGTTTATAAGCATTATGGAAAACTTTAAATGTTAGTTATTGATAGAATATGACATTTTAGGTTCATCATTTCTAGAGAAAATGATAGTTGCTTTAACTAAAGATGCTAGTCAAGTATTTAACCAACATATAAACTTTAAATATGAACTACCATGACAATTAAAAAGGCTTTAAACAATGGTTAATTTAAAAATTGACATTTTAAGTTTTCACAATTTTCATGGAACCTCATAATTGCCATTCATTAGACATCTTTATGTTTTCAGGCTTTACTTATAAATTCACAACTATTATCATTTTAGATGCCAATTATGCCTATGATGAACACTTTTAAATTTGCCATTTCCCCAATAGAGACATTTAAAACATCTTTAGACATCTATAATGTAAATGATCAACATTATAAGCACCTATAATTGACATCTTATTATTATGAGGAGTTTTCATATCATTTTGGCTATATATTTGTATTGAAATTGTAAATATGAAAAGAAAGTTACTTAAATTATTTGTAATAGAAAGTTAAATTTGTTTCAATGCTTTTTTTTTTGGTAATCTTATTTTCAAAATGCAGATTATACAATTTTAACATAAAATTTAATTATCACTTAATAATTCATTATAAAAATACAAATAGACGAGTAAAAAGAAACTATTTTGCAAATTTATACTATGGTTTTATTCCTTTCTAAATCATTACACACACATGCATATACATATACATATACATACATATACATACATACATACATATATATATATATATATATATATATATATATATATATATATATATACCTATTAAAAAAGTACACTAAATCATCAATAAACAAACACTGTATATTTACGTTAATATACAAAAATTATAGTAAAATTATTATGCAATAAAGTCATTATACTTGATGCAAACTTTAGTGTAAACATTAGTTTGTTGTTCAATTATCTATACTTTAATCATGGGAGTATACAATGGCAAAATTGATGAGTATAGGTGACTCAACTCAATTTTTCTTATTGTATATATGATATATAATTAAATTATATGCCATATATATATATAATAAGAAAAATTCAAGAATTGGGCTCTTATATGTTTAATTATTATAGAAGGAGGATACCATCCCATAATAGCTAAAGGGAAGTCTTTCAAGAAGATTTGTAATATTTCTAAATATGCTTGATAAGATAGGAGGAAATCTATCTTTGAATTTGACATAAATTCTAGTATTAAATAATGGAGCAAAGGTATCATTGAGATGTTCAAAATAGAAAGTGCAAGTAAATTTTATAGGCAATACATAAAATATTAGGTGTCAATTATGAAACCAAAATTGATGTCAAACATATGATTTTTTTTATACATTAGTTATTTCCTAAACTAGTGTATAAAAGCTTTATGTTTATTAAAAAGACTTTTGAAATACCTTTTGGATGACGGTTATATAAGATACCAACATATTAAATTTTCATTATTTCCTAAAATGTCTTAAATGCCTTGGAGTTAGACATCCCAACTAATGTGTTAAATTTTGTATCTTTTCATCAAAGATGTTTGGAATATTTTTAAATGTTAGTTTTGTTAATAATTGATATCATATAAATTTTCACATTTTTTTTAAATTTTAGTTACATAATTTGCAATCAAATTACAAATTTATAAAGAAAACTATTTATGCTTTGATATTTTTTATTTATTATAATTTGCAAACAAATTTATAGTAAGATTTAATTATCATCAAACATTTTATTACAAAAATATAATTAGATGAAAAAAGAACAAATAATTTTACAAATTTGTTTTAACTTTTTATTTCTTTCCAAATGATTACATATATATGGAGTCCATAAAACAACGAACACAAAAAGTACAATAAACCATGAATGCACATTTATAGTAAAATCACTAAGTAACTAAGTTCATATCCCAATTGCATTGAAATACTCATCCTTGCTACAAATTCTCAAGGAAAGCTTTATATCTCTTAATTGGAAGCCAATAGTCTCTTGATCACGTTGAAGTAGAGATTGAGGGGAAATGCTCCACAAGATTTTGCTAACATTAGCATTTGTTATCAACTCTATAGTATTGAGTGGAATATGAGGATAATTCTTGCATCCTTACTCTTAATTTAGAAAATTTTCAAATTTTATAGAGGTATCTAAAAGGCATTGGAATTTTGGATGGGAAGATTTCACAAAAATTGAAGCATTTCTAAAAATAAGTGAGTTGTGCTCAAATTTTACCCAAACATAAAAAAGAATGCCAAGGAAATTTATAAGCTCTATGAATAACAATGGAAGTTGGTTATTAATGCAAGACCAACATCTTATGCATCACCCTTTCAAATTAAAGAGATGATTGTTATACCTTTAGAAGTTAGTTAATTTGACAACTAATATGTAAAATTTTTACTTTTCCTAACTAGATGCTTGAAATGCATTTTGGATGAAACTTATGTAGAAAACCAACTTCTTAAGTTTTTGCATGTTCTGGTTGGCATGAAAAAGCCTTTCTTTAAACATAAGTTACGTCATTAATCGATGTCATAAGTTTTTACTAGTTTTAGAGATATCACCAAGTCATTATAGTCACTAGTTATATTTGATGTCTATCATCTTAACTTTTCGTATAAGTTTAAAAATGTTATTACATCAATATATACATTGGCTATAATGGTAATTGATATTTATCAACGATTCTATGGTAGTGTGAGGTAAGAATTACTTATCATAAAGTAATGATTTTTCTTTTTCATCATTATTTACAAAAGATTGAAAATAAAGTATTTTAAAATAGAAAAGATTCTCTTCTCCTCTGAACTGATTTAAAATGAGACATGAAATAAGTAGATGAAGCACTATTTCATCTATTATTATTTCTTTGTCTTTCATTATCATGAAATTGATCCATGCCTTATTATGACTAAATACAATAATAAGTTTCTAATGAAAAATATGAAACTCTTCTAATTGGTTTCATTACTTTTACTAAAGTGAATGCATTAACAATTAAAAAAATTAGATATGGATAAAGTCATGGTCATAACTATGGATATGAAGAAAACCAAACTAGTTACCACGATTATAGTACTTATAAGAATAGTATAAATAAAGATAAGATTACTTCTTGCATCTAGAGGAGAGGGAATATTAAAGAGAAAAAAAAGGTTAGCACAATAAAAACCTAAAAGGTTCAAATATTTGTGTGTGTGTGTGTGTGCGTGTGTGTGTGTGCGTGCGTGCATGTGTGCATGTATATTCTCATGTATGTTACCAAGGTGATACAAAAAGCATTAGTCACGTACCTATTGTATGTCTAAACATTTTGTGAAACTTTACCAATCCTCACTTTAAAGAAAAACAAATAAGGCTAATTTTATTGATAAAAATGATGCTATCAATCATAATTCTTATGATATAATACATTTCAATATGGTAAATTTCTTTTTACATCCCAAAGAAAGAATCAATAATTTGATTGTTAATGATAGTGGCCAGTTTCATTTTCTATGAAATAATTAGAATATTAGTCTTTTATGGATAGTGCAACAATGCATACTATTCTTAAGAATAAAAAACATTTTTCCCGATAAATGATTGATAAAAATTATATCAATATAATATCTTGTAGTAGAAAGTTCATTGAAGGCTTTAGACTGGCTAATGTTATTTTACTAGAAAGAATATAAATAGTTGTTAAAGATGTGTTATTATCAATTAAGTCTCAAAGAAACTTAATTATAAGTTATAGAAACATAGGATGAAATAAATAGTATATTGAAACAATAAGATATTAAATATCTTTATATTATAGTGGTTATCTCTAGTAAGAAATACTTATTCAAAAAGTTACCATCATTTTCTTTTGATATATATTATAAATATACAAAACTAATTAAAAGAAATGTGAATTAAAAGTTTAGTGACCAAAATATTTTCACTATTTGGCATGATCGGATGGGCCATCCTAAATCAATAATGATGCAAAAAGCAATTAGAAATTCATAAGGTTATTTATTAAAGAACCAAAATATTTTTTAATTTAATAAATTTACATGTGTTATTTGTTCTTAACTTAATCATAAGGTTAATACTAACTAAGAATTGGTACTAAATTTCTTGTATTTTTGAAATAAATACGAGCTGACATATGTTAATTTATTTATCCACTATATGAATTATTTGGATATTTTTTTATTCTAATTAATTATTAAATAAAATATTTACATATTTATTTACTATCAATCTGCAACCTATTATTTGCAAGATTACTTACTTAAATATATTAACTTTGAGAACAATTTCTTAATTATGCAATTAAGACAATATGCCCTTATGATGTTGTGAATTATAATCATAACTTTTATTAATTATCATATATTAATTAGAATTATAGTTGATCATTCTAAAATATGTTCAAATGTAAAATGATTCATCTATAATATTTTTAATATTCCAAATTATTAGTTGTATCTTTGTTCAAGAGAACAAGATTTCCTATATTATTTTAAATGAACTTTATATTTTGTGGTACTTATACGCATCTAGGTAATAAGTTATAATTTTCCTTTATAAATAGTTTTAGTTAAGAGTTAAAAAAATTATATAGAAAGAATTTTTTGAATGTGCAATATATACTCCACCATAATGCATATAAATGATCTTTAAAAGTGATAGAGAATACAAATTTATATGTGAAATTATATTCTTAAAATCAAGGAGAGAAGTAACTATAGAAGTAATATAACATACAATAATCTTGATCTTCACACTAAGTAATATGAACTAAAATTTTATAAGAAGATTAATTTATAAAGTATGAAAAATTATCAAATATATTACTGACAAAAAAAGAATAAATAAATATTATATATTACCTGTAAATGCTCCTATTTAGATTGATGCCTAAGTGTAACAATCTATTTTTCAATAAAAATTGAATTTTCAACATGCTTGGAGTATAATAAACCTATTAGTTTTAAATATACATATCTTAAAAAAAATGAGTAAATAAATAAAATGACTTTATTGAGAAATCAAATGCTTTTGAAGAGATTTGAGTTTTGGACAATCTGTGTTTCAATAACAATTGAGTATTGAATATGCCTGAAGTATGATAAACTTATTAATTCCAAATATACATATCATCAAAACAAATAAATAAAATGACCTTATTAAATAATCAAATACTCTTGAACAAATTTAACATATAATGACAAACTTTGAAAAAAAAGTTCAGGTACTTGGAGTTTATGAAAATAAAGAGATTTCATTTGATTATATCTCAAATAAGAAAGATGGAACCAAAAGGGAAATGGTTATCAATAATATTTACTCTTATATATAATATAGTACTCAAAATTATGAAAAATAATGATTAGTAAGAATCTTAAGTTTATAAAATTATGATATTTATTAGCCAAAGAGAAGATACATAATTTAAATAGAAATGAAAGTTTTAAATTTACATATAAAGCAAAAAAGCTAATAAGGTTTTAAATATATAATTGTATAAAGATAATAAGAAAATTTTAGTTATAAAGAGAGTATGATTCACATACAAAGATTTTTACAATAATTGTTATTGGCTATAAGAAATATTCATTTTTATGTCGTAGATAAAATTTTCTAGTAATATAACAAAATTAGATGTACATCTAATGGATTTAATATATCATATTCCACATGTGACAATTAACAATGATATTGTATGAAAATCCTTAAAGGATTATCAATGCTTGAAGCATGAAATTGGAATTTTTGCAAAATATATTCAATTTAATTACAAATATATTTGTATGGATTAAATAATCAAGATGGATGTGATTTCACTATAATTACTACATATGTTGATGAGTTGAATATATTTGGAACTCATTAAGAGCTTTTAAAGACAAAAGAATATTGAAAAAGGAGTTTGAAATAAAAGATTTCAAAAAATTATGTTTAATCTTGGCCTATAGATTAGGCATTTAAACAATAACATATTTGTTCATTAATCAAAATTAAAAGATACTAAAATATTTTTATACAAATAAATCACATCCATTGAATATCTCAATGATTATTCACCCATCTAATACATATAAAGATCAAATTTAAACTTTGAAGAATAATTTAAAAAAATATTCTTGGTCTTAAAGTACTATATCATAATGTAATTGATACACTCATGTAATTTACTAATAATATATGTTCTAATATAGATTTTTAGTAATTCTATTAGAAAACAGTTCTTTTCCAACTAGAAGTTATTAGAATAAAACTAAACATATATATTTTTTGTTACTTTGTAGAACAATTAATATGAGATTATTTTATTTATATGAATTTTGAGTCATATTTATTTAGTTATGTAGATATAGAATATCTAATCCATACAAAGTTCAATTTCATATCACTCTTTATTTACATACAATGATAAATCTATATCATGCTTGTTTGTTAATATGTATTATGAATTTCAAGAAAGAAATTTCGACAAATCCTTATGAAGATAATGCTATGTGTAAAAGCTCAATCAAAAAGAGAATACATCAAAGGAGATAACTCTTTCTTATGCTTATAAAAGGATTATAATAGTTGATTATGATGATAAGTTTGTTCAAGCAATCCTTGATTGAATTAGAGGCATTGACTTAAAGGTCTTCAATGATATTTTTAATAGCGAGAGTTGTGCTCATTTTAATTTTCTTCCCTTGATCATGATTTTTTCCTATTGAGTTCTCTTAGCAAGATTTTAATGAGACAAATTATTCACTAAAGGAATAATGCATATTTCTTCCTCCATTGGGATTTTTTTCCCATTGGTTCTTTTTTTTCTTAATGAAAGTTTTTATTGAGACATTCTTTACAAAACGGATATCCAATAAGAAGTATTATAAATATTTATTTATGTGGATATCTATAAAATGTCTTTAACTTATTTGATAGTTATTGTAATTGAGATTACTCAATCTCTAATCATAACTAACAATAGATAATTATCAATAAATAATAATTATTAACTATAGATAATTACCATTACCAATTGTAATAGTTACCACTTGGTGCTTAAGGGTTTATAAATATTGAAGGTTGTGAAAGAGTTTTTCACATTTATAAATAAGACAAACTCCTCTTGTGTTATTATATGGTCTTTATTTATTTCTTTGTTATTTTATTCTCTTCATCTATTTCTTAGTCATTTTAATTTTATTTTCATAACATGTAATCAATTATAGTAATATAGATTGTTATATATCTATGTGTATAAAATATATTCACAAAATCAATACCATAAATCCTTATTATTTCTTTTTACTATCATTTATCCAAAAAGTTTAATTAGAGATAAGTTAATAATTATAGCTAAATTAAATTGATATATGTAAGCCCTTTGTGTGCATGAAGGTTGATATGTAAGATTTTGTCTATATTATTTCCTCCTATTTTATGGCTTTTAGTATGTTACATATGTTGAATTTTATGAAGTTGACCTTGTTTTGTGATTAGGCATTGATTTTATAATATTTTGAAATTGTTCAGTTAATGTTAGATTTTTAAACTGTTTTAGGTTTTCAACTATAACTTGAGTTTTAGATATCAAAGTTAGGTTAATTGAAAATCGTAGAGGAAGCTTTAAAACTTTTATGTTTTGGCCAAAACCTAATTCAAATATCTGGACGATAAAAAACGGTCTTAAAGTTGATACTTTATTTTTTTAAGCTAAACTACTCTCAATTTTTAGTCCATATTTGGAGCTCCAAAGATTCAATCAAGTTTAAAATAGTGCTTAAATTTTTAGTTATGTAGATATAGAATTTGGCCTATAAACTTTCAAGTTTAAAATAGTGCTTAAACTACTCTCAATTTAAAATAGTGCCTAAAATTTGGCCTATAAACTTTCATATTTAGGGTTTGGTGAAACTATATGGTTTTATAGGTCTTACAATGGCTAGAAATCAGATCTATGGTTTTATTAGGTTTTAGGCTTCTAAAATTAGTGAGTCTCTATTCTTTGTAACCCTAGGAAGTATATTATTTTGGCCTATTAGGTTTTGTAGCATAAAAAATTAGATATAGGGTTTATGCTTCCAAAGGCAAGAAGAAACAATTCTAAACAACTTTTTCCTTTTCTTAAAGTTTCTTCTTTTTCATCAATGGAAGGATAATTTATTAATTGATTCAAGAAATTTGAGGCTAATTTTAGTTTGAATTATGAGATACTAAACTATAATATTAACTTTTCCTAATTAATTTTTCTTTTTCTCTAATTCTATCATTTGATTTTCTAGAATTGCATGAATTGGATATTGATTTAATATAATTTTTGTTCAATATTGTAATTTATGATATTTATTTGATCTTATGTTGAATGTTGATTGGATAATCATCATTTTTCTTATGAGGACAGAGGATTAGACGATTAAATCAAAGGTTTCTAATTTAATCTTTTAATTCAATAGAATTCTATATTTAAATCCATTTAGATTTAGCTTTATGAGTTATAGTTATTTTTTTAATTCTGCTAATCTAATTTAATTAAATCTTAGATGATTATCTAGAATCATTATTAGGGTTTCAAACAATTTTAAGCTGAAAAATCAATTACAATTGTCAATTATATTGTGATTTATGATTAATCAACTAAGAGTTCTCAATTCCTTAGATCAATTATATTTTTGTATTTTTTTGTGTTAATTCTACATTTACTTCAAATATTACATTCTATTTAATTTTGAATTAAACCCTCAATTTAATTGTATTTATATTCTTACACCTTGTTTGCATACTATTTGTTTAATTACTTAATTCTATTTTCATCTACTTTTTAATTTTTTTATTTAATTCCATAATCATGGTTTATAATTTAATGTGAAAGGATATTTTAAATAGATCATTAGGGATTTGACCTAATTTATTATTTTATACTGTAAAATTTTCACCAATCTAGTAATTTCTAATTTTGATTGAGATTGACACCCGTCAAAGGCTATTCCTATTAATTTACTTTATTATCATTTATCTTTATTAAACCTTAAAAATTAGAGATTAAAAGTATTGTAATCAATTATAACTATTATAATTTTTTTTTACATATTTCACATACTCAAAGCCATAAATTCCAACCATGCAATTGTGGAGTTCTTTCTATCTTTTTTGCATATTACTTTCAAGCATGTGAATTTTCAATCATGTGAATAGATGTTGCAATTTTAAAATTTTAAATATGGTACTTCTTGGTGAAAATTTTTATGCATAAAATAATTGTTATCCTTAAATATTTTAAGTGCAAAAGATGGTATTTATTGTGTTTAACTTTCTTTTTCTTCATATAGTTTTTAATATGTTATTAATTTTATCTTTCTTCTCTAATTTGTCTTAGTATATCACAATACTTCTACATAATATCAAAATCGGATATTTTATGATAATATCATCTAAGTTCATTTTAAAACTTTTTAACATAAAATTACGAAGATTAAGAATAAGCGCCAATGATAAAGGAAAGGACTATCGAGGAAGGTCGTTTGAAAAGACTAAAATGCAAAATTCTAATTCTTGTGCCAAAAATCAGTAATTATTCTTATCCTTTCTATCTTTTTATGAACCTTAATTGTCTTCTTGCATGATCATCTAGTACCACTTAAACTTCGGACATAAGTAATTATTTCATATGAAATGTAATAACAACTGCTACTAATTCTAACAGGGCATTGACAAAGCTGTGTACGTATGCACATTTGACTTCAGCCGCAGAAGAGCTTCAAAATATTCACTTTTAACCAATTTTATTAATCTAAAATAAAAAGTATTGAGCTCTTTTGGTTTGGTACTTAACATAAATCATATCCTATTCTGTAGAATTAATTAACACGTTTCATGTTATAAGTTCTGGCAGAAGGAATCTACATGTGGATATGGAAGGAATATTACATTCAAAAAGGAAATATATAAATCGCATTACATCGCCATTGTCTGAGATACTGAACTATACTCTGAGGTCTCTCAATACATTGGTTTAAATAAGTAATGAATTCTTACAATATTTTATTTGTTTACTTTTTCACATATAATATCAGGGATTCAAATTCAATTGTATGGTATAAGCGAGACACATGCTGCTAAAGGATTCGCACCAACCAATAGAATCACTCGTGCACGGAATGTTCTTAATAGATGTCATTCCTCTTAAGTTGTAACCTTGCAACCCAACTACAAATTCACTCTTTGATATCGGTTATCCTAATTTTTTTTTTTTACATCAATTACTATCAGTCAAATACACGAAAGTTGATGTATATCTAATATATTTAATATCAGTTTTCAAATCGACGTAAAATATATGTAATAACATTGATTTTTTAGTGAAGAAATTGAAGGATTTTCTTTTAATTTTTTTTTACATTTTACGTTAATTTTTAGTAAAAAATTGATGTGAGGTGTTTATATAAAAATTTAATCTAATGATGGTTCTTCATATCTCTAACAAAATATTTACAACAAAAATTAAATAAATACAACATCCTATCAAAAATATATATTTTGAATTAAAATTTTTTGAAAAGTTATAATCTCGTGCTCATTTACTTGTTTGGAAAAAATTATATTTATTTTATATAATTTTTTTATATTTATCCATTTGTAAATCCCAATAGAATTTTGCCCCTTTCAGAATTATGAAAAATGACTATTTTTTATTGAATTTTACACTTTTCCCCCATCTTTTTTGTTGTCAATCGGTTTGAAACTTCTCTATAATATTTTATCAAATATATAAATAGTATGTAAAACTCATATACAATCTCAAAAGTTATATAAAAGAAATACATAGAAAAAATCATTTTAAAAACTTGTGCAATAAACATCTCTTATTGTTGTTTAACTAACTTTAGTTTCCGCTACAATATTTTATCAAATACATAATACACATCTAAAACTTAGAAATAACCATAAAAGTTATACAAAGGAAATACAAATAAAAATATCTTAAAAAACCTGCACAAAAAATTGAAGAAATGGAAGAAATATAGATAAAGAAAATAGAAATAAGAAGGACATTTCTTATGTTTTAAATCTACTTCATGTTCAATGCTAGTTGAAGGAGCGTCGATAGATCATTGATGTATATAATAGAATAGAGTGAAATTTACTATTTTGTAGAAAGTCAAATGAAGATGAAAATTGAGCTTGGGAGTTTAAAAATAAATAAAAAAGAAAGTGAGAGCGATAATTTAAAAAAAGTACAAAAATATCACTATTTACATAACTTTAAATGTTAGTTATTTAATGAACTGATGTCTAAAGTCTCATAGAAAAATTATATTTTTTTAAAACATTGATATTTAAAGTGTTCTCATATTTTCAAAATGACATTACTCACATAACTTTGGATGTTAGTTATTTAATGAATTGGTATCTAAAGTCTCATAAAAATAATGATTTTTTTTTAAGAATCGACGTCTAAAATGTTCTTATATTCTCAAAAATAATATTGTTCACATGACTTTAGATATCAATTATTTAATAAACTAACATCTAAAATATTTTTATATTTTCAAAAATAGCACAGTTTATGTAACTTTAGATGTTTATTAGTTTATGAACTAATGTATAAAATGTCATAGAAAGAAAAGATAATAATTTTTTTTAAATCAATGTCTAAAGTGTCCTCACATTTTTTTAGACATTGATTTTTTATTGGAACTGATATAATAAGTTGCACTTATTTGTTTTAAAACAAATCACTACACTATTATATACATTAGTTTTTACTTTAATCAACATTAATGTGCTGAAGTTAAAAGACAAATTTGTAGTGATACAAATTAATATTTCTTTAGACATTGATTTTGATGAATGTGGGGACACCCATAATGGGTGATCCAAATTCATCATTTAATAAATATTTATTTATTTAGATAAATATTTATTTTTATTTGAGTTTGAATTCAAAAATCAAAATCATGCAATCAGTTTGTTTTGCATAACTGATTACAAAGTAGGAAAATGGGAGAGAGAAACAAAACTACCCACTTTCCCATTAGAAAATTTTTTTTTGAGAAAGAAAAGAGAGAGAATACATCATTCAGAATATGAGAACCACAGTTTTTCCTTCATCTTCTTCTCTCTAGAATACTATGAGTGTGATTTTGGTGGAATTGTTATGGATAAAAGCAAGAATTCTTGACCAGAGGTGATTCTTGACAATTTTGTGGTGGAAAACAATATCAAGATCCAAAAAGGTAGATCAAGTACGTATAATTCCACATTTATTTTTGATCTATTAAACTTTTCCAATATTAGTATCAGAGCCTAGTTAGATATGATTTATGTGATTCCCTATGCGTAATTAATGCAATTAAATGCAAGGTACATGATGTATGAGATATGTTATATAAGATGCATTATGTTAAATACACTTGTTGTGTACTGTATATTTGAGTGGTAATTTTGCTTTGACCAAAAAGTATATTTTTCTATTTTTGCTTTTGTGATATGTAAATTGGTTTTTCTTGTTTGTTGTTTGATTTTGCCATTCTTGGATGAATATTATTAGGGATGGTTTTAGTATTAAAGGGAATACATAAAACATTCATAAGACATCCTTAAACATAAAAAAATAACAAGAACACCTAAAAATTTCATAAAATTCGTAACTTTGAAATATTGGGTCCTCTATAAAATTAATTTTTTAGGCCATAAAATTAGCCTAGATTTGTAGAGCATGAAATTTTGAAAAATATAGTTTTTAAATCACCTAAAATGGACCTCTGATTCAAAAGTTAGGGTCAAAATACAATTTTGGGTTGTATAGATCTGATTAAGTCGCGAATCAGATCGGGTCAATCCGGTTAACTTGGTTATGGGAAAGGGATGACCAAATGACATGTCATTTTGGCCATCCAAAAAATGACACATCATTTTGGACGAGAGGCCGCCTGAACGAACACTAAAATAATACGTCGTTTCACACAACTAGAATTCCAAAAAAAAATTGTAACTCCTCACTCTAGAAAGTGGCGTGTAGGACCCACTCCAATGCCCAAATGCCACATGTCATACATTATTAAAAAGAGAAATTTTTTTTCTCTCCTTTTGGCCTGCTCCAGTGGTTGGAAAATGCATGCGAGGTAGTACATGGGCCTCACGTGTCGTCACCAAGTGTGGCAAATGCTAGTTTTTCTAACTTTTTTGAAATTTTGTGTACAAAAGCAATGCAGAGGCACGTGCAAGGCCCTTTAGAGGCAATTTTTTATTCTAAATTTTTCTAAAATTGAGATCTACACATTGATGTATTATTTATGCATTTTTAAAGCTTCTATGACATTGTTTTGACTTAAAAAGTAGCAATAATATTGTATTTTTGACCATATTTTATGTCTAATTTTTGTGAATAGACATGGAATAGTGGTTTAGAGAAGAATAAGATCCATATAGGTTTGTGGAGAGTATAGGAGAAGAACCCAAAGAGTCAGACTAGATAGATACTCTAAAAGACCTAAAAGAAATGATGCACTCCTTATATAAAAGAAATGCGCGCATAGACTACTCGATGAAGGATTTCCTATTTGAAGTCAAACAACTAAAAAAGGGATCTCAGTTGTAGAGGAAAGGTATTTCCCAATCACTTTTGGTTTCATACTCTGATGGATGTAATTCCAAATGATAACTTTTGGAGATCAGTTAAAAATACTCTTTGGCAATGCAAAGACTATACATTGGGAATAGTTAAATACCTTAATCGTGAAAAATGTATGGAAAAGTTAAGACAACAGGAAGTCTGCTACTTTAAAAACAATTGGAGAAAAATAATCTTGATATCATAATTCCTAAACATGAAAAGTGCAAAATGTTTTGGACACAACACTCTAGAGAAGGGATTATACTTCAAAGGTCCACTCAAAACTATGATTGTACATAACTTTGGACCAACTCATTCCAAAAATCCACCAGAATTATTTAACACTTTTGAAGAGATGAAAGCCCTGAATTCAGAATAGAGAGCTAGAATGGAAACACTAGCTATAAATGCCTTATTTTTTATGTATTTATTTCTATTGGTTTGTTTGAGACTATTTTATGAACATTGATGAATGTTTATTGAACCTATTTATTATTTGATGAATGTTTAAATATTTTTATTTAGCATACATTTATCTTATTGAATCCTGCATTTAAGTGGGAGCTCTTATAGTATGTTTTCACTTAAGAGCAACATAATGTATGATATTTGCATGAGAATGATATCGATAGGAAATAATAATAGTATTTAGATAAATATGTGATAGGGGTATGGCAAACGTAAACTCTCGACCATGAATTAAGTGGTGTCATTATTATTCTATGCGAGAACTATACAAATGAATGACATTGTATACTCATAGGAAATGTTCACATATTCAAGAGAATGGCCAGCAAGAACATAATTGTTGAATTAAATAAGGGTGACAAATTGAATAGGGACAACTAGGACATTTGACATCGAAAAATATCATATATTTTAGAGGAGCAAGATGCTCTAGAAGCATTGAACAATGACATATTAGAACTTGAAAATGGGAACACAGCTCAGCATAAAAGAGATGCTAAGACATATGTTGTTTGAAAGAAAAAGAACAACATAGCACGCATTACATTTTTAAGTCCAATGGTGGATAATCTCATGTGTGAATATGAGAATTACTCAACTGCCGAGGGAATATGGATTACCCTAAAAGAGAAATTTAGTGGTACTTCTATCACTAAACTGAGAAGATTCACAATCAAATCTGATACATACAAACTTCGACCTAACACACTAATGAAACAACATTTGTGTGAAATGTTAAATATGATTCATGAGTTGAAAGCGATAGGATATGCCCTTTCTTATGAGCAAAAAGTGCAAGCAGTGATTAGGTCATTTCCTACCAGTTCGAAACATATAAAGGTTAACCTAACTCACAATGAAAGTATAGTAACTTTTGATAATGTGATGAGACATTTGGAACTTGAGGATGAACATCTGGGGGCTTATAGGTCCTTTGGGCAAGCATATGTGGTAGAAGGAGCGAGTCCCTCCAGTTCTAAGCCTAAATCTAAGAAAGGTAAAAAGTTCCAGAAGAGAAAGACAGGGCCCAATTCTCAAAGTAAAAAAACCTTCAAGAAAAAGAAGGAAAAGGATGGCACAAGGAATTTTGATATCAAGAAGATCAAATGTTATGTTTGCTAAAGAATGGATTATTTTACTAGATATTGCACTTAGTAAAATGAACTTAGCAAAATGAACAAAACAGGGTATTATTGGATATTGATTTCAAACATTTTTCATATGTTTCCAGTACTATTTTTCTAACAGAATCTTATCCTTTGTGGATTTTGGATTCAGGTGCTATAGACCATGTGAGTAGGATTGAGGATCCTATATAGAATACCGTCATTTTTCAAGTCAAAGCAAATGGTTTTATATTGAAACAATGTGAGGATTGAGGTCAAAGGCATTGGAACATGCAAATTAGATTTGCGTGAAGGAAGAACCTTAATCTTACATGATGTACTTTATGCACCTGACATTCGACGAAATTTAGTTTTTGTTTGTTCCTTAGTTTTGGATTTTCAATTAATTTTTATGAAAATATTGCTGACATTTTAAAGATAATGTATTTCATGATTCTGGCTTTATTTCCGATAGATTTGTCATTTTGGATATTGTCAACAATGCTGCTTTTGATTATTTTACTACTTTCACTTCCAATGTAAATGTTGAAATGGACTTTGGCACATTAGACTAGGATATATAAATCAAAATAGGATGATTAAACTAGCAAAAGAAGGATTGCTAGGCTCAATTTCAAAATTGGAAATGTCTTTTTGTGAACATCATCTAGCTAGTAAAGCAATTAGAAAATCGTTTAGAAAAGAAACTAGGGCAGAAACTCCATTGCTACTAATTCACTCTGATATATGTGGTCCTTTGAGTGTGAGGGTAAGGCATGGAGCTTGGTACTTCATCACTTGCATTGATGATTACTCATGATACGGTCATATTTATTTGATTTCGCATAAGTTAGAAGTATTAGAATATTTCAGACGTTATTTAAATGAAGTCAAAAATCAAATAGATGAGAAAGTTAAAGCACTTAGGACTGATCATAGACGTGAATATTTATCTGAATAATTTAAAAAGCTTTATGAAGAAAAGGGGATAATAAGACATTTGACAATCCCTGGCATTCCACAACAAAATGGAGTAGCTGAAAGAAGAAATAGGACTTTTTTAGATATGATTAGGGCAATGATAGTATAAGCAAATCTACCATTTTTATATTGGGGAGATGCCATTTTAACAACCACTTTCATACTTAACCGTGTGCCCTTGAAGTCTATTACATCTACACCTTGTGAACTATGAACAAAGTGTAAACCTAATTTGAATATTCTCAAGCCATGAGGGTCTACTGCGTATGTCCCTGATACTTCCCATATATATGGAAAATTAGGTCCAAGAGGGAAAAATGTATATTTATAAGATATTCAGAACTATCTAAGGGATACATATTCATTAGTGAAAATGAGAATAGAACAATAACAAAACTTGAATCAAGAGATGCCATATTTTTAGAAAATGAGTTTCCTAGTAGAGGAGAAATTGATCGCACTGTATCTTTTTATGAGTTACTAGATCAAATGGATGACAATATTGAATCTTATTCATCTTATCTAAGTGAGAGCTCTCAAAAAATACCTGCCAATCCAAATGGAAGCTTTAAGAGAATGAGTGAGAACCTTGTATTTAGAGATGATATAGTACAAGAAACCCCACTGTGGAAAAGTAAAAAAGGAAGTGTACCTAAAAGATATTTTTCAATTAAGGGATAAGCTCTTATGGTTACTCCTTAAGATAAAGAAAAGCCAAAAATAGTTTAAGAGGCTCTAATTTCTCTTACTAAGGAACATTGGAAGAAAGAAATGGAGGAACAAATAGACTTAATGAAAATCAACTAAGTTTGGAAGCTAGTTGACCTACCATTTGGCCGAAAGGTAATTGGGAACAAGTAAGTTCTCAAAATTAAAAGAAAGGCAAATGGATTAATTAAAAGGTATAAGGCTCGACTAGTTGCAAAGTGGTATACACAATAAAAGGAAGATTATGAGGATACATTCTCACTTGTTATACATTTCAATTCAATAAGAATACTCCTAGTCATAGTAGCAAATCTAGATTTAGAATTATATCAAATGGATGTAAAAATCATTTTTCTCAATAGAGAATTGGATGAAAAAATCTACATGGAATAACTAGTAGATTTCATACAAAAAGGAGAAGAAAGGAAAGTTTGTAAACTCTAAAGGTCTATTTATGGACTCAAACAGTCATCCAAATAATGGTACTTGAGGTTTTATCTAGTTATAATCTCATACGACTTCTAAATGATTGAGGAAGACCATTGTATTTATATCAAGCAGCATGAAAGTAATCTTGTGATATTATCATTTTATGTAGATGATATACTATTGACTAGGAATAACATGAATTCGATTATGGCTATTAAGGAATGGCTGTCCTCTAATTTTGAGGTGAAAGACACAGGTGAAGCAGATTACATTCTTGGAGTCAAAATCTTCAGAGATCGTTCCAAGAAACGTGTTTCTCTTTCTTAAGAAAGTTATATATGAAGAATTCTTGAGAAATTCAATATGAAAGATTGCAAACCCATGGATACCCCCTATAAATAAGAGTGAACCGTTGAGTCAAGAAATGTACCCTTAAGATAAATTTGAGAAGAAATCAATGGAAAAAGTTCCTTATTCTAGTGTGGCTGGAAGTCTAATATATGCAATGATGTGTACAAGATCAGATATTTGCCATACAGTCGAACTTGTAAGTAGATACTAGTTAAACCTTAGATAAAGACATTGGAAAGCTATTAAGAGGATATTGAGATATTTGAAGAGCACCGTTGACTATGCGTTATGCTATCAGGGAGATAATTTATGCTTAGTTGGATATTTTAATGTGGATTGGGCAAGATACCTATATGAATGAAAATCCATATCAGGATACTCTTTCTTGCTAAATAATAGTGCAATATCATGGTGTAGCAAGAAGCAGACATGCATTGCATTGTCAATAATGGAAGCAGATTTTGTAGCAGCACAAGAGGCAATATGGCTGAAGAGATTTATAGAACATTTAGGGATTTGTGGTGAGAATTTAAACCCTATCCAAATATATTGTGACAATCAAGTAGCCATCGCCTACATAAAGGATTTAAAGTACTATAGCAAAAATAAGCACATAAATACAAAGTATCATTTTATGAGAGATGCAATAGCATAGAAAAATGTCACCATCCTACACATTCCTACGTAAAAGATGATAGTAGATCCTTTCACTAAGGCTATACCAGGAGATATATATATTGACTATGTAAAATCTCTTGGTATGTATCGAATGTAATCGAACATTTCTAAAATTAAAATGAATAAAGTATGTTTTCATTCAATTAAAAGTGTTATAATATGTGTATGAGTATACAAATATCCAATATGTTGTATACGTTAATAAGATTGGTTCTCTCACATGAACAACTGCCTCCAACGCTCATGAGGAATGGGCAGAGATGAGACATATGTTTACTAACATAACTATAAGAAATGTTGTGCATTGGTAAAGAAGTATTACAAAATAAAATATATCACCTTAATAAGGTAAAGATGAGATGGGATATGAAATACAAATATGGATCGAATTATGGATTCTCCCATCTTCTACAATACTTATGGCTAGATAATGAATTCTTCACATTCCAACGTCAAAAGGAACCAAATGATGTGAAAGAATTTAGGTTAGGTATTATATGTGCATGAATTAAAGTTTGTACAGTGTTACTAATAAAATCAACATACGTTCTTATGCTATAAAGGGAATATTCGTAGCATATGATTCGTACCACATGTGCAAAAAAAATCGCAAATGAGAAGTAAGTGAAGGATCCTTGGTTCAATGATGTGTGAGTCCCAAAAAAGAAAAATTCTTTTCAAAGATACCCTTTAACTCTAACAATATCATAGAAAAATGATGCAATGTTTGCTACCTTACTATACATTCTATCATCATGATATATACGGTTTAAAGGATAAAATACTAGAAAAGTAGCTATTTCAAATCAAAGTGATATGTGGGCAAAAGGAAGATTTCCCGACATATGCATAATTATGCTAGTGTTTGAGACATATCTGTTATGAAGTTAATTTTGGTAACATCATAAGCGTGGACGCTATGCATATGTGGATGGCAATCTGAGCTTGTAATAAAGCTCGTAAGAGATTAGATTTGCAAATGAAAAGTGTATATGGAAAAATCTAGGGCATTTGAGGCATAATACAAATAACTAGAAGTAATGGTTGTCTTATGCTAATTCTATATAAAAATTTATAGTACAAGAACACCCAAGATGACGTCGTACCCATGTGGTCACGACAATGCATTGAGTATAAAAACCAAAAAAGAGAAAAAGATTATATGATATGGCTCATCCCATTATGTGTGAGTTGGAGATGATGAATATGGGGACACCTATAATGAGTGATCCATATTTATTATTTAATAAATATTTATTTAGATAAATATTTATTTTTATTTGAATTTGAATTCAAAAATCAAAATCATGCAATTAGTTTATTTTGCATAATTGATCACAAAATGGGAAAATAGGAGAGAGAAATAAAACTACCCACTTTCCCATTAGAAATTTTTTTTTTTGAGAAAGAAAAGAGAGAGAATATATTATTCAGAATATGAGAGTTATAATTTTTCCTTCATCTTCTTCTCTTTGGAACATTGTGAGTGCAATTTTGATGGAATTGTTATGAATAAAAGCAAGAGTTCCTGACCAGAGGTGATTTTTAGCAATCACGTGGTGAAATACAACATCAAAATTCAAAAAGATAGATCAAATATGTATAATTCTGCATTTATTTTTTATCTATTGAACTTTCTTGACAGATTTTTTATTTGAACTAATATGGTAAGTTGTATTTATTTAAAAAAAAATCACTACACTATTATATACATCAATTTTTATTTTAATCAATATTAATATGCCAAAGTTAAAGAACAAATTTGTAGTGGTACAAGTTTAATTGAGACAAAACAAATGTAAAGACCAACAATTTATCAACTAGTTTTATATTTTATTTAGTTAATTTATTTTCTTTCTGAATTTAACGTATTGTAATTACTTAATCAATTTACAATTTATTATTAAATAGTAATTCTCTTTTATAGGCAAACTAACAAAAGTAATTTAAATTTTAAAAGTAAAATTTATTTTGCAAGTTACAAATAACACACCAAACACATAGAATTACCTAACATAAAAAAAAATCAAATATGTTACACAAATACTAAAATATATTGTATAATCAAACGCATCTACAAACACATACGACATCAATCTTAGTCTTCCACACTTATCTTATACTAGTGTAATCATAAATTTAATTCATGAGTGCACATATTTTGTAGTTGTTACAACTTTTTTTAAAATATAATTTAATTATATAGTTGTCAATAATTAAGTTTGAAACTATTACAACAATTTCGTTTATTGATTTTAATATCATTTCTTTAATTTTTGTTTTTAAATTATTTTTTTAAAATTTTTACTTTTTAACACACAATTATTTCATATTCTAAAAATTTTAAAAGTAATTGCATTTTTAATTATTAATCAAGTGTATTAATAATAGAGGTAACTAAAAAATTATTATGATAAAAAGCATTATTTTTTCTTTAATTAAATAGTTTTTATGTAATTAGACATTGGCATATTAATGATGTGGATGATTATAATCAATACTTTAATTGAGGGGAAGAGAAGGTACAAATAGTGTAAAAAATTGACTAAAATATATTGATATAATCTTTAAATTTTACTGAAATCAATGGTCCAAATTTAATGTAAATTATTTAGATTTATACCGGTACCAACGAATTCCTTCCCACATATATTGAAACCCTAATTATAAATTTGCAGCATGCCTTAAAATTTTAATTTTCAAATGAATAGGTATTTGCAGTTCTAAATAATTGTAGAAATCAGTCGTACTAATTATCAGTTTTTAAACATTTATAAATTTATTTTAAAATAAATTTAATATTTATTTACATAATGGACAGAATTATAATAATATAAATGAAAATATCTATCATAATATAATTAATAAATAATATAATAAATTAAAAATAAAGTAAAGTCGACCAAAAACGCGCGGTTCAAATGCTAATTGTGAAGCATGCCACGCGGAAGTCAAGGTGAGGTCATCGTTCGATCAAACTTCCTTTGACCTGTCGTTGACTATATTCAAAGCCAAAACTGATTTTGAACCGAAATTAAGACAAACTAAAACATAATTTAATACATGAACCCAAATAATATAATTCAAATACTAATTCAAATTTAGAAACAATTACACTCTATTAACATGTGACTTCACTAATTTCCATTTAATTCACTTATATTTTCAAGCATCAAAATTCACTCTTCAATGCATGCTAGAATTAACACTCTTCTCACCTAAAATTTTTAACATCTAATTTTTAATGTCATATTATATAGCAAGTGAGTTAAATAAACTTAGATTAAATTGTTGGTGGGTAAAGTATAATTTTTTAATATTCATGTAAATTGATATTGAGAGGTATCAATGTACATTAAAAAATATATATTAATCATATCTCTTTATTTTAAATTTATAAATTACTTATTATTATATTCTTTACAAAATTATTAATAATAAAATATATAAATTTTGTTATTTATAAACATCAAAAGGTTTATTATTATTTTTATTTGTATGATGTATTGCAAATGATTTTTTTCTCCTTTAAAGTAAATGTAAAGGGGCAAAGGAAAATATTAAAATGACTAGGTAAGATTAATATTTTTTAATTTCTATTAAGAATTTTTAATATTAGTAAACATAGATATTGAAAATTTGCATTTTATACATATATAATTTTCCTTGATTTCAATATTTTCAAATTCGAATCAATCATTGATCCTGTAAGGTGAGCAAATTAAGATTGGACCAATTCAACTAGTTGAACCGATTAATATTTTTTTTATATTTGTAAATTATAATATTATATACACATTAAAATATTAAATCAATTTAACTTGTATAGGTATATTTATAAAATACTAAATAATAAATATTAATCTTACTTTAATTATAAACATCTATCATAATTTTAATGTTGTTTTATAATATTAAAAATATATTTCATTCTAATCTAATAAATATTTTAAATTAAACATTAGTTAAACAAGAATAATTTAATTATATAATATATAATATAAATTTTTTATAAAAAATTTAGATGAAGTTGAATATTAAAAAATAGAAACTTATATATATTATATTTAATGTTTGCCCTTATACTAATAGAGGAGGCTTTAGTTTAAGTGCTAAGAGATTGCATGTTACCCTTAGGGTCTTATGTTTGATGCCTCTGGCTTGCAACTACATTTTTACAATTGAAATAATTCTTAACCTACCTGAATTGGGCTACACTAGTGTGAAGAGTTTGCTAGGCAAATAATGGATCAAACCAATTTGTTAGGATTTCTGATAAAACTTGAATCGGACCATGCTCTGATTCCCTGTTAGATTAGTTAAATCAACTGATTTGATTCGAATTTTAAAACAATGCTTGATTTCACTTAAATAATCTATTATAAAGTTTTTTGCTAAAATTTGGATAGGAAAAATATTAGATGGACAATGTGTTAATAATAGAAAACTATGTTTTAAAGACTAGACCAATTATTAAACTAAAAATAAGAGTGATTTAAGATTTAATGATTCAACTTAGTTGAATTGAGATTAAACCAAAATTATATATAAAGTAAAATTTTTAATACATAACAATTAAATATAATTAAATTCTCTTAAAGTTAAACTTATATATATAAAATATGAAAAAAATTTCAAACATTATCAAATAGTTTTATAAGTTTATAATTCAAATTATGACAAAAGAATTGATTTTGAATCTAATTTTTCAATTATATGACTTTCATTTATAAAGACAATGTAATTTTTTACTACTTCGAAATTTGAACATTAAATGTGTGTATAATATTAATAAAAATAAAGTTATTTTACAAATAATTGTAATTTCAAAAAATAATTGGTTGAACTATGAAAATCATGATATATTTGACTAGTGCATCATTGAATCACCAATTTTTTAAGTAATTTTTTTGAAAGTATGTTTTAAGAATTAATTAGACCAGTCACATAATTAGTCACAATTTTTCTAGTTGAACCGGTTAGTTTGGTTCAGATTTTAAAACAATAATAAAAAATACAAGTGGATGAATTTCAATATTTAAAATATAAGTGGATTAAATAAAAATCAATAAAACCACATGTTAATATATTATTTTTCCTAAATTTTATTTAAATTAATGTAACAAGTTTATACTCACGATTAGTTATTATTCGAAGTGGGAATAATATATAGTAAATCTTTCCTAATAAAATATTTTCAAGAATGATCATCACCATACTATACTATAAAACTCTTTCACTTGGGAAAGTTTATTGGACACTTATCGTCCTATGGTGAGTTGATTTGCCTCCAAAAATCAAAATCATCTTAGTCACCTTCATTTGATGAATATAATCAACTTAAGGATATATATATATATATATATATATATATATATATATATATAAATTAATTAAAAAAATCATATTAGGTATGGCTAAAATATAAATTAGAAATAAATCATCTTAATTATTATGACTAAAAAATAAATAACGATGAAATCCTATTATAAAAAACAATTAATGAAGGGAAGAATAGTCTGAATAATAACATTGTACTTTAGAAGGGCTCAGTTCATGTTGTGGAACTGGAAAATGCATCCTAAGAAAATAAAACGTCAAGTCCAATAACTCAATTGGACGGATATTGGATCATGATCACGTGATCTTGGTTCTTAATTAAAATGTTATTTATGACATTTTTTTGGCATTATGAGGAAGAATTTAAAGAATTAAATGATGAATAATTTTGACAATATAATGGATCAATGATCTTCTTCCGGATCATGCTTTTTGTTGATTAAAGTTCTCTCCCCCAAATTTATGATACTAATTGATTAGTGCAGATGGATATTAAAAACTACTTACATTTTTTATTTATAAAAGCACGTTTTCTTATTTTTAGTCCTTTATTTAATTAAAAAAAGATAGTCACAAATTTTAATACTTAAAAAATTAATTAAAAGGTAAATTTCAATGTATATAAAATTTTGTATATGAATGATAAAATTAATGTTTAAATGTAATTTTGGTCACTCCAAAATGCAAATTGTGTAATTTGGTTCTTCTAATTTAAAATAGTCTATTTTGATTCTTTTAAACATATAATTAATGTATCTTTTGTCCTCCTTATTAATTTTCTTCAATTTTTTATTTTACATGACTATTATCATCCAATTTTTTTATATTAATCTAAGATGCTTTATACAAAAGTGTAAATGGAAATCTTTGTTTGTGCATTGAAAAGTTTGAATCTTTTTTACGGTTTATTATTTTCTACATTTTAAAAAATATAATTTGTTATCGAAATAACATATTGAGTGTTCCGAGATTAATAAAAAATTGATAAAAATTAATAAAATTTAACACAAATTCAATAGAAGGTCCAAAATTAAACTAATTATATATTTAAGGAAACCATTATAAATTATTTTAAATTATTTGATTAAAATTATATAATATGTATTTTAAAGAGACCAAAACTTAGGTTACTTTCAATTAGCTGAAATTAAAAAAAAATATGTTACCACTAAAATATAAAATATTTTGATGGATATTAATTAGGATAGGTAGTTAATATTTGTTAACCAAAGCGAAACACATGTGATGCAATGACATCGAATATACCGCAAGACAAGAGCAGGTGATGGTGAATTATTAGTGCCGGAAGGCATTTTCCATGAGATAACTTTCTCATGATCGGAATACTCATGATATTGTTCACTTGGTCTGGTAATTTGTTGTCGCAAGAAATTATTCTCCCTTTGTTCTAATCGTAAACGACAAAAATAGGGACCCAAGTCGTTAAACAACGGCGAGATTAGAATTATCTGTTACACATTATGATATATTTTAAAAGAACAAATCCCACGGTGGGCACATTAGATCCCAAAAGAAAGTTTATATATGAGCTTACTTTTATATAAAATGAGAAGAAAAGAAAGTGGGAGGTTTGCGTATATAAAGCAAATCAAAATTAGTGTAAAAATAGTGGGTTTGCACCCTTTTGTGCATGAATACCACGAAAGATAAGGTCCAAGTTTGTTTTTGTAAAATAAAATTAAAATAATTCTTATTTTACAAAATTCGATACTTATTTATAAAATTAGATTTTAACTTTAACAAAATTCAAAATATTTGGCAGATTTATTTTCAATATTTATTTCCAATGGCTATAATTCTAGTAGTTATGTTTCCAATGATCTGTTTCGATGTCAGCTCATATCATTATTGAAGATACCAATCATAAAAAAATGTCATCTGTTAAGGTAAGCGTATTTAATAAGGAATAAAGATAAAATATTTTTTATATTCTTATAATACAAAGCTAAGGTTAAAAAATTAATTGAGTAAAAAAAATCAAAAGAGTTAGATCAAATAGAGGAGGAGAATATATCTTATTTAATAATTTTTGTGAAAAAGAAGGAATAATACATAAGTTAGCATCATTATATTCACTCAAATTAAAAAGGGTAGTAGAAAGGAAAAATGAAACTTTTAAAGAAATAATGAATGCTTTGTTATTAAACTATTATGCGCTTGATATTTTATAGGGGGAAGTAATTTTATCTGTATGTTACTTACAAAATAAGATAACAAAACAAGTAAAATATCTTATGAATTATGAAAAGGCTATACACCTAACTTATAATATTTAAAAGTGTAAGGGTGTTTTGCTAAGATCTTGTTACCTAAACCAAAGAAAAGGAAGTTAGGATTAAAAACCTTTAATTATATGTTTGTGAGATATGCTAGTAATAGTATAGCATATAGATTTCTTATTTTGAAAAGTAATGTGCTTGATTACAATACAATTATAGAAACTGAAAATGCTGAATTCTTTGAACATACTTATCTATTACATGATAAAATTTCTCATGCAACAAAGACTCTAAATGTACCTTTAATTGATTCAAAATAAACTAATGAAATGTTGAGAAGAAGTAAAAAAAAAAAATAAAAAAGAAAAGAAACCTTTTTTAGAAATAACTTTTACACTTTTCTTGTTAATGATAATCCTCAATCTTATTTTCAAGCAATTTCTTCTTTTGAAGCAAAATTTCAGAAAAAAAAGAAATAAAAATAGAAATTGAATCCATTTCCAAAAATCAATCTTAAGAGTTAGTGGATTTACCACTTGGGGTAAAGTCAATAGTTTATAAATAGATATTTAAAAAGAAATATTTTCCTGATGGATCAATTAAAAAATTCAAAGCTTGTTTAGTTGCAATTTTTTTTTCATAAAAATAAAATATTGACTACTTTGGTATTTTTGCTCTAGTAATATGAATTTCTTCATTTGGTATCTTGCTTGCATTAGCTTCCATTTGGAAATTTTTTGTTCACCAAATGGATGCTAGAATTGCTTTCTTAAATTAAGACATAGAAGAAGAAATTTATATGGTATAAACTGAGGGCTGTGAGGTCCTAGATAGGAATAAAAGGTTTGCAAATTGAGAAAGCCTTTGTATGATCTAAAATAGGCCCTTTAAATAATGGTATAAGAAATTTGATCGAACTCTTTTACATAATAGTTTTTTTTTATGTTGGAGTGGATAAATGTATACATATGAAATGTGAAAATAATGACTGTGTGATCATTAGTTTATATGTGGATGATATTCTTATTTTTGGCACTAGTTTTCTTAATGTGCATGAAACTAAATCCTTCTTGGCTTCAAACTTTGACATGAAAGATATGGATGAAGCTATTGTTATTTTGGGTATTAAAATCATTAGGAAAGATAATGACATTATATTAACTCACAACATTATGTACAATTTTTTTAAAAAAAATTTGGGTATCTAGAGGAAAAGCCCATCATCATTCCTTATAATGCTAATACTCAAATAAAGAAAAATTTAAGAAATTTAGGAAATTAGTGAGTTTGCTCAAATCATTATGAGTATGATACATTTAATGAATTTTCTAGGCCTAACACAGCATATGTTGTGTGTAGAATGAGTAGGTTTAACCATAGTCCTAATCAAGACCACTGACATGTGCTAATAAGAATAATGAAATATAAAAAAAGTACTATAAACTATGGTCTTCTATATAGTGTATTTCTCACTATATTAGAAGAATACAATGATGTTAATTAGATCTTTGATTCAAATGAGTTCAAATCCATTAGTAGTTTTGCATTCACCTATAGTGGTGGTCCAATGGCTTAAAAATCATTCAAGCAAATAGTTAGAGCTAAATTCACCATGGAGTCAAAATTTATAGCTCCAAAGATGGCTGGAAGTGAAGTTGAATGGATGAGAAATTTCTTATATGATATACTATTAGGTACAAATTTGAAACTTTTGGTATCAATGCATTGTGATTGCCAATCGATAATAACCATTGCTAAAAATAAAGCATTCAATAGGAAAAGTCAACATATATGATTAAAACATAATATTGTGAAGCAATTGCTTAAAGATGGAATAATTTTCATAAATTATATGAAGTCAAAAAAGAATCCAGCTAATCTTTTAACAAAACCTTTAGGTAGAAAATAAATAATTGATACATCGAGGAGAATGGGATTAAAGTCATTTTAAGAAATTAACATTGATGGTAACCTAACCTATGTGATTAGTGATCCTATGAAGTAAGTTCATATATGTAATAACAAGTTAATGTTAGTTCTGAAAGCACTAGAATTAATTTGTGTCCGTCCTATGATGTATGTAATTAGTTCTTTAAAACTACAAATTATGTGTAAGGACGAACTTAACTCTTAATAAATTACATAACCCTTGTAGGTGGTATATTTAATTGTAGTTTACACCTGATGAATCCACCTATATGAGTGTGGAAGGGGTTGCTTCTATGAGATACTAGCAAGATCTCTACAACATTCATGAGCTATCAGATCGACATGTGGCCTTTTAGCATAAAATCATGTTAAAATCACATTACATAAGAAAATTTCTATAAATGCAAATTGATTAGTGAGACCACATTTTATAATAAGAGATTATTAGTTCATAGAAATTAAATGTTTCATTAGTAACTTTGTAAATTATATCTTTCTCTTTCTAAATTTGGTTCATAGTCTATAAGACATCAAATTGATGATTTACATTTATTTGAAAACCCAATAAATTTTTTTTTATCTATTTCTTAATTTGAAATATAAGGGATTTTACACATTGTATTGTATTTCAAAAGACTAAGTCACACATTAAGTAAATTAGGCCTTAAGAAAAGGTCTATATATGAGATCTCTCTTTTATATAAATTGATAAAGAAAGAAAGTGACAAGCTCACATGCACGAGGCGGGCCAAAAATAGTGGATTTGCACCCCTTGCATGTGAATATCATGTAAGGTCAAGCCTAAGCCCATTTTTGTAAAATAAAATTAAAATAATTTTTATTTTACAAAATTTAATGTTTATTTGTGAAACCAGATTTTAGCTTTGGTAAAATTCAAAATATTCAATAGATAATTTTCAATTGATTTATTTTCAACATTTATTTCTAACGGCTATATTTCCAACGGCTATATTTTCAATGACTATATTCTCAATAGATTTATTTATAACCTATAAATAGTGCATTATTTTACTCATTTTTACAAAACACACACTTCAATAGCTCTCTTTGAAAAATAATTTTCTCCTGCTCATTGGGTTACATTTTCTGCTACCTACATCCTATTTTGATTGTTCATTTTTAGGATAGATAAGTCTATTAAATTCTAGGGGAATCGTTGGTTTAATCTTTGGACAAGAGACTTAGATAATTACTTGAACATAGTGACATGTATTATGCCTCAAACCATACACCCATTTTTTTAACATTTTTCACTTGAAGTAATTAAATATTAAATTTTTTATAAAACATATATAGTTTAAAAATTATAAGAAATCAATTTAAAATTATTATATATAAACATTAGCATATAAACTTTTTTATAAGGTTAGGGTTCTTTTATGCCTTTCCTTCCACCTATGATTGACAATGATTAACAATCCTTAATGCAGAATAAAATAAAATAAAATTTAGTCACAAACAAATTTATATGAAATAAAATTATTTTTAAATTATATAAGTTATAATTTTGTTATAAAATAATAATTTTTACAGATATTTTTTCCTTTCATATAATAATTCAAAGATAAAATTGTTGATATGAATTTATATGGAAGGAAAAAATTATTTGCATAAATCATTATTCAAAGATAAAATTATTACTTTGTATAATTCAGGAACTATGTTGCCTATGCTATATAATTTTAGGAACAAAATTATTAATTTTATCTAAAATTTAACTCATATACAATGGCATACACAATGATAAATTCAATTATATACAGATTTTTTTATATTTTATAAAGAAATTCTATAATATATTTCTCCCAATTCACCATATTATTATTATTCTTCAAAGAATGAAATATAGATTTTACCTTGAAAGTTTTGGTCAATGTAATACTTTTTACAACATCAATTTATACAAAAGCTTACATTTTATTACTAAAACTTATTGATTACATTTTTTATACATAAACTTTCAAGAATTATATTTTCTTATGATTATGATTGTGTATACTTGTAATATTTCTTTAATTTTTGTCATTTTTTAATAATAAAAATAATAATTTACTTAATGTATACATGCAAATTCTTGAATTCAAATCTATAACCTAAGAGAAATAAAATCCTTAGACCAATATTATACCATTGAACCATTAAAGGTGCCAACACAAATAACCATTAAGAGATTTAAGGAAAAAAAATCTATGAAATATTGATAACCATAATATTAATAATGTATGAATTATGTAAACTTCAAATATCTAATAGATTTACAAGGCCACTTATGCTTGACATTGTAAAGAAAGAAGGATGCATAAATAACTTATAATTACACAGAATTATTAGTTAAGAGTAAATAAAAGATGATGAACATTGCACATTTCCTTACAAATTTTACTCATCTTCAACCATTCTTCACTACTATAAAATTGCAATTTTATATCAATAGATAGATGTGGATAAAAAACAAAATGATGCTTATATTGATGCAATGATATTTTTAAAATTATTGAGATTAATAAAACAATAATTAGTAAATACAATTAACGTCTATTTTGATATAATGACATTTTTTAAATTCTTGAAAAACTTAAGATGATATTTTTTATGTAACCGATATTATAATATATAACATTTAAAGGTGACTAGGAAAATTAGGAAACTTAAAATATTAATTTTAAAAAAATTGGTGTCTATTTAGACGTGATGACATTTTTGAAATTATTAAAAAATTTAAAGTGTTAATTTTTTATTTAGTTAATATTAAAATATATAATATTTAAGGGTTACTGGAAAAAAAAAAAATTAAGAAATTGGTTTAAAATTAACCAATAACTATTTGGATATAGTGATATTTCTAAAATTATTAAAAATGTTAAAATATAGTTTTTTACTTAATTAACATCATAATATAAAGCACATAAAGGTTGTTAGGAAGATGAGGAAACTTAAAATTTCTATTTTTTACTTAACTAATATAAAAATGTATGACATTTAAATATTGCTTGAAAAATAAGAAAAACTTAATATGTCAATTTTAGAATTAACCAACATTTAAAAGTAGTGCAAAAATCTAATAAGAACTGTAAACATAATGATATTTTTATACTACAAATAAAGCACATCTCATTTTTTTCTTGTTATCACTCACTCTTCCATTTATTTATTTTCAAATTTAATCTCTATCTCCATCTAACTTCCTTTATAAAACTCTAGATGTTTCTCTATCCTTCACCACATGTTAATGAGCTTTGATACTTCTTCAACTAACATCAAGTATGAAGAAATGCCCTAATATTCTATATTATTAGTTCAAAATATAAGAGATGTCTTTCTTACTTCTATTTTTTTAGATCTTTGCCATTTCTATTTTTTTAATTTTTTTCCTATAAATTTTTAAGAGATTTTTATTTATATTTTCTTTATATAACTTTTGAGACTGTATATGAGCTTTAGATGTTTACTATGTTCTTGATAAAATATTATAATAGTAAAATACCTTTAACATTTGTAAATGGATAAGCTTTAAAAAGTTACATAAAATTAACATAAAATTTATTATAAATAGATAATTGAGCACAAAATTATGATCATTTAAAATTTTACCTCAAAATATATGTTTTTAACAAGATGTTGAATTTATTCAATTTTGACCATAAATATATTTGTAGGGAAGACAAAAATCAATGTTAAAAAAAATATTAGGCACTAAAAATTGACATGAAATGTAAAAATAAATAAAATATTTTGAAAAGAAAAGACATTGAATTTTTAGTAAAAAATTGATGTAATAACTATTTTTTATTTATATAATCAATATCATAATAATGAATATATAATGACACTTAACAAGACATGGATCGAGCGTCAACGGAAAATCAATGTATAAGTAGTCTAAACATTCATCATTAATAAACTATTTTATAGTTGTGTTTCTCTTTCTTTCATAAAACACCCCTTATCTTTTTTCATTTTCACATTTCACTCTTTCAAGCTTTAGGCCCTTTCAACCAAGAAGAAAAGTTCTCTTCCTTTTGAACCATTCATCAAGTTAGGAGATCCTAATACTTCCAATTTTCCATGCATTTCATAGTTTGATTCTCCTATCTTTTCCTCTCTTATAAGGATTCAATTTAATTTTGGATGAGGAATGTTTGGATGAGTTATACCTTAATCTAAAATTCCTTACTCTTAATATTTAAAGGCTCGCTTAATCTTAATTACTATTTCAAATCCATTCCTTCAAGATTATGAGTAGTATTCTACTTAAAACTTCAATTTGTATCATTTGATTTTGCATTTTGGTAAAAGTAGGGCATAAGGGAACTATCAATAGATTTGTACTAGAAATGATTTGATTCATAATTCATAAGTTGGATTAGGATGGTATGATACATTTTTCACAATAAATGATAGTTTTCTTGTGAGATTTCATATTATAGCTAAGATTGGAAGTTACCAAGTCATGGACAAATGGTGAAATTTATAGAAAATCTATAGAATTTCTTGAATGAATTAATTCATTGATTTTTAGAGTTGCCTCTGCTTAACTCGAATTAATTCACCTTGTTAAAAAATGTTGTAGTAGTTTATTCATGAATCAATTCATTGAGGCCAAATTGCTTTTGTGTGGCTTAAATCAACTCTTGAATTGATTAACTTCTACAAAAGGGTTTAAGTAATTGATCTAGTGAGGCTTAAACACTTTTTGCTCTCATTTTCTTCATTTTCGGCCATATGCCTTACTTGCTCTATAGGTATCAACATGCTCTCATTTTCAACCTATTTTAAAAGCAAATACATAACCTCTATCAAACTTCACCATTATTAATTTGTGGATTCTTGGGACTAAAATCTAGAATGAGGTAATGGTTTAGCATTTCTTCATTGAAAAAGATGCAAACCATATCACCCAAATCAAAGTTTTGGTATATGGAAAAGATGAAATGATTTGAGACTTAACTATATTTGGAGATTTCTTGGTATCCTTTGCCTACCTTGCCCACAATTCTATTTGTTATAATGAATGTGAAGCTTATATTTAAGAGCCTTTTTAGGCATCAAAGATACATTATAAACTTAAAAGTAGTCCTTTTGCATTTCACTCATGGTATTCTCCCCACATGGATGCGAATCCATCAATTTGTAAATATTCCAAACTTAGCATGTCTTTTATATGGTCGAGAACCCAAAGATAAATTCCATCTTATGAGCAAATGCAAAATATCCTAACTTCTGTGGTTCTGCATATTGGATTTACATCTTTCCTAAACTCATTATAATTCTTTTCATGATTTCCTTGCTATTATGCTGCAAGTTAATAATGGTGTGATAACAACTTTGGCCTCTCAAGACATAGTCACCAATAAGGATGGCAATAGGTTGGGTCTGGATGGACCTAACCTGAACTCGAAATAAAGCTAAAATTATAAACCTAAAATGGACCTGAACCCGAAATGCCTAAAGCTTTTGGGTCCAAGTCAAACTCGAAATGGACCCAAATGGATTCAAAATTTATTCTTTAATCATAGCACATTTTGCAATTGGTTACACAACACATAATCTTCATAATTGATATAATTGCTAGAAACCCATATCAAATTGGAAAACATAATAAGTCATTCATCAAAAGAAATTTATTTGCAATAAATGTATTACAAGTGATTAAGATCATTGTATACTTAAAACAATCCCTTCCAAGTAGTATAGTAGTAGTTGTATGAGAACCGATGAAGATAAAATATATTATGCACTCTATATAAGTCATCCCAATAAGAAATTGTAACTGAATGATAACAAAAGGTGTAATGTAATATCATAGAAAACATAATGTTATCATCCAAAAATACAATTGATTGTTTTTTAATGCTATTTTTATTTCTATATTGGCTTCAGAACTCATTGTATGGATCTTTAAGCCATGGATAAAGAAATCTTCAACTAAATATCAATGAACGCCTATTGATTTTGTCATGCATTCATGGTTTCCAATTGAATTTACAAAGATTCTGTTGTATTTTTAATTAGGATCAATCAAATGACCTTATATATTTAACTGCAGAATAGAACTAGTTAGACATGTGTCTCCAGTATGTTATATTTGTCAATAAAAGTACAAATGTCTCAATAGCCTTAAGCAGATCAACTCATTAAAAACTAAAACAATAGATATTCTTCAATGTTAAGCATTAAATAGATATAAACAACTTAATTTAAATGTCATTTCACCATGACACAACAAAGAATATCTATTTAGCACACACATATGAGTATGAGATTGACAAAGATTGAAGCACTAAACAATATAACCTCCTTACTAATGTCAAACTCAAATCGATAGAGCAAAGCCAAGCATAGTTCAACAATATTGCATCTATCTACACAAATATTAACATTTACACATAATGTTTTCAATTGGTATCGATGCCACCCACTATATCGTTGAGTAATTTACTAGTGAATGTATTAACACATTTCAATCTATTCACACATAAATAGTAATTTACTACATCTTGTTCATTCCCACTTGGCAAGACAACTTGCAAGCTTATTCTAAACATGTTGCCTAATTGTTGTTATCTCTCTAAACCCATTTCAAGCTTTGTTTTTCATATAAATAATTTTTTAAACCTAAATTACTAACCTAAATTTGATAGCAAAAAGGAATAGGGTGTTGCTCAACACAAGGCTTCCTATTTAGCATCGACCCTACAATGTTGGTTGTGCTTGGTGACCAAGAGTGATTAGTATAATAATTATAGAGTAAAAAAAGGAATGTACGGAGCCCAACCTGTATAACATAAAAAACATGGAATAAGATCTCTACCTTGGATGATTTCTTAAGTGATTTGTCACTAACTATTTTCTTTGTCTGTTTATTTCAACATTTGGATAAAACATGTAGACATGATATGTGTCGAGGGCCTATGTTCTTCATCTTGATTGGGACGATAATCCTTTCAAAATCGTAGAATATTACAATTGAAATTATATCTTAGGTAGATTTGGGAATGAAATCTTTAGAAATCTTTAGAGCTCTGTCATGTAAAGGAATTAGATGACTTAGATAAAGAAGGAAAAAAAACACTAATCAAGTACACATTTGAACTCAAAAATAAATTGGGTCTAATAAGGTTGGGCCCATACCCGAACCACTATGAAATGGATCTGATTGGACTAGATCCACCGGACCTTATACCCATTGGGCCGGGTAAGACCCAATGAGTCTGGACAAATTTGCCATGCCTAGTCACTAGAATAGCAGCTGGAGTTGTTATTATTGTCCAATGTGTTTAGAAAACTATAAATGACATCTTATTTAATCACCTCCCTTTGAACATGGATGCACTTGCAATGTTGTTAGAGACAGATTCAATGTTAGAAATGGCTTAATTACAGGGATTAACAATAACCTTTTGCAATCTTTTCCCACTCATTGGATATGCCTTCCCACAGACTGCTTAAAAGTCAATGTAGACACAACATGCAAGAATGGACGAGCAACTATGGATGTATCGCTTAAGATGACTTAGGCATTGTCTAAGGGTTCTGGTTCCATAAATGCAAAGTTGTTTTTAGAGAAAAAATTGAGGTCTTAGCTATTCTCAAGACGTGTCAGGCTATTGAAGGTCTGCACTTTCCAAAAATAATAATAGAAAATGATTGTAAATATGTAGTAGATATTATTTTAGATTATAATTCAACTCATTAAAGACTTTCTAACATTATAGAAGACATTAAAAATTTTCTCTCTAGGTCCTCTAAGTTATCCATTTCTTGAATTAACTATTAGGCAAATGAGGTAATTCATGTTAAAGCATGAGGGGTAGAGTGAATTAGATTTAGTTCTTGTTGTGCAATTGAGGATGTTTGTAATAATAATATGCTATTAGCTTAAGAATAAATTTTTTTCTATTTCTAATATAAAAAAATCGTTAAATCATCCCACGTATTAAATCTTTGGAATACAATTGTGGGACCCATTGTAAGGGTAGGGCCTAGCGTGAGATTTGACATGTGATTAGCAACACCTGTACATAAGCGACTAATCCCCGTATAAGTTCTTCAGCCTTGATTTACACCAAAAACCAAATTCTATGCTCTCTGCAGAAGTACTAAGCATGCCAGAGGCAGAGATGAAGAACAACACTGTCCACCACCCCACAACCACCAGGCGCGGTGGCTGGAGCGCTGCCATCTTCATTATCTGTGAGTAATTCTCTCCCCTTCCATCATCTCCATCTTCCTTTCCTCCATAGACAATCAACCCTTGGATTTTTACCCATTTCTAAAAATAAAAAATAGAGTATAGTTCTTTCAGACTGAGGAATACATTCCATCCAAAATTAATTTACTATGCAGATGTTTCTTTTTCATTCCATCCAAAATCAATTTTACGATGCAGATGTTTAATTTTACATTCTAATATTACGACCTTAATTAATGACATCAGGATAGAAGCCTGATATAACTTTGGGGTGGTTTTAGCAACTCATAGTTGGAGATATCTAGGAGATTTCTGTACGATTTTATACTTTTTATGAGAATTTTATAAATAATTTTTGTAAAATTTAAAATATTTTCGTTAAAATTCTTAATCAAATTAAACTTTTTCTTTAGTTTTGGGCCTGAATGATAATTTTTCATTTTTTTACTGTAGTTGTGGAGGTTGCAGAGAGATTTGCATACCAAGGATTAGCAACAAATCTGGTGACGTATCTCACAGATGCTCTGAAGGAACCCACCGTCACAGCTGTAAAGAACGTGAACACATGGGTCGGCGTTTCTTCGCTTTTCCCTCTTCTGGGTGGCTTCATTGCTGACTCCTATCTTGGTCGTTTCAAGACTATCCTCCTATCCTCTCTCATTTACCTCGCGGTACTTTCATCTGCTTTGCTTTGCTTTAATTTTGATGATTCAAGGGTAAATCTTATTCACTTTTCCTCTTTAAGTTTTGATGTGATTATATTCACATTTATTTTATTTTTAGAAATATATACCGAATAATTCTTATACATACATACTATTTTTCTTTTTATTCTAAATTTATATTCATCTTTTCTATTAAAAAAATAAAAACAAATAAGTATATATTTTCTCATTTGATCCCACCAATTATAGAAATAAATAAATAAAATCCAGCAATTATATAAAACTGTTAATTTAAAAAATTTCCAGCAAAATAATTTTAGTGCTGAGATTGATTTATGATATCAAACAAGAAATTTCTACCAATTTGAGATAATCCCGTATTAAAAAAAAAAATTACATGCACTGCTTATAATCAACAGAAATCATTAAATTATGAATGCTCAGGATGATATAAAAGTTTAAGTTTTATTTACCTATTCCAATAATTGATGGGATCAAATGTAATTATATCAAAGTTGATGTGATGTGAGTAATTTACATTTTTTTTATTTTATAAATAAAAATATATAAATATAATTAATTTAAATTTAAAGAAAAGCGAGTTTAATTTACCTCTCGTTTGATCCTCATTATCTATTTCTCTATTTATGCTTTCCACTGGAGTGTATTAAAAATCCTTGCTGGAGTCCATGTATCTTGTGATTCAACATCGTCTTCTCTTGATGCTTGAAGAGGAAATATGGACAAGTCTATGTCGTGGGTCCCACACAGGAAAATGAACAAAAGTGGTCTGTGTCATTAATTAAGTATCAAAATATTATAACACAGGCGTTGAAACGGTATTTTGAGGGGTTTGGGAGGTTTGGTGATGCCACAAAATTTAAATTATTAGGTGAGTTGATCAAAAAATTTAATTATTTTATTAAATAATTTAAATTTTATTATATCATTCTAAATTTCAAATCTCCTATGTCACTTTTAAACTTCTCTATAACATCTATTTCCTTCATTTATTTTAAGTATGATTTAAGATAAATACATAAAAAATTATAAAAATAATAATTAACTTTAATTTGTAAGAAATTAAATTGCAATTTATTAAGATAATTTTTATTAAAATTTAATTAATAAATAAAATTATTAAATGTTTAATTAAATAGAAAAAATAATATTTAAAAAAGTAATAAATATAATTTTAATTTTATAAGATAACACATAAATAAAAATATTTTTTTAAAGTAACATTTAAAAAGAAACAAAAATATTAGTATTTTTTATTCAATATTATATTAAAACAACCAAATATATTAATTTAAAATTTTATTAATAAATTCTAAAATAATATCAATAATTATAATTATAATTTAATTAACGTGTCTTATCCATCATTTCATTTGTGGTTGTTACCATTTGCCAGCAGATGTTCGGGATCGCTCTTAGGGCGATTGTTAAGTTATAATTAATAATATTCAATTCAATTAATCACATTTAATATTGTAAGCCCACAATAAATAATAGGGTTTTATTTAAAATTTTATTATTATTTTTAATAAAATCATATTTTGATCTTGTGTAATAATCGTACTTATAGTTACTGTATTCAACCGTTTAAAAGTTTGGAGTCCTTGTATTTTTATGAGATTTACACTAATGAATTATTACATGCTACATTTGGCCGTTCAAATGCATGTTATCCTTATATTTTATAGGATTTATACTAATTAACAGTTAGATATTGGATCAACCTATTCAAGTATAAGGCCCTTGCAATTTCATAAGATTCAACTAATTAATTATCAGATATAACTACTGCAGTTTTGTGTACTGCACTAAATTCAGATCTAATTTAATACAAATAAAAATAATTATAATCTGATTAAGGTATTTTATCCATCACGGAAAATAACATACATCTTAACCTAAAAAAGTGATTTAGGATAAAAAGTATTTAGTTTTTAGTTTTTTCTTTTAAGATTTGACCTTTTGATAAAATTATTTTAATGAGGCTAGAATGCTCAGTTTCGTTAATTGAATATGGAAAATTTAACTATAGAGGAATTACAGGTTTTATCACAAACTATTTTTTAAAAAAAAAATATTAAAGTATATTAGTTAAAAAAATATAAACCAAAATATAAAACGTACGATTCATTTAAAGATGAGAATACCTTTTTTTTTAAGGAATTGACTTGTCTATAAAATTAATTTAAAGAGACAAAGTCATCCCTTAAAATTAAATATTGATACTGAAATGAAACATTATAAAGATGACAAAAAGTAAACGACATCATGACCGTTTTTTCTCTTTCCTTATCAAGTTACGCGTTCAAAATGGATGTCATCCTCTCCAGTTTTTTCTTCTCATTTTCAAAGTAGTAAAAATATAATTTTTATTAAAATTTATAATTTTAAATGTAAAATAATTTATACTTATTTTTTTAAAATTTATTATATATATATTTCTTAAGAAATACGTCAAATTCAAATCCGCACAAAATGTAATGTGCGAACTTTTATGAAGAAAAGGAAATCTGTTTTTGCATGAAGAATTTTGCCTTCCTAAGATATATTATTGAAACAAAATGGGGGGGATCCACCTACTTAAATTTAGATGGCCCGCGAGGATTTTCTCACTTTGTAGTACCTGCAAAATGTCAAGAAGAGACAGGAGGCGCAGAATTTTCATAAAGACTCCGACGATATAATTAATATATAAAGTAGACTGAAATTTTTATTTAGAGAGTATATATCTGTATACCTTGGATAAGAGCTTCCGTTAAGTAACGTGATTGTAGGTAGCTGCCCAGTTAATCAGATATTTACTATTATCACATCTAAAAATATCAGCATTTATCAGTTGATATCCCATTTCTTTCTCTCAATTAACAATTCTCTAAGGAAAAAATATAAACTATTCTTTTTAATTTTGAGGTGATTAAATTTTAGTCCCTTTTATTTTAAAAAACTTAAAAATTACCTTTTTAAATTGCATAAAATTTGAAATTAAAATTCATCATAAACTTAATTAATTATTTTTATCAAATTATATAATTTTCTGTTAACTTACCTTAATATTTTAACATATGATTTATTTCGTTATCTTTTTTCACATAATTTCTGAACTAATTTGAGGTATTTAACTAAAAATTTATATATTTGATTTAGTTTTTATCAATTATATAACATAGAAATTACTTGTGAAAAATAATGAGATAAATTAATATTGCTATAATATCATGAATTAATATTATAGTATATTAATTTATATTTTCAAGCAATGAGAAGCCTGAATTATATGCCTCTATTTTTTAATTTTTAGAAAATTTTGTTGTGATTTAATTTCCTATTGAAGCCTTTCGTAGGATTTTTTTTTCTTTAAAAAAATCACATACACTCAACCAAACAACTTAATATATATATACATATATATATATATATATATACATATATATATAGACACACGCACTTATGAAAAGCAGGGAAAGCAACATAATTTATAGAATCCTACACGTTAGTTTTTATTGAATTTTTATGATGTTGGTAAGTTCAAAATCTAATTTAAGAAAACAAATCCGGCCGTATTTATTAAGCTAGAGAGAATAATCCTGCTAGCTTAGTTGCTGTAAGACAAATATAGTAATATAGTAATATACATGCATGTGTTTGTTGTGATGCATATAAATCAATGAGAACCGAAATCTTATCCTAGTTATTTTTCTATACAAGATTTGTATATCACATTGTCTTAAAAAAAAAAATCTAATATACACATTAAATAAATGGAGATTTTTATGCCATTAAATGAGATATGGATATAGAATTAAAAGTTTAAATGCAATTTTAGTCCCATTATAAAATATTAATTGTGTGATTTTCTCTTCTTAATTTAAAATAATTTATTTTAATCCTTTTAAAATTTTAATCAATGCTCTTTTGGTCCTCGTATTTGATTTTGATCGATTTGTTAATCTCAAGAGATTATTTTTATCAATACTTCTTCTATATTAATCATAAATAGAATAGGATTTGTGTAAGTATGAAAAAGAATCTTTATTTAAATATTGAAAAATTGAAGCAAAATTAGTAAATTGCATATGGAAATTTGAACAATTTTTTAAATTGCATTATTTTCTAAATCTTATAAATTGTGATTTATTTGAGAAATAATGCAATGAATGCTTAGAAATTAAATGTGAACTGATAGATGTTCCAAAAATTGATAAAAATTAAATAGAAGGATTTAAATTATATTAATTAAATATTTAAATAATTAAAATAAATTAGTTTAAATTAGGAATAGAATTCATATTTTAAGAAATCAAAATTAGATTTATGCGGAGACAAATAAATAAATCTTCAACATGCGCATTCCTTTGAAATTATATTTCTTATATTAAAATAAAAGTTTTTTTTTTTACATATATAATATTAGAATCTTTCCACTCTTCGTTAAGCTTTAAAGCGATCGACTTAGTGCCATGTAAAGCATAGTTAGAATCATTCCCTGTGCTTTGGTCGTACCACAAATGGACATGTATATCTAAATTAACATGACACATTTTTTTCATGTGAGATTTAATAAGAATCTAATGTCACATAAATGTTACAGGGCATGGTGTTTTTGACGTTATCAGTCTCAGTACTAAAACATACGTGGCTGTTTTTCTTGGCACTTTATGTACTGTCGGTCGGCGACGGCGGTCACAAGCCCTGCGTCCAGACGTTCGCTGCCGATCAGTTCGACGAGAATACGGCGGAGGAGAGGGATGCCAAGAGCTCATTCTTTAACTGGTGGTACTTGGGGGTAGTGTTCGGTTCCACTGTTGCGGCAATTTTGGTGATATATTTGCAGGTAATTATTTACATTCAAACAAAGTATTTAATAGAAAAATCTATTGTTTGAATTTATATGGATAAATTATACAAAATCTTTATTAATTTTTTTATGTGTGATTTATTTTCTGTATTATCAGAATTTATTTATCACCTACCTTTACTTAATTAATAGTGTAAAAAAAAAATCCATTCGTTAACCTTTCATTTTATATCCTAATGAAATATTACACATGCAATTCTCATGTATAATTTTTTTTTCCTTAAAACTCCTGTTTTCCCTCCATTTTTTAGGTGTTCCTCATCTTATTTTATCAATATTAATTCGAAATTTGTAGATAATTCATTTTACTAATCTATAAAATTTATAATCAAGAATTCTATTATTAAAATTTAAAAGTCAGGTTATTAAAAATCATCCTACAAGTACAGATTTTATCATTGTGATTTCCACTATCCTAATTCATATCATGATGATAAATTTTATTTTTCTTTCATGACTATCATGAATTATAGTATAAATTGTTACTGTCTTAAAATCTCACAATACCTTTGAGAGTTATGACTCGAAATGGTTCCAGAGTGATTAAACTAACTAAAATTTTTACTATTCTAATTCCTATCATGATGAAAATTCTTAATTTTCTATTGTAGTTGTTTAAATTATAGTCTAAGTTATTAAATGTGTTAAAACTTAATAATACCTTTGAAAGTTATGATTTGGAATGGTTTTAAAGTGATTAAACTAAATAAATTAATTATTTTATTAAAAAATCAAATCAATGATTTTTCATTTAAGTATTTAACCAATTTAAGTGTACTATTCATTTCATTAGTTAAAAATTTTAATTTGAAAATTGATTATACATTTTCATTGTAGAGCATTTAGATTGTGGTTTAGATTCGACGATGATGCTTTACAACTTGTTATGATGATATATCAGTTATGGAAATATAGAAACAAATGAAACATCACAAGAAGCTAGAAAAAAAGTAGGAACAAGAATAAGAAAATTACACTTCAATTCAAGAAAATCAATCAATCTGACAAGAAATAATTTTTGGTCATTGAAATTAACTTTTTCTAGATAAACAATATGATATTAGAAAATGTCTGAGTATTCTTTAAATTAATATTTTTATGAAATTTTAAATCAACATAATAATTCTAAAAATTCTTTTATGGTTGATATTTGATGGGATAAATGTTGGATACCTTTTTAAAATTAGGCTATTATTTTCTTTCGATATTGGAAAAAAAATATTACATGTTTAATTAATTTTGATTGGATATTAAATAAAAAGTTAGTGAATGAGGATCCTTTGCACCGTTAATTTAGCAAAAGCGAGTCATTAATACATTTTGAAAGTACATGAGATAAATCATATATTAAAATTTAGAAGGATTCTATGTAATTTGACTATTTTATGCTATGATTTGGAATATGAGGACTTCTTTAAAAAATGAATTTACATGCCAAATTTGGTAATAGTCTTTTCTCTTGTTTTGAAATAATTATTTTTACTAATATAGAAAATGATGGGACATGCACGGTGTGTATGCAAATAGCTTTGAGTAAGGGGGAAAAATGGATACAAAGGAAGAGTGGCTGATTAAAGGAGGGGACAAGACAAAACAGACATGTTTGCCCAAAAAGGCATATGTTACAATAAATGTTTAGAAGCGTTATAATAATATTTATATACAAAAAAAGCTACTCTATATTCATAATTATTTGAACCTGTTTTCTAAGCTTATCAATTGATAACCTTACAGGACATCATCACATCATCATATTAACAAATTGAGTTTTAATTCAAATTATTCTTTACTTATCAATAAATAAAAATATATCATATTAGAATAAAGAGAAGAGTAGTTATGAATTTTTATTAACAACAACATAATTTTAATAATTCTTTTTTAGGGAAGTGACAGCATGTGAGAATATAAATTAAGAGTGATGTTATAAGTACTGAAAATATGATTCAAAATTAAATTCTGAATAAAAATCAATTATTATTATTAAATAGAGGAAAATAATGGAGCAAATATATAAAATTCAATTGAATAGATATAAAAAATTTAAAACTTAATTTTAAAATCAATTTTCAATACTTATAATATTTTTTATAAATAAATAATATTAAGAAACTCCTTCACAATCCAATTTAAATCCATACACTTTTCACAGTCTTTCGTAGCATTCAATTTGATAGCCAATTAAAGTATACAAGTTTTACATTATTTTTTATCCATGTATTCATATATCGTTAAAACATCATTAATTTTTTTATTATTGATGCAAATTTTTAGTTATTTTTAACTTTTTAAAAAATGTAATATCTTTTAATTTACAAATAATATAAAATATTTTACAACGTTGCAAGGAAGTATGAACTTGAATGGTACCCCTAACTTTTCTTTTTCTCTTTTTCTTTTAGAGAAATTACCACATGGATGGGAGTGAATAGATTATAAACGAAATTATTTAAGTTGCATGAAAGTAAATATTAGATGTTTTGATTAGTTGATAACTGTATGAATTAATTAGGAAAAAGGAAAAGTAAATGATAGCAGTAACTGGTAAATTGCAACTGAATTAAAGTTGGACATCATTCATTAACCACTTGTTTAGTATAATAAAAAATAAAATTTCATTTCATTTCATTTCTAAATGAATTTATTTTTAAAATGGTATTTGATTTTAAGTGGAATGAAATTTCATTTTATTTATAATTTTTATTTTAATTATATTTATGCCATTATGAAATTATTAAATTTAACAAAGATATTATTATAATTTATTTTATTTGACTTAAAAAATATTATATAAAATATTTACTCTATTTTTAATATTTTATTTATCATGATACTATTAAAATATATTTTTCAATTAAATTTAATATATCTTTAATACATTTCAAATAAAATAATTTATTTACAAATGAATTTAAATAATCATTTTTAATAAAATTTTCAAATTATAAAATTTTTATAAATAAATTAAAATCATTTCTATTAAAATGAAATCAACTCAGTTTTTTTTTATAAAAAAATTGCATATCAATAAAAGGTAAGTATGAGGCTTAAAATTTGATATCCAATCCCAGTTAAATTTGCCGTTACAGCTAAAGACTCCAGGATCTGATTATAATCAGACAAAAATTTAACAAACAACAAACTATAATAGAGAAAGGATATATGAAGTTATCAACAAATTTCTCGCATAATCTTTTATTTAGAATAAATTATATTTATTTTTTCTGGGAGCTAATTTAATTACACTGCTAACTTTTTATTTTTAGAAAGATACGCTCACCACTTTTATTTTTAGTAGCCAATAAGGTGAGTGTACGATTTAAATAAAACTAATAATGAGGATATATGTGTATGAAACGAAGAGGTTGGTATATATTTTTAAAATTAGAAAGAACTTCCTAAGCATAATTAAATTTGTGATACACCCGAAGGAGAGGATATAAATAAAGTTTAATAAGTATTTACTGTGAAGTTTTTAATCATAAATTTATATACGTATTACTTTTCTGACTCACGAATAATAATTATTCATCAATAAATACTGGTTATTCAATTAATTGAAAGACATAATATACATGTAAATTTCCGATTAGTAACTTCACAACAAGTAGTTATGAAATTTCAGTTAAAATTTTTCTTTAAATAAAATCTTCAAAGAGGTGAATACGAGAATCAAAGTAAAATCAGACTAAATTAAAAAGGAAAAAAAAAAGAGGAGCATAATTTATCTTTTCATTTATAGTATTTTTTTCTAATAGTTTGTTTACGAACTAATGAGAGAAAATCATAAACATGTGATCATGATTATCTGTATTTCTTTATAGGTTTCAAGGAATGGTTTATTTTATACAATATTCAAAGTTATATGCAATCTAATTTTAGAGTAAACACAATATTAGTTACTTCCCCATATTTTTCAAATTTTATAAATAGCACTTAGCCCCTTATTTTTGCATTTATTATAATTATTCATTCCTCACTTAATTTGTAATATTAAAATAAATGGTGAAAATATATAATATAATCAAAATATCAGTATGTATTTTACATGAAGTTTAATAATTTATTTCAATATTTTTATTTGTTTTGATATCACGAGCAAAAGTAGAGATAAATAATTATAATAAAAATAAAAATAAAAGGTTAGTAGTATTAATTATGAATTGAAAAATATAATAGCTATCATTTTTATAAATAAGGAATTAATATTGTGTTTACTCTATCATCATATGTTAGAAAACACAATTATATGCATAAAATTATTGGAGTTTGCTCATTTCCATGAAATTTTAAGATGGAATTTGACGCAAAGTTATAAGATGATCAAAGTTTCCATATGCATTTCTATCATTTTAATTAAAATATATATATATAAATTCGTGAAGTTGAATGTGAATAAACTTGCTTAAATTAGTTTCAACGGGAAATATTTCTAATTCCATCATTTCTAATCCTATTGTTGTAATATGAAGATTTAATATTATTATTTATTATATTTTGATAAAAAAGTTATTTTTACACGATAATTACTCCTAAAATTTTAAATTTAAAAAAATAGTATTATAATTTATTAAAAATAACAGACAATAATACTGAGAATTTCATTAATATTTAAGGGGGATAATCTGCAAAATGTAATATTTATATATTTATTTGAACCGCAAACAGGATAATATTGGGTGGGCCACGGGCTTGGGAGTTCTGGTCGGAGTGTTGGCATTAGCACTGGCATTGTTCCTTCTGGGCTACAAAAGGTACAGAAGGGAAAGCCCAACTGGGAGCCCATTCACGAGGATGGCCCAAGTTTTTGTAGCTGCAGCCCGGAAATGGCGTTTGAAGAACAAGTGCGACGACCAGCAGAATTATTGGTACGGACCGTACGGGAATGTAACCGCTGGGTCCCGTGTTGAAGGTCAACCCAAATTTCCAACGCTCGCTCATACTACTCAATTCAGGTTTGTTTCATACTTCATGAATTTTCCAGTGTGTCTATAACTTACATAGCACTACATATATATTATTAATTTTGAAAAGTTAAATTAAAATCAATCCTCGCCTATTTGGAATTTGACATCATTCAATTGGATCGGTAAGGCTATCGTGTCGTCACATCCATTTTAACTCTCTTTATATCGCCAGGGGTTTATCCTACTTGGAATTTTACTGTCGAGCTGCCTCGGTTCTTTAAATTATTTTCTTCCTGCGTTGGATTCATTATTATGTTTCAAGTTTTTATTGATTTGTTGTTGTTGTGTTCACCACTATTTGTTGTACTAGAAGCACAGCCACTTGGTCCTCTTCTCAAATAATCTTGTTTCCATTATGGTCCTTTCCTCTAGTTTTTGGTTAGCTGCCTTTGGGAGAGTTGGTCAACAGTAAGACTTCTGCATTTTTGTTGAGAGAGTTTGTCTCCATCTCCAAAGATCGTCTCTGTGATGGAACACACATCCCGCTTCCATGTCTTCTCTATTTATGTTTAAGGGTTTGGGCTCAAAGCAAATTTTTAACTCATGTCCCACTTTGCCTCAGCCATAGCAAATGTTCTGGAGCTTTTCGTAACAGAAGTGAATCCATATTTTCTTAGTAGTATTTTTTTTTTTTTTTGGGTACATATTTTCTTAGTAGTTAGTAAAGGCCCTGAATTGTCTATTTTGACTATAACTCTTGGAAAATGGCGGGTCATGCATCCTTTGGAAGTAGGACAGTCCACCACAATTACCTTTCCAATTTTTGCCTGTCTTCCTAGCATTATTCTTATTCAGGTATTCGAAAGGTAAATTATGTAATTGGACCCAGAATTCAGTGTGAGGATTCACCCTGAGAAGAGATGTTCGTGAGAATTTTAAAAACTACTACAAGAATTAAATTATATTGAAATAAGAAATTAAAAAAAGATTACATTGCAATGTCGGATACATATTATTAAATTTTAAAGTTGTCTCATTTAAATTTAAATAAGGGAAAATACACTTTAGACTTGAGTTTATTTTGTCTATTTGTTATTTAAAGTGTTAAATTTTATTCACCTGTTGCTTATTATATTGACACTATAGTAGCTTCAACTATTTTCCTATCAAAATTAAAAAATAAAAATTCACATGTTTTTATTATATATTAATTTTCTTTGTCCCTCACTTAGCTTCAACGAAAATGTTTTTCAAATTTGCAAAGGTCATATATGGAAGTTTTTACATTAAAATGAAAATTCATAGTTTTTTTTTTTAATTTCTATAATTTGGATGTTACTTTATACAAGCAAGGTTACCTTTGGAATTGTTACAAATAGTTTGAGTTTAATAGATTGACTTGATATTAATATAATTTTGTTTGATATTGGGCTGATAATCATACGGAAAATGATAATAGTGACTTAATCTAGTAAAGAGTTAGGATTGATTAGCCAAATCTAATAAAGGACCGAAATTGTTAAGTATTAACCCATAAAGTTGTTAACTTAATCTATTATCTTAATAATATTAATAAATAATATTTATTGATATATATATATATATATATATATATATATATATATATATATATATGTATGTATGTATGTGTGTATGTATATACATATATATATTAAAATTATACTTTAATATATATAATATTAAAATTAATGAATTTATATATTTAATTTTATCAACATATATTGCATAAGTTTAGCAAAATAAATAATTATATTAAAATTTAAAAATTAATAAAAATTATATGAGAAAAATTATTGTTATAAAATCTAAAAATTAATAAAAATAATTACACAAAGTAATTATTATAAATAAATAAGTATATTAAGTGGAGTAATAAATTATTACTATTACCTCAAAATAGTGATATATTCGTGTGTGTGTGTGTGTGTGTGTGTATATATATATATATATATATATATATATATATATATATATATATTGTGAGTTTAATTAAAAAAATATTTTTATCTATTTTAATTACCAATAACTTTTTTTTTGGGATCAGATCTTGTGATTTTTACTCTTTTAATTATGGGGCTTTTCACATTAAAAGTTATTTTACTTTAATTTATTTTTTTACTATTTTAATTATATCCACCAATAATAATACTTATAGGTATATTTATAATAATAGTAATAATTTTAATAATAATAATAATTGTTAATTTTAGTTAACTAATATTATAAAATTAGTAATAAATAGATGTAGAATGGGTTATAAAACTCTTCTGAGACTATTTAGTAAAAGTTAATTTAGGATTGGGATCATAATTGATACTATGGCAATTTGACTTGTCTTAACCTATTGAAAAAGTAGTCTCACTTGGGACTGAATTAACATATAATTTTTGCTTATTAGATTAATTTAGTAAGATTGGGTTAATTCATTTCGATAGGTCTAGTTTTTCCTTGTTACAGTCATAAAATCAAAAATTGAAAATTAAGTGAAATGAGGACAAGTCATGAATAAGGGTAAATGTCTCATAATGGAAAATTTATGAGCTCACTAATACCAAGATGATGGCAAAGAAGAGAGGCTTAATCATCTTGGTATTGCTTGCGATAATAAGAACCTTTGGGCCATAATAAGGTCACAAAAATCATATCCTATATTCTTAAATGAAACTAAAGCTTTAAGAACAAGAATAATGGAATTGATACAATATATAGGCATGGATTATGAGAACACAATTGATAACAAAGGCAATTGTGGCCAACTTGGACTATTATGGAACATAGAAATGGATATTGAGGTTTTGATCATGCCTAACAAAAACATTCATTGTAAGGTTAACCAAGATAGAAATAATGGCTTATGACACTAAAATCCTAAATAAGGAACTAGGTGCATGAAATCTAAAACATGATATAGACTCTATAGGTGCTACTAAGGGACTTTAATGCTCTTTTGCACAAGCAAGACAAAATAAGTGGAAATGGAATAGAAAACTCTTAATGATGCAACCTTTGTAGGATTTGTGTACCACATGAGGGTGAAGCTAAAGTTTGTAGAACTCCCTTGTGTACAAGACATTGGTAGCATTAAAGGAAAAATGATTAGAGAAATATAAGATAAAGTAGTTTGTAATGCAACATGGCAATGTTGTGAGAAATCTCATATTTAATATTTTCCTAAATCATATCTTGTACTATAGGATAATTTAATTAAAAGCATTAATATAGAATTTGGGTAGAAAATTAAATTAGGGTTGGAATGAAACACCTATTTAGGAATGTTAATTTTCAAACCTCTAATGAAGACTGCTTTATTAGTCTCAGATGATTTATCTATACTTTCCAATTACATATTTTGGATCATTCACAAAAAGCTTGAAACATAGAAAAGAAAATCAATGATAGGTTTACACTCGCTCTATGGAATTGTATTGATTATTTTCTCCCAAAGAAAAACTTTTTTTGCATTTTGAATGGGATAATTGTAGCTTCATATGTTTCTGGAGGTAGAAGACCTCTTAAATTATTTAACTAATTGGGTTAGGTTATGGATTCTATCGATCATAGGATCTATATTTAATTAATATATATTAGGCTTAAATGCCATACAAAACCCACTGTTTTATAGTCATTTTATTTTAGGTATAAAACAATATTAACATTAATAATTATTCATAAATTAATATGAAGTCTACAAATAAAATTTTCAACCCTCTTGAGCCATACTAATTTATTAATAATTGTTTAAAAATGAATATTAATATCCAATAGTATTATTTCACTTATAAATCTAATTAAGATCATAAGCATATGATAATGCTGAATATTACATTCAAAGAGATATCAATATTAGATATATTGAATGCTTACACCAAGTAATTAATATCCAATAGGGATATTAACATAAACAAAAATATTCATAATATGATTTGTATAATTTAACGTGACTAAATGTAAATCCCTATGCAATAGTCGTAATATTCACTTAAGATATATAATGAGAATTAATATTCTCAATATAGTTATGAGAAAGAGTCTAAATATCTCTAGTCACATGCCATAACCTAGAATATGCATAAACTATATGGTAATAATGTAAATATATTATTATAAGTATTGCATTCAAACATATTTCGAGATAACAATGAGCTTATATAAATAAAACTTTTATTAACCTAAAATATTGAAAGACTTAGGTAAATTTGCATTATTTGTATAAAAATAAGTGATATGCTTATGTATCTTTTCTTTCTTACAAACTAGTACTTCAAATTGAAGTCTTTTACATCAACAAAACTTTATTGCTTAGAGAGAAGGCCATGGTAGTAATGCTATTGTAACAATGGTTAAGAGCAAAAAAAAAAAAAAAAGAAAGAGAAAACTTTTAACTTTCAACTTCATAAGCATATTCGTAACATACAATATGCCTTGCCCTTATAACAGACGTTGCTACAAATGATGGCTTTACATTTTTTATGATATAGCTCCTCTCAATATATGTTTAGACATAAATTCATTATCATCTAGACAACCGAATTAAAAAGTTTGAGTAGCCTGTATTTATGAGATCTTCTAATCTCCCATAAGTCAATATATAATTATTTGTACCACTCAAGTACTATACCAATAGTGATCTAGTACCACTAACCTAAAGATATAATAAACTATTTATGACTGATGCATATGAGATTTTCCTTAATGCTTAGAAAAACATTGGACCTAAGACTTTATTATCTTGAATTAACGAACAAATATGAAAGCATACCAATGTATTAAGCCCTTTCCTATACGACTATTGAGATAAACTAAACATCTCTAAGATCTATCGTAGAAAGCATCAATATCTTATTTATTTACACAGAGACATTTCCAAATCTTTTATTTCAATTGCCTTGTCTCATCCAACATGTATGCATTATCATCAACTAGGAAAATGTCATTATCACACATAACTAGAATTACCAAAATACTCATATTCATCATTATACGTTGGTCTACATTACTCTCTTTGAATTTAAGAAAAGTTACAATCTCATTAAAATTAAGATATAACCATATAGATGGACCTCTTTATTTTTTTCAAAAAAATGTTCTTTATCATTCTCCCAAAAACAATTTGGCTATTTCATTTGTTAGGTCATAATCTAGAAAGGTTATTTTGATCTTTGAAGAACATAGCTTCCACTAAAATAAGCTATTTTATATCACAATAACATGGAGTGAGTTTTAAGATGTCTAGAGAAAAGAATTCTTTTACAGTTTACATCTTTTTTCTAAGTGTAGTACTTTGACTACTAACTTGATCTTGAACCCATAATTTTATTTGAGCATCCCTTTTTAGACTCAAAATTATACTTGTTTTGTTTGGCTTGTTATTCACAATAAGTTCTACTTAATCTCATACTCATATTCTATCATTATCATTTACTATAAAAGGTTAAGAAAACTTTATGGAATGTCCTTAAAAGGCATCTTAAAATTATTTTGCTATACTAATTGCACTGGACTAGATCATAGGATTATAGAATTGGATTTATCAGTTTATGCTTCTAATGGAATTATCATACTTTGTTTCTAACTCCCATCTTCTATAACATCTAATTACTCTCACTTTTCATGAAAACTTTTAAAACAGATGGTTAGTTTAAGGTTTAAAGATGGTTTTAGGTTTAAGTTTCTAACGATTTTTGCTAAACATCAATATAACCTATCAAATCATGTACCTAAAACAAATATATCAAAATAAATTTGTTAAATCATGACAATTGAAAAATGAGTTTTTTTTAATGGAAAAATTATGTTTCTAATATAAAACAAATCATAAAAGTAGATAACCATCTATAGTTCTAACATGCTTTCTCATATTTCTTAGGCTTAAAGTAGTCACCTTTCTTTTTGTCCTTATCATTTGAAAATCTCCTATGATTTTACTTGGAAATACTTCTTTATTTTGAAATCAAATCATAAGAAATAAATTTGATTGTTCAAACTTTTTCTTTTCTTATATCTTTCTTCATTTGATTGATAATAGATACTAGTCTATTAATTATCAACTATCAACTTGCACTTTTAAACATTATATAAGACCTTCAAAATAACTACAGTGCACACCAAATCAAAAACTATCCCTTAGATTGACTTTCGTGCTCATAAATTTATAATACTTGATAAATTCTAGGATGTGTTCCTGCATTTCATCAATCTCATTGTGGGTCTTTTTTCTAAGCAATAAGAGATAATGGCCTTTTCTTATTTTATTAAATTTCATGGATTTCCCACAATGCAATCAAAAAGAGGTTAAATCACTCACAAATTCAAGGATCCCTTATTTAATTGTTTGGTCTATAATGTACCTAATGACCATCTAACAAACTCAATTTAAGTGCATCCATTTTTATGTTCTTTTTTTTCCCATACATTTAAATTTGTAATAATAGTGAGCTTCATTTCTAAGATCACCATGTCCAAATTCACGATCACTAAATACAATTTCTAGGATTAGGCCTTATCTATCATAACTTGTTCCATCTAACATCTTTATTAAGGTCATTTGCATTGGCAGCAACATTAACAAAAATGCATTATCCCATTAATGCATATAATAACTCTAATCATGCTTACATTTTTCTCTTAAAATGATTTATGCTGTTTCATATAATATTATATTATAAAATCTAATACCAAATGGCATTTATGACCTTATAATATAATATAAGAGTTAAACATTATATTTCTAAAACCTAACATTGAAGGGATATTTAAAAATTCTAAGAATATAACATTCAACTTTACCTTTTTATTATCATCAACAGATTGTATTAATAATGTAACATGGAAGAGAATTTAATATTACTAATATAGCTTCTCATTTTGACATTTTAAAATAATTTTCCTTTCAAAATTTTGAACAAAATTATAATGCAACTAGTTCTATGAAGATGGGTATGTAGCCATATAAAATTTTATGGTATAATACAAGTAAATAATAATCCCCCCATAATACTATATTATTTAACAAAATTATAACATCGTCCAAATAATACCTAAAAGTTGTTACAAAATTTCAAGAGGTAGTTTAAATAATGAGAATTACTAAAAAAAAATTTTAGCTCAAAATAATTTCAAACAAATACTTAAATAAAATAGGAAAAAATTACTATAAAAATTTTTAATTAAAAAACTAAAAAAAAGCCTAAAAAGTAGTGTTCAAAGAGTGGAGTATAGTGGTATAATCACATCTGTGAAAGATCACTTGGAGAGTAATGCGTAGGCTACATGTATAGCTTATTGTTCATTATCCATGTAACCTGGTGAGTTTACAATTGGGTTATTGGACCTAAAATGCGACCCAATTTTAACTTAAACTAGAAATGCCTATTTTCTATGTGTTCTTGCACTATTTTTCACTTTGATTCTATAATGGATTTACCTAATTTGATTTAATCTAAAAATCACAAAAAAAAATTGTATCCTAAAATTTCAAAAGATCTATAGTTTCCAGGCTTAACTATTTCATGATATTCTTAATGATTTTGCCCTTTAAATTTGCTCTATTCTTTTACAAATCATACTTGCCAATTGACTAAATCATCATTGAGTCCAAAGACATATTGTGATTGATTTTCAAATTTTTCAAGAAATTCAAAATTTTGAGATTTGTTGTTCTAGCCAATTTCATTGTAATCTCAGCATTCAAAGTAGTTTTATTTTCTTGCAAAATGCATTCAACAACTAATTTGATATTTAATTAAAATTGCATTATGGGTTGAGTTTTAAAACATAAAAGTAACAAAAATGGTGGTTCACGTAACCATGGTTCCAACTTACATGAAGATTTCTTTCTCAAAAACTCCTATAAGAACAATGCACATCATAGCACCAATAAACACAATCCCATGATTTTTCAATGTGCATACATACACATGTTTTTTGGGAAAATTCTTGAGTTCTTGAATTTTTGACAATGCCACCTACAAGCAAAGTTTCACATAATAACTAATTTTTTTTTAAAATTTGTAAATGCAAGATTGCAACAAGATTCTTCCCAAAGTAATGCATGTATATAATGTTGCACTCGCATTATCCAATAGGTGAGAACATAGAAAACACTCCCAGATCCTGTTTGTTTAAACATGCTAAATAAACTTTAATACTAATCCATGGATACATGTATAAAGCCAAGCATGAAAATTCACATATTCAATGGAACAAAAAAAAAAATTATGTATGAAACCTATATCATTGAATCATAAATGCATATCAACCAACCTATGTTTTTCTTTATAAGCATACTAGCTAAAAATTTAATCATTCATACACAAGATAGCATAATTTATGAAATCATTGTAACACGTCTACTTATAATTATATGTAGCTAGTATTCCACATTAATAAATTTCACTTAAATGAACATATGGAATTCTAGAGAAATTTAGAATCACCTAAAATTACACCAATTAAATTAACCATGACGTATATGTAGCCTAACTTTGATACAACTGTTGTAAGAAATCTTACATTTAATATTTATATAGATCATATCATGTACCATATCATCTTTTCAACAAGATGATACATCATTAATTTTTTTTTTTATAAATTTAGATATTTTTGTCATATTGAAAGAGAAACATTAATTGGACTTTTTTTTACTATTGTAGCTACAATAATAAAAGAGGATAGTATAAATGCCCTTAATGCAAATAATTGTGATGAGGATGGTTTCTTTTTCAGCTATTTCATGTACATATTAGATTACTTTTGTTTTTGCTTGAATAACTTGGATTGCATACTCATTTTGGCCTAAAAGCTAAAACCACCATTGTTTGGACACTTTCACGTTAAGAAGTACTAAACAAAGCAATAGAAGTGAACATTTAAAGAAATGCATAAATTACACTTATATCCCTTAAAATTTAGTGCAATTACGTTCACATCCCTTCTGTTTTAAAAATTATGTACTAATTTCCATTTTCTTATGCATTCTCATCCTTCCATTTTTTTTTCTAAATATACACTCACCTCTCTTACTTTTTTTTTATAATAGTAAAAGTGATTAAATCACTAAATACACATGCAAGATTCTAATTCTAATTTGGGATGTGAATGAAGGCAAAGCCTTCAAGTAATATTATTGACATTTGAGCTAAATGCTATTGGTTTTCCTCTCCTACTTTTGAAAAAGAAGAAAAATGAATATATATATTTCTAAAAATAAAATAAGTATATTTAAGTTAAAGGAAAATTTCATGGTGCACCAAAGCACTAGTAGATCCAACTATTGAATTTTATTCACTTGTGCAATGTTTTGTAAAATGAATGAAATCCAACGGTTGAATTGATATATGGGTACAGTTGGTGCACTGAAATCTCTTCCTAAATTAGAAGTGAATGTAATTTTCCCTTTAAAAATTTAGTAGTTGCTCTTGAAACACAATAGGACTCATGACGTTAGAAATATAGACTAAGAAGCATAGTAGGATCATTAGGGACCATAATTCAAACAGTCTTGAGAGGGAGACCTTACCAAAGTCAATGTTGAAGTTACAACAAACAAATTGAGGTTTTCAACTTATTTAATTTGGCTTAACTTATTTTGCTTTTTAGTTACAATCACGGGTAGCAGGTTTGAACTCAGATTTTTAAACTTCTTCACAGTTAAATCATCACCTAATGATTTTAGCTTGACTCAACTTTGTTTTTTTTTCTTTTCTGTTTGAGTAATATTATCTAAATTATTATTGGTTCTACTCAATTAATTAAATTTAATATAAATTGAAATTATTTCGCTGAAAAAAATTGTTCTATAATAACAGTGAAATAACAATATTACTACTTTTAATATTTGAAAGAATTATATATATATATATCAAGGATGAGTTGAATACTAAACATCAGAAGATAGTCTCTAATTTACTAAAATACAAAACGTAATATTACATCAAGTATTTTATGATCTTACATGTTCACTTAAAAAAATTTCCCACTTTATCACTTATCTTACCTTAACCTAGTGACAGATCTAGAATACAAATGTGGGGCTTAAAATATAAAATATATAATATAATTAAATATAATTTTAAAATTAATTAATAAAATAATTTTTGAAATATTATTCATAAAAGATTCAAAAGAAGAACAATTTAAAACTGACAAAACATATAAATATGAGTCAAATATAATACAACAAATAAGAATTTACTAAAAATGAATTACAACTAATAATTAATAGCTTAAACCCACACTGAAAATGACAATAAGTCCAAGTATAAATAATTATATAGTTTATAAAATTTATTGGAAGATGACTTATAGCACTAGGGTGCTAGTATTTTTAAAAACTAAGGGTCCTAGGAGAGAAAAAAATTTATAGGGGGAATGAAAAATTAAGATTGCATTTATCCGGAAAAAAAATACACAATATACATGAGATTATGCATGATTACGAGGGTGATGTAACCTTAACCCCTTTAACCTATTTCTTTTTTAATCTAACTGTTCAGAGTCTCCTAAGTACAGTTAGTTACATAAATTTAAGTGCATATAGTGATTTTATTTTACGCATTTTTCTAGTGGCCACTTACTAATTAAGATTTTCTTTCAGTTTTTTGGACAATGCAGCTATCATTGATGAAATTGATGCTTCAAGCAAAACCAAAAACCCATGGAGACTATGTTCAGTAACTCAAGTAGAAGAAGTAAAGCTTGTCCTTCGCCTCATCCCTATATGGCTAAGTTGCCTAATCTTCATGGCTATCCAAACTCAATCTCACACATTCTATGTCAAGCAAGGCTCCACAATGGCACGCTCGATCGGGTCCCACTTCAAAATATCTCCAGCGTCACTTACCGGCGTTATTGGACTCACCATCTTGGTTATTATTCCAATTTATGACCGCCTTTTCGTGCCGGCTGCCCGAAAGTTCACCGGCCACTACGCTGGAATAACGGTTCTACAAAGAATTGGAGTTGGCCTTTTCTTATCTATATTCAATATGGCCGTCTCAGCCCTAGTAGAGGCCAAAAGGGTGAGGATTGCCAAAGAACACAATCTTATACATAACCCTAATTCAGTTGTTCCAATGAGCATTTGGTGGTTGCTTCCTCAATACTTAATTTTGGGTATGGCTGATTCTTTCACTGTTATAGGGCTTCAAGAGTTGTTTTATGATCAAATGCCTGAGGCAATGAGAAGTTTGGGAGCTGGAGCTTATGTAAGCATTGTGGGAGTTGGGAGCTTTGTTAGTAATGCAATTATCGTAATTGTGGAGGCAGTGACTTCAAGAAGCAGTGAGATGTGGTTGGATAATAATATAAATAAGGCACACCTTGATTACTTTTATTGGGTTTTGGCTGTGTTAGGTGCATTGGATTTGGTTGTTTATGTGTTGCTTGCTAGGGTTTTTGTGTACAAGAATGTTAAAGAGGTTGAAATGACTAGGGTATAGAGTTTGTAAATTAAACAATGTCGCTATAGTTGTTTGATCATAAACTTTTAATATATATTTAAAAATTATCAATATAAAATTTTTTACATTAAAATCATCTTAAATTCAAAGATATGATATAAACTTAGAAATTTTTTACACTAAAAATAAGCAAGATGCAATATAGGTGCATTTTTACATTACATAACACGAAAATATTTCTAATTCTTCCATAGTATCAAATTTGTAATTACCACAAAAGATTTACTTAATTATGATGTGAGAAAAAGTTAATTCATCAAAATATGATAGATATTAATATTGAGACTCTATTATCATGATAAGATTAGAAATATTTCCATGAAAGTTTTTGGAGCATTCTTAGTTCTAGCTTGCTACCTCTCCTTTTCACAAAATTTGATAATGTGCGGAAGTGGAATCACTATAACAAAATTGCTAATATATGTTTAGTGTTTAGTAGAATAAACAACAATTTTATATCAATGTCTAATTAAGCATCATTATAAATTATTTTTAATGTCAATTTGTAAATGTTGCAAACAATAATAATAACATCGATTATTATAATGAAAACAACAAACATCATTTCTTTTGAAGGGTTATGGGAAATAACATTATATATCAACTTTTATTTTTTTTGGTAAAGAGTCGATGTGAAATTTCTTAAATAGCATGTTGATTTTTCCCAAATAGCCAATATGATATATTTTGCCAGCCTTAACCTTAGCAACCTTCCCCTATTCCTCCTTTCCAAGTCCTTTGTATTCCCTCTATATTTCTCCTTACAAAACAACTTACTTAGCTCCTTCTTTGTGTTCTTCCCTCTCGATCTTTTTTATTCCCTATATATTTCTTCTTACAAAATACCTTAACCAAAAATTTAGAATAATATATTTTATGATAGTACAAAATCTCAATTTTAAAATAATATCTCTTATTATATTTTAGAATCTCAATTTCAACAAATTAAAAAATAAATTAAATAGAAAAAGCATGAAAAATAGTGAAATGTTATATTTAATACCATAATTAGATAAGGGTGTGATAGAACTTATAGACTAAAAATAGGTGAACTGGTGTTAACAAAAATTCTTAAATTAAAAATATGATAAAATTTTGTATAAAATTGTAAAGTGTAAGGAGGAAATTCATGGAATTTTCATAAATGTATTATTTCAAAAATTATGAAATATCCTAATAAGATTTAAAAATAATTTAAATATATTTATTTTAAATGAAAAGAATTTCTTCAAGAAAAGTAGGTATGAAAATGATGTGATTTCTTTTCTTGAATAAGTAGAATTTTTGAAAAAATAAAAGTAAAAACAAATAAGTATAGAAGAAAAATGAACACCAAGAATTTTTATAATAGTTCAATAGTCTAAAAGGAATGCCTTTTGGATTCACTTTTCTCTTCTCAAGTTAGCAAGTATCACTTGAAGTATCTATTAACTTTACATTAAATTACAACACTTAATTTTACAACATTCATCCAATCTTTACTAGGATTTAAATCACTAACTAGCTTTACAAGATCTTACGATCTCCATTAGGATTTTAATCATCACCTAACTTTGCAAAATCTTACCTATCTATATTAGAATTTCAATCAAGATTCAAGAAGGATGTTTCTTACAATCTCACTAAGAGGTTTTTCAAGATTTTGCTCAATAACACTCAAAAAGTGGATATATAAATTTTGGTTTTAGAGTGAGAATGGAAGAAAGCTTTAATTTTTGGAAGATAAGAGTAAGAAAGAATTTGCAAGTTGTAGTACTAATGCTTCTTGTATTGTCTTTAAAGGAATACATCTTATTTAAAGAGAAAATTTGATAAAGGGCAACTTTAGCTTCAAGTCACTTTTTCTTTGGCTTCAAGTAACCTTTGCTTTGACTCCTAAGTAGTCTTTAGCTCTAAGTTATATTTAGCCTCTAAGTTTGAAATTTGAAAATTTGGTTCTAAGCTTGAATTTTGGCTCCATATAAATTTTGATTTGCTCAAGATGCTTCCTTAATGTCCTATATGTTGAAAATATCTTATACATATACATCATAAGAGATAAGAATCAACAATTTTCCCACTTAATTCTAAATTTCATACAAGAAATCAAGTGGGTTGCTATTTGACTAAAAGTGGAATTTCTTCTAGAAATTTGGTTTAGCTGTCTTGTACTGCATGCACACTATTTGAGATTATTTTTCCAATTATGAAATGGGTGTCTTAACTTCAAATATTATTTTTATTAATTTTAGCATATATTAGACAATTTTGAATTTGAATCTCCTCTCATTTTGAATTTCTTTCTCCTTAAAAATTAAAGGCCCATAATTACTACTAAATATTGACCATTGGATTATGTCATTTTTTCTTTAAAAAGTAATTATTAAATTGTAACCAATAAGATATTTTCTTGAAAAATAAGTTTGACATTTCCAAAATAAAAATAAATGGAAAAATTCTAAAGCAATTTGTCACATGAGAAAATATAATTTTTATCAAGCAAATTGGGCTATGAAATTTGGAAGTGTTATTAGCCTAACATTTATTGAAATATTTGATGGATTTGAAACTTGTAGTCCATTAATTTGTACCTAAATAATTAGATATACAATAAAACTAATAAGTCCAAATTTCAAATAATATTTTACAATTAAAATACTTTATAATTTAAAATATTCAATTTATTTCCCATTTAATTCCTTGTTCTCCTCCTTTTTAATAATGACAAACCTTGTAAAGTTTTTCACATAATAAAGTTCAAAGAGTTATTAAAGCATGCAACCATAAAGCATAACAATTTAATGTATTAGAGCATATAACTAATGTATTAATATCAAAACATGTGAGCATAAATATAAGTTATTTATGAAGGCAGGTTTTTTTTTCTTAAAAAATTGAATTGCTCCCCATAAAACCATGATTAAAAAAATTACTCCCCCTAAACTATAAACATTGTGAAATAAAATTAAAAACCTTTACAAATTTCTTCTCCCTTTTTTATCATTAACAAAACATGACAAAGCAAATAAAATCAAAAGAAGAAATGATACTAAAGCAAAAAGTCATAAAAAAATGATAAGTTACCAATAGTGATGAAAATCAAAATGCAAGAAAAAGAAACAACATTAAAACCTATTAATGTATTAAGTTAAAAATATAAAAGAGAATAACCAATGGGATGAAAATAAAAAATTTCAAATAGAAAGACTTGTAAAATTTATAATCTAATTAGTTCAGGCATAGATACTTGAAATTAACATATGTCATATAAACCAAACAAAACAACATAAATAATAGATGCAAGAAATGACAAAAGATTAAAAAAACAACAGATAACAAAATAATAGAAGCAAGAAAGGTAAAATAACAATGATAATAGAAATAATAGTTATAGGCAATTATCATAAATATTAATGATATAAGAAAGAACACCTTGATAAGTAATAGTCAAAATAGATAGGTAATATAAAACATTAAAGATCCTAATCAAAATCATCATAAATGATAAGCTGACTTAGCAATTTTAGATGCATATGCAAAGATAATAAGTTCTTACTCTATAACAATTCATATGCTTAGGTCTATTACTATATAGTAGACTAGACTATCTAGGATTTCTCTACTTAGATTAAGATAGTAGTAGCTTTAGAATGGTGTCCATTTTACTCTTCACATTTTGAAAACCACTATCAACTTCGTTAGAGAGCTTAGCAACATCTCCTTTAAATTTGTCAATTCTAGCCTTATTTGGTTACTTGTAATTAGATGGAGTTACTTTAGTGGTAGTAGATGGTAAGGTAGGAGTAGTATACATCATAGGATCAAAGAAATAGATTAATGGATCTAAGGTTAGTTGCTCAGGTGATTATGGAAATTTAATTGATGGAGGTATAGATGAAGGTGTAGGTTTATCTATGATATCTATAGGTAAAATAACAATCCAATAAATGTATGGGAGAGCAAGGATTGGCTACATAGGTTATTCTACCTAGATTGATCATTCATAAGGTTCATTATCTTGAGTTACAAATAACTTAGTGATAGTTGAACATAGAATATAATGAATAGGAACCTTTAGCCTTCCAATTTCTCTGAAATATAGTTCAAGTAGGTTAAGGATAGGGAAATGGAATTCAAGAGATGGGGGAATTCTTGATAACCACTAATCATAGTAAAGCTACAATGGTTGCAAATTTAAAAAACTCCAAGGAGGACTACTACTACTTCTCTTAGATTTTGGGATCATATCTTTAGAAGATTAAACATTAATGTTAATATTTTCAAATATGGTTACTTCTTATGGTTCTTCATTTGCTTTAACTTCCATTTGAAGAAAAGCTTTTGAAGGATCTTTTTTGAACACATTCTCATAGTTTTTAATTAGGTTAATATCCATATTAACTTGTTCTAGTTTTATTTCATCTTTTATGTTTGTCAAAGGCTTATCAAGGTTTCTTCCATCCATTCTTCTATCTTAACTTCTTGTTCTTTTTCCTTCCTTTCTTTCTTATTCTCTTTTTTCAACTTCTGTCATTTTTTCAACTTCATTAATTATTCTTCTAATTCTTTCTTCTTCCTTCTAACTTTTGATAATTTTTCCTTCATAATTCTATTTACTTCTTTTGAATCCATACTTCAATGTTAGTCTCAAATACTATCTCCTTATTAACATCTCCATATGTTGATCTACTAGAATAAAGCTCTATGATCTTCTTCACTTTTGGTTTTCGTGGTTTAACTTCATAATAATTAGGCATACAACTAGCCTCTAACATTTTGTTTAACCTCTAATTTCACTAGTATTAACCTTTCTATTTCTTTTTTCGTCATTACCACTACTATTTCCCAATTTCATCTTTTTTAGTCCTTTAGTAGCTCTTTTTATATTTCTAGCTTCCTTCTTTCTTGGATCATCCTCCATTTTTCTTTTCCTTTTTCTCTTATCACCTACATCTTTAATTTCTTTTCTAATTTTAATTACTCTAATAACAAGTATTGTAGTAGAGTTTTGTTAATCCTTATCATTAATTTCTTTTTTTCCTTCACCTTCTTCTTTCATATTTTCTTTCTCTTTTTTATAGTTTAATCTTTTTTGAAAATCTCTTATCATCTTTCCTTTTCTCACATTAGGAATCTTAGCTATGTAATTTTTCAAATTTATCACTTTTTTTATTTATGTTTACAAGTTGTTTAAGTTCTTTACTAAATGATAGTGTTTTCATAAAGTCCCTAACAGCTTACTCATTAGCATAACATCCATTTTATATTTTATTCAATTGACAAAGACAAGCAATATATCATCATCCTTTGGAGATCTTGGATTGGCATTAAAAATATTAGTGTGCTTTTTATACACCAATTTCTTCATGATAAAAAATTCTTCCTATTGCATTTCCTTTATCCACTTGAAACACTTTACTCTTTCATTTTCTAGAGATTGAGTGTCTACTTTCCTAGGTTTTACAAAACTCTTCTTTTCATAATTTCTTTCAAATTTGCTAATTGTAACCTCATTTATGAAATCCATTCAATTGAAGATTTTGGATTATGCCATTTCAAATATAAAAAAGTGAAAGTTTTTTCCAAGAAATAGAGGATGAATAACAATTGTAGAGATGAAACTATTTAGGTTGTTAGTTTCAATTTGAAATGCATAAATATTTTTTAGGTTTGAAGGGTCGCAAGTTTTAGTGTTGGAAATAAAGAGCTTAAGCATTTTAATATTTTTGGAAACATATTAAAAAGGATTGGATTAACATTTGGAAATGTTGCAATTAGGAAAGATAAATTAAAAATTCATTTTCTTCAAATGACATAAATTTTCTTAATTTTCTTAAAATGTACATCCTAATATTAGATTGAATAACTCCTAATTGGAGTGGTTAGTGGTCTATAAAGGATTTATAAAATTAAATATCTCTTTAATTGAAATTAAAAGTGCAGACCCTATTTAGGAATAGGGATGCAAATGAGTTGAGCTACTTGTAAGCAGCTTGAGATCGATTCGTAAAAAGTTCGGTTCGAGTTTGAATTTTAACGAGTCAAGCCAAAATAAGCTCAGCTCGTTTAGCTCGTTTATTAAACAAGCTGAGCTTGAGCTTTTTATTGCTCGGCTCGAATTATTCACGAGCCTAAGCGAGCTTAATATAAAATATATTTTTATTTTTTATATTATATATAATATAAATATAAAAAACTCACTAAACTCTTTTAGGCTCATTTAAGTTTGTATATTATATATAATGTAAATATAAAAAACTCACTAAACTCTTTTAAGCTCATTTAGGCTCATATATTATATATAATGTAAATATAAAAAATTCATTAAGCTCTTTTAGGCTCTTTTAAGCTCATATAAGTTTGTTTAGGATCATTTAAGCTCAAATATAACTTAAGCTTGAGTTTGAGTTTAAATACATAGGTTCAATCAGAAATTTAGAGTAAAGAATTTAAAGCTCATTTAAACTCAAATAAGTTCGATTAAGCTCGTGTTCGAATTGAGTTTGAACTCGAGCTCGACTTTTTTGAGCATGATGCGTTCAAGCTCGAGCTCGAGCTCGAGCTTGTTTAATATTGATAAGTTAGAGCTTGAGCATTCAAATGTTCGACTCGGTTCGACTCGTTTGCACTCCTATTTAGGAAGAAGATGAGAGAATTTTCAAGTAAAAAGTGACAAAACTTGTAATAATAAGGTTGGGGGGAGTATTTTTTAGAGCTACAGTAGTTTTTCACACAAACTAAAATTTTAAAAATTTTGAATTTTAGTTAGTTGAATCCTTTTAAAATCTTAAGATAGCAATGGGCTTGCTATCTTGTAATTCTATTGTTGTTTCCTAAAAATTCTAATATTATTTCTAAAAGACATTGCATGTGTTGTTATATAGGCATGTAATAACAGATAAATATTACATAGATTGATTAAATTTATTCAAAGCTTATCGTGTGAAGTTCTTTCCTAATATAATAAAACCTATCTTTATGAAGAGATTTTGTAAAGATATTCACTAATTGATTTTTAGTATTTATGGATTCAAGCTGGATATTTTTCTATAAGCACATGCTTTTTAATGAAATGGTGTTTGATTGCAACATGCTTTGTCCTTGAGCACTGAATAGGATTCGTCATTAAATTAATTAAACTTGTATTATCATATAAAATAGAAATAGAAGAGAATTTTAAACTATAATCTTTATGTTATCTTTTCATCCATGAAATTTGAGTGTAGTAACTTCCAACTACCATATATTTGGCTTTAATTATTAATAAAGCAATAGAAACTTGTTTTTTGCTTTGCCATGATATAATTCTTTGTTAAAAAAATTGACATGCTCCATTAGTGTGTTTTCTATCTAACTTGCATCTCGTATATTTAGCATCTAAATATTCAACTAGGTCTGGAGGAATATCCTTAGGATACTAAAGGCCATAGTTCTTAGTTCCCAATAGATATATAATTTTTTTTAATAGCATATAAATGAGATTTTTTAAGATTTGATTGATATTTAACACATATGCAAACATTAAACATAATATTTGGTCCACTTGTAGTTAAGTAAAGAGGTGAACCAATCATACTTTTATACTACTTTTCAATAACTAACTTACCATTTTCATCTTTATCTAGGTTTATGGATGTATTCATTGGAGTTCCAATGGCTTTTGCATTTTCCATTCCAAATTTCTTTAAGAGCTTACTTATATATTTTGTTTAGTTTATGAATATTCCTTCTTTTATTTGCTTTACTTGAAGTCCAAGAAACAATGTAAATTCTCCTATCATACTCATTCTAAATTCACTTTTAATTAGATTTAAATTTTTCTTACACAACTAGTCATTAGTAGATCCAAAAATAATATCATTAATATAGATTTAGACTATCAATATATTATGCTTAACGGCTTTAGTGAAAATAAATTTACTAAACCTTTCATACCAAGCTCTTGGAGCTTGTTTTAAATCATAAAGGGCCTTAGTAAGTTTTAAAAAATATGATTTGGCTTTTCATCATTTTCAAATCTAAGAGTTTGTTTTAATAAACTTTCTCATTTAGAAAACCATTTAAAAAAGCACATTTATCTATTTAATAAAGTTTGAGGTTTTTGAAGCATACAAAAGATAATAGCATTCTTATAAATTTAAGTCTAGGAATGGATGCATATATTTCATCATAGTTACTACTTTCTTATTGATTATACCTTTGTGCTACTAACCTTGCTTTGTTTCTTACCACTTTACAAGATCTATTCAATTTGTTTCTAAATACCTATTTATTTTTGATGATTGGATGATTTGATAGTTGTTGTACAAGCTTCCATACTTCATTTTTCTTAAATTGATGCAACTCCTTTTTATGGCTTTGACCTAACTTTCATTATTAAGAACATCTTTTACATTCCTTGATTCTATACATAAAAATAAAGCTAAGTTAGTTTTATTTTTAAAGAAAGATCTAATTCTTAATGGATTACTAATGATGAATTCATTTGGATACCTTAGGTGATTTCTCCATTCTCTTAGTAGGTGTTTTTTTATCCTTTTGAGGTATATGGTTATGCTTTTTAGTTATATTATTAATAATCTTATCATACTATTCCAAATAGCAACCATCCTACTCATTATTTGCATTCTACTTGAGATAGCAACCTCTCTACTTTTTTAGAGGTTAAGTTTCAAACCAAAATTTTTAGTTGTTTTTATTTGTTCTTTTGATGCTTGCTTTTTTAAAGTTATATAAGCTTCATCATTAGTTTATTTTCTCAAAGAAAATACATTAAATTCATGAAAAACTACATATATAAATTCTTCAATTGTTAATGTTCTTTATTATATAATCTATATGCTTTACTTTTGTTAGAGTACCTAACAAAAATTCTGCATCACTCATCAAGTCAAAATTTGCAAAGTTATCTTTTCCATTATTTAAAATAAAACATTTGTATTCAAAAGCATGAAAATAACCAATGTTAGGTTTTCTTTCCATCTATAACTTATATGGATTTTTAATTAAGATAAGTTTTATGAAGCATCTATTTAAGATATAAAAAGATGTATTTATAGCTTAGATTTAAAAATATTTTGATAAATTATCTTCACAAAGCATAATTCTAGCTATATCTTGTAATATCCTATTTTTTCTTTTCACAAGCCTATTTTATGAAAAGTTTTATGACATAAAAAGTTATGACCAATGCCATTTTTATCATAAAATTTTTAAAATTTTTAGTTTTCAGATTCTTCACCCTAGTCATTTCTCACATTAGTAATGCAAACGACTTTCTCATTTTGAACTTTATTGTAAAATTCCTCAAATGTTTCAAAAGTATCATCTTTATGTGTAAGAAAATAAATCCAAGCATATCTAAAGAAATCATCAACAATCACCAAACTATACATTTTTCCTCTAAAGCTTGAACAAATAAATCCATGTGTAGGAGTTCCAAAGATCTTGAAGTTGAAACCACATTCATAAGTTAGAAGAATAATTTCACTTGCTTGCCTTGTTGACATGTGTCACATGAATGGTCTTTTTCAAAATTAATTTTTTGAAAGACTTATCACTAGGTCTTACTTTAAAAGGTTTAAAAAAGGACATATATTAATATGACCAAGTCTTCTATGCCATAGTCAACTTTCATCATTAGTTAATGTAAGACATTTTAAAGAGTTTGAAGAAATATCTTACATATTTGAAATATAAACATTTTCAAATCTTTTGCTAATAAAATAATTTTGTTTTCCTTTTTGTCTTGAATAAAACAATGTGAGGATTCAAAAATTACTTTATATTCCTTATCACAAAGTTAGCTAATGCTTAGAAAATTATGGTTAAAACTATAAACTAAGCTCACATTATTAATAGAAGTAAATTTTATACCTATCTTACTTATATTGTGATTTTGAATGTGGTGTTGTGTCCAAGTTTGATGAAGATGCCATTAATAGGCTTGAGAGGTGAGAATTTACTTTGATCTTCAATCATATTTCTTGACCATCCATTATTTAAAAGTTAATCATCTTTCTTAATTGTGTATTTACTCTTACAACAAAACATTGAATTTTCATAGGTATCCAAATCTTTTTGAATCCTTGGGGTTAGTTAATACTTTTTTTTATCATTTTATTCTTTGGGCATCCAAAATTTATTTTTCTCTGTAAACATCTTTTTCCTCAAATAACATTAGGAGCCAATATGGTTTTTATCTCCAAAATAATTACAAGTAACATAGGAACTTGATGGATAAAAAGGTTTCATAAAAAAGTTTTTTGTATTATTTGTTAGTATGAATAAAGATATCCTAAACCTTCTTTTTGTAGGGAATATTTTTAGTACCTAAAATAGTATTTAAATATTCTTTCCTTTGAAAAACTTTGCAAGATCATTGGTTAGAGTATTCACCTTTCTTTTTTAAAAAAAGATTGTCCCTTTTAATATTGAAAGATTGATACTCTTATATCTTATTTTATAATTTTCTATTTTCAAATATTTTAATATTATTTGCGAAAACTTTTCTCTTTTTGATGACTCATTTTCTTTTAACAAAGTTTATTTTCATTTTTTATTGTTCCACCTAATTTTGTCAATAAATTAAAGTTATTTTCCAAAGTTTGATTTTCTTCCTTTAAAGTTTTAAGTGTTTCACTTTTATTTTTCAAAATTTTAAAGTCTTTTATCAAAACTTGATTTCATTTTCAAAAGAGTTTGAAATTTGTCTTTCTTTTTTAAGATAATCTATTTTTTTGTCAAAGCTTTGTTTTGTTTTTCTAAAGAAAAATATTTGGTTAAAACCTTGTAAAAATCATCAATCAATTCATTATAAGATAAAGGAGATTTAAGTTCATCATTTGTTACCTCATCATTTTCTTGGCTTTTAGTCATGAAACAAAAGTTAGCAATTTCATCTACTTCTTCTTGTTTTTAAGTTTTTCTTTGAATGATTCATCTTTATCATCCTAAGTTGCAACTATAACCTTCTTTTTGGTTAATTTATTTGGGGATCATCTTTTTAATTAAGGACAATTGCTTTTATCATTTCTTGGCTTTTTTCACATAAAGTAAACCAAAGGTTAGTTGCTTGTGTTTCCTTTATTTTGCTCTCTTCCTTCAAGTGGTATTGATTTAAAATCACTTTTTCTTTTGTACATTCTAAAATATCTTTTATCATTAAAACTAACTCATCTTCTTATTCTTTTATTTTTTAATCAAGATTATCCTCTTCAACATCATTTTGTGAGGATGTTTTAAAAGCTATCAATTTTTTTTCTTTTCTTGATCATTTCTTATGTATGTTTTTACATATGTTAAGAATTCTCCTCTTAATTCATCACAAGTAAGTGTAAAGAGATTGTTTCCTTCTTATATGATATCTATTTTAGATTGCCATGTTTTTAAGAGAATTCTCAAGATTTTTATCATTAGTTCTCCATTGGTAATGATTCTTTCTAAAGCATGTAGATCATTGACTATATGAGCTTTTCAACTATTGACTCTATCTTTTTATTTTCCTTCTATCTTGAATATTTCATATTTATGTACAAGCATATTTATCCTAGTTTCTTTTACTTAATTAGTGCCTTCATAGGTCATCTCAATTTATACCACATGGTTTTAGGAAAAACACATTTAGAGATTTTTTTGAATTCATTAGGTCTTATAGCATATAATAGCATTCATAACTTTAGCATAAGTTGCTTCCTTCTTATAATTAGCATCTATCCATTCTTTTTTAGGTTTGAGTAGTTTTATTTCTCTTTCAAATTTTGTAGGCACTTCATAGCCTTCTTTGATGACTTTCCATATCTTAATGTCAATGGATTTGATGTAGATTATCATTCTAAACTTCTAATAGTCATAATTTACACAATTAAATAGCAAAGTTCAAGTGGTAAAGTGTCCCTTTAGTTTATAATTTTACCTAACAATCTTTATTTTCTATAAAAACTTAACTTACAAATTTGTTAGACTTTAAAAATATAAAACCAAGCTCAAATATCAATTGATAAAACTTATAGGCCAAAGAGGGGTAAATTGACTTTAACAAAAATTCTTAAATTAAAAATATGATAAAATTTTGTATAAAATCTTGAAGTGCAAAGAGGAAATTATTGAAAATTTGATGAATGTATTATATAAAAAATTATGAAATATCCCATTAAGATTTTAAAAAATTAAATATATTTCTTTGAAATCAAAAGAATTTCTTCTAGAAAAGTAGATATGAAAATCGTGTGATTTCTTTTCTTGAATGAGTGAAATTTTTGAAATGAAAAAAGTATAAATAAATAAGTATAAAAAAAGAATGAATATCAAGAACTTTTATATAGGTTTAATGGTTTAAAAGAAATAACTTTTGGGTCTACTCTTTTTTTATCAAGCTACTAATTATCATTTGAGATATCCATTAACTTTTCATTATGTTACAACACAAAGCTTTACAAGGTTTACCTACTTTTTGCCAAGATTTCCACCACCGCATATCTTTACAAGATGTTTTTAATCTCCACTAAGATTTCAATTACCAATAGTTTTACAAGATCTACTAATCTGTGCTAAGATTTCAATTATCATCTAACTTTATAAGATTTTTTTGAATCTTGACTAAGATTTTAATCATCACCTAATTTTATAAGATCTTACCTATCTATACTAGGATTTCAATCAAAATTTAAGAAGGATGTTTCTTATAATCTCACCAAGAGATTTTTCAAATTTCACTCAATAACACTTAAAGAGTGGATATGCAAGTTTTGATTCTAGAATGAGAATGAGAGAAAGCTTTAATTTTTGAAAGATGAAAGTAAGAGAGAATTTGTAAATTGTAGTGCTAATGCTTTTTGTTTTGTCTTTAAAGGAATGTATCCTTTTTATATGGGAAATTTGATCAAGATAACTTTAGCTTCAAATCACTTTTTCTTTGGCTTCAAGTAGACTTTAGCTTTAAGTTATATTTAGGCTCTAAATTTGAAATTTAAAAATTTGGCTCCAAGACACTTTTGGCTTTAAGCTTGAAATATGAATTTTGGCTTCGCATAAATTTTGGCTTGCTTAAGAAGACTCCATAATGTCTCATGTGTTGAAAATACCTTGTATGTATCATAGGAAATAGGAACTAACCATTTTTTAACTTAGTTCTAAACTTTGTTGAGGATAGCAAGTTAGTTACTATTTTACTAAAAGTTTAAATTTTTTTTCTAGAAATTTGGTTCAACTATCTTATTACATGCATACTATTTGGGATTATTTTTCTAGCGATAAAAAGAATGACTTAATCTCATATATTATTTTTTAATTGATTTTAGCAAATGTTAGACAAATTTGAATTCGAAATTTCTCTCATTTTGAATTTCCCTCTCTTTAAAAATCAAAAGTTCATAATAATTACTAAATATTAATCACTGGAATAAGTCATTTTTCCTTCAAAAAATAAATATTAAATTGTAACTAATAAGATGTTTTCTTGAAAAGTAAGTTTGACATTTTCAAATTAAAAATAAATGGGAAAATTTTAAAGTAATTTGTCATATGGAAAAAATATACTTTTTATCAAGGAAAATGGGCTTTGAAATTTGGAAATGTGATTGACCTAAAGTTCATTGAAATATTTGATGGATTTAAAACTTGTAGTCTATTAATTTTGTGCTTAAATGAGTTAGATATATGATACAACTAATAAGTTCAAATTGTATCTAATATTTTACAATTAAAATACTTTATAATTTAATAAATCTAATTTATTTCTCGTTTGATTCCTCAGGGTGCTTCGCTAAACTTGTCTTGATATTCATTGCTCAATATGTAAAATTCGCACTTCCTATAAAAGCACTATTGAATCCAAAACTTGCAAATATAATAATAAGCATTCATTAAAAATTGATGTATGATATTATACGTTTCATATAAATAAATAGTATATAATACCAGTGAATGCTAGAGAAAATGAATGAAATTAATTTCTTACTTGTACAAATATGTGAAATATATATCAAAATGATTAGTAATAAAATGTGGTTGATTATGAAATTAGAAACTAAATTGTAAGTACAAACACATAAACCAGACAAACCTTTACATTTATATTTTGTGCCTTTTCAAGAAGTGTAAAACCTCATATATTTAGTAATGAACTAATAGAACTTTAGTCTCGTAAAATCATTGGAGAGCATAAACAAAACATTGTAAAGAATCATCATCAAGTTGGAAGGTGAGTAGATCTCATTAGAAAGATAATCATTTTAAGATTGGAAGAGCTACATAATAAAATTTCCAATTAGCAACAATGCTTTTCTCATTTTATATTCATCTTATGCCAAGAGGGAGAAGTTATCAAGATGATGTCATTTTACTTTAGGCTTTAGTTATTAACTAGAAAACTAACATCTGCTTAGTAATGAAGTTGTCCAACATAAAAACTTTAAGACGTCAATTATTTATGACATAACCAATATGGTAATTTGAAATTCCATAATGATTTTTTTCCTAAAAGTTAACATCTTCTTATCAAAGATGTCAATTTTTAGTAAATAATTAATGCCTTTTTTAAGGCCTAATTTTTTTAAACCTCCATTTAAAGCAACCAATTGACAATTGCAAAAATAAATAATAATGAATAACAATAGTAGGAATGGATAGCAACTAGCAATAATAAAAAAAATTATTTAGATAGCAATGTTATTTACAAACAAATAAATGCTTACAACAAGTTATTTACAATAAACCACTATTATCAATTTTTTGCAAGTTACAATTATTACATATTTAGATACACCAAAGACCATTCAATTAATTCAACATAAGCCTTGGGAAATATCTTGCCTAAAGCTCTCTCATTTTATCAAGCTTATCTTTAGTAAATAGATTAGTGTTTTTGAAGCACTATAATTTGTATAAAATTAACATGTTAACATCAAGATTAATTTAGGTAATTAAGCATGCAAGGAGTTATAAATAAGTAAGTAACTATCACAATCATTTTTTTCAAAGATATATTATATTGAACATGTATTGCATGATATAATAGTCACACTTCACATTGTTAGGTTGAGTAGGGAACCATAATAAAAGAGTAAGTCAGTTTCTTCTAATTGATGCATAAGCTTTCATTTGTAATATGTTACAATCTTACTCATGAAACTTGCTTTCATATCAACCTATTTTACTTTTTTAGCTTTCTTATTTAGTTGCAAACCCTTGTTTAAGGACTTACTTCAATATCAATCACACTTCTTTGCCTAAAGGATGAAATTAAAAGATGAGCTTTTTCTTCAAGTACATTATAACAAGCATCCAATGACACTTACAGTATAATGGCATAACAAAATGTCAAAATTTTTTTCCAAAAAATAAATATCATTTAGGGCATAATTAAGTTTTACTCTTCGTGTTACAACACAAATTAGCAAGCTTTCTTGCATTCTACTAGTAATGCAACCATAATGTATTCCCTCCTTAGGTTGTTGCCCTTCTTACCTTGAAGGTTGATGTGACGTGGACGCATGAATCTATAGTGAACTATTACTACTAGGAAAGAGTAATAGTCAATAACAATACCTATAAAAGGAGAAGCGTGAATTAAACTTTTATTCATATAGAAATTGAATTAATTTGTGCCTAAGCAAAGAAGAAGAAAAAACTTATCTCTCTGCGAGTCAGATGCAAGTGACATAGAGCTCCTCAAATGAGCTAGAAGATAATGTCTTTTTTAATTAATAGTGGATATGATGTTCCTACCAATTTCTCCTCCATTATGAGATGGATATAGGCCCTTTAGGCCTAAAAGCTATCAAGCTTCATTTATCATGCCTTCCAATCAAAATCAAGAAGTTGTTTAAACATAGATAACTAGCTAGTAATCTTAAATAATAAGACAAATGTAACTTCAATTGTATATAAAAAGTTATGGGAGGAGAAGATACATGATGATACCTTTACTAGGAGTTGAATGAAGGCATTTAATTTTATAATTAAAGTTCCAAGGCCTATTTTCATTATCCAGACTTTATTATTTGGCACTGACATCTTTGCCATATGATTCAAGAGCTTATTGACCACTTTGGCACAATTGTCTAGCAATAGTTTATGGTAGAGCTCATGGCTTGTCAAAACCCACTCAACTGTAACCTTGCATTTTGCTAATCTTGTTAGAGGACATGGGGATCCAACTTTCTTAATATGAGCCCTCATTATTGAAGACCTAATTCATGCATAGACATAAATGGAAAAGTGTAAGAGTGAAAGGTGACATTTAGCTTGTTTATGGCCTATATAATGTCTCCTACCATGGTGGTTAATGTTGGAAGTGCTAGCAAGTCCTCCATATTAGTTATAGGGGTAAGCTAGGTAGTGGTTGTCACCCCTTGCTAATCCATAGTCCCAATAGCAAGTTGGGTAATGGCTAGATAAGCCTACTACTTAATATAAGCAATGGTTATAGTGACTTGTTGGATATATGTTGTAAAACTTGATTGTACAGTCTATTGGAAAGCAAATTAGTCTATTAGAGTATAAAATTGCTACTTTACTATATCTTTGTCATCCAATTCACATTGAGTTAAGCTTTTATGTCATGGGTGATGCTTGCGTTAAGGTCTTCTAGCTTGAAGTGTAAAGGCCCCACTAGATGGCACTTTGATTTGACAAAGTAGTTCCTTATGCTGGCCTCAAGTCCAACACTTCAAGCATAGTTAGGATGCTCTTCAGATCTAAGCATTCTGATTAGGATATCCTTTTTCCCAACTAGCTAATACTCACCTAAAGATGCTCACTACATGAGAATGTTCTATAGCATTAAACAAATAATTGATAATTGAATTTTTTTAGTGTGAAACAAAAGCTTTAACAGTAAATAATACATTTTAATTTAATTTTAAATACTTATAATTCTTTTTGTAATGGTTTAAGTCTCCAGAGTCGTGTATTGCCCTTACTTGTTAACTATGACTTGATTTCATATATTTGAGCAAGTGATGGAAGGTGCTTTCTCGATATCATCACTTTTGGCTCCAACAAGTCTCTTTTTCACCAAATCTTGCTTCATCTTTTTATAGTTTTCTTAAGAAAGCTTGTGTGGATAACTATTCTTCCTTCTATTTTTGAAGTTTAACTTACATAACTCCTATTAACAAAGGGAAATATTAGTTCATATGTACAAAAGATATACAAATAAGATATTAAGTAGAATTAGTCGATAGAATGTACATATTTTACTTGGAAATACTTATCTTCCTTTTATTTTAAAGACTTATCTCACAATTGCTGGTCAATGAAGTTAATTTCATGAAGCAGGTTCACTTTTATCTTGGCATCAGGATTAATGTAAACCTAACTCAACTTTATTTTGAAATCCTTCCATCAATCAATATGAATCGAATTTTGAGCTTTACAATTTTTAGTCAAAGTTAATTCAAATCAAGATATTATACTTAATAATATAACAACATGACTCAGTTCAACTTAATTTTACCCCTACTAGTATTTTTAGAGAATATTTGTTAATTATTAATAACCCTATATAGTCTAACATGCTAGATGAGGCATGATGAATTTATGTATGAGCCAAAACATGTTAAATTTTAAGTCTCTGGCAAGTTTATAAACTAGGTTAAACTAATTTTTTTAATACAAACTTCAACTTATTCTAGGCAAAGTATAACTTAATTTAACTTAGTTCCACCTCTAATTTCACATGCCATTTTATTAGTAAGAATTTTATACAAATAGTGATAGTTGGACAAACCTCCTTGCATGTAGAAACAACTCTCCTTGCAGCAAAATAAGCAACTTATGTATATACTTGAACTATCCTATCCATTTTTATACTTTACTTTTTATGTATGCAATAATTCACACAAAAAGAAAGAGAAAAGTGAATATGAAATTTACATTAGTAATTTATTTACAAAATTAATAGTGAAAGTTAGCCAAACCTTGAAAGTTCTTTATAGTAAAAGAGAAAGCTTGTAATGTTTACTAGAAAGGGTAATTACACTTGAATTTTTTTCATTCATAACTAGAATTACATTTGGTCCACGCCTTTTAAAGAGGAGGTCATACAAGCATATTCAATTATGGAAGACTAAAAAAGCATTAAGAAAATAATATTTTTAGCATCTTTAAATTATGATCCTTTATGTTATCAAACTTCATTTCTTTAAGTTTTATTCATTTTTAGAAGTTGATTTTTGTTAAAAAAATTCATTTCTTTGTACATGAGTGAAGGAGTACCATATATTTTTATACTTTGTGATTAAAAAAATTAATCTTTAGAGGCATAATAATAAAGGAAAATAATTTCTGTTTTAAGAAAAAGAAAGTCATCTTTTACCAAACGTATTCTATTTAATATTGAACATATCAATCATTTTTTACCATTGTAATAGTTTATAATTATATTCATAAGGAAAACATTTTTCACTAGAATAAATAGAACTTTAGTAAGATCTACTAAGATAAAAAGTCACTATGTTATTATTAACATAACTAAAAGCATGCATTTATTTAATTTAACTTAGATTATTCAAATATACAGTAGTAAAAGGGGGTTTGTGAATACAATTTTGTTTTGAAAAGAAATATCTTTAAAGCAAATAAGCTTTTATATTTGTATTTATAATTATAAAATATTAAAGTAATAGAAAATGTTCTCTTTATTCAATATTATATTTAGGAGGATATGTGAAGGAAAACTATTAACATCCACTAATCTAGAGAAAAATTCATTTTTCTTTATTACCATGATATCATATGTTATTTTATTAATCACAAAATACATAGATAGCATGAAAATCTCTTGTTTATATACAAGTGAATAAATTTTTCTGCAATAATGTGTTTTAACAAAACAAGGGTTAAATTAAAATGCCATTGCAATTTATCAAAATCAAGGAAACACTATTAGATTGACTTGGATTTTTCGATTTATATTTTTTCTCCCAAAAAGTAAAGAGTTTTCATCATTATATGGAGGTCCATTTTCATGAATTGGCTACCTTATAAAAGTGATGCAAAATTAGAGTAAATTATAAGAGTAGAGGAACAAAGGTTAGCAATTGACATTTTATTTGAATAAAAAATAGCTTTAAAGTTATAGATATTAGCTTGTGTTTGCTATTAGAATGGCAAATACTTCTATTTGTCCCATTATTGTGATCATACCTTGCAAATATACCTATAGATAGCTTAAGAATGAAGATAACTTTGAAATCTTTTATGATTTTTTTACTTCTTTTTTTCTAATTTAGCATTGCACTTTCTATAGTATAATTCAAAAAAAGTCAAAGTGAAGCTAAAGGATCATTTATTTTTTGTAATATTACAAATGGTGATAACTCTTAAATTTATCAGTTGGCTAAAGAAGATAGCTGATTTGCTAAGATACTTACATAAGGTAACACACAGATAGTCAATGTGTATGGTAGGGTGGCCCACTGTGTACACTTCGATACTTAAGTTTGTATATGTCTTGGCAAAATAATAATCAAAAGTAATTAGATAGTTTACATAAGCATACTTTATTTGTCTATAAGCTTAAATAGACATGAGACGATAAGTTTTCATGATTATTGATTGCAAGTGGTTAAGTTTCAATCATAATGCAACATAATAATAGAGTTATTAGCCTTAATGGCGATTATAAGCTCTTTGTAAGGATGATAGCAAATATTAAGCATGATTTTGGCTAGAGAATAAACCTATATTAGTTTTAATTAGGCTAAATGTAAATAAGGGCTAAGATTGAACTTGTTTGTGCATGCATTAGGCGAAATCAATTGATTGTGGTCCATTCAAACATTTTGATATTTATCACTTGCCCTCCTTCACTCAAAGGCTTATGATAAGAACAATAGATGCTCTCGAGTTAAAACTTAAGCTTTTAACTCACTAATGATAAATATGTCACTTAGGGCTTAATCTTGAGCTTTTAGCTTGCTAGTGATAAAGAATCCATGTAGGCTTGATTCTAAAGTCATAGCTCTTTTTATCTTAGAGAATTCACTTGGAAGGCTAAAATTCAAATGTTGAGAAAGCTATTTAGGTTTGATTTTGAGCTTATGGCTCATTCTTTTGATTTTTCAATTTATCCTTACCCTCCCTTACTTTAAGGGAAGGTTGATGAAAGCAATTTATAAATGTCACTCTAGGATGAAAGACTTGTGTATTGAGATAATGTTTAATAGTTGTGAGCTGGTAGATGAATGTTATCCATGTTCACTATTAGGTAAGCGACTGTGAAGCTATGGATTGCAGACTAAATTATGACTGGATGATTAGTATTTGTAACCATGCCTTCTACCAATCAATGTATATGTTTATAGAGCGTAGCCATGTGTGAAGACTTGATAGGCATTGATTGTAATAATAAATCTTAAATCTTAAGTTTCACCTTTTATTCATCCAACTTCATTTGAGCATTTTTTTGTCATCCTTGAGTTTTTATTCATTCAAATTTTCATATGGCATTCTTTTAATCTTTGATTTTTAGTTTCTTCTTGAAGATTTTCCTTAAACATTGATTTTCTCTCGCTCATCTCATGTTTGTGAGCTTTTTTCAAGCTTAAAATCCTTTGGTTTTTCAACTTGTTGGCTTTTAACATTTCTTTTATGCAATTTTGGCTTTTCCTATAACTATTGTGATAATTGATCATTTCCTTTATATTGATAAAGTAAGCTACGCCCTCATTTGGAGGGAAGCCTTGAATAGTTAAGAAAATGTATTGCCCACTTCAATCAGTTGGAAGTTTTTATTGTTTGTCACTTTGGAGGTCACTTTGAATTTTTGAGCATGACATATCTCTGTATCAGCATAGATCCCTAAGTTCAATGAATTTAGCTTGTCACTAGGATTATTGTTGTTGTGTTTCTTTCCTAACTATTGGATTGGAGAAAATTGGTCATAATCCTCCTTATAGTCATTATTCAACTTTTATTGTGACCATTGATAGAGCTTATATACTTGTCTTTTCAATCCTTAACCCTTGAGTTTCCTACTAGTTTCTTAGTAAAGCACTAACTTATGAGTTTTTCAGGCTTTCTTTAGTTTCTTGGCTTCTTACTTTAATATCATTAGGGTATGTCATGCCTTATTGAAGTAGGTATTGATCATTTTTCTATCTTCATTTGATTTTTAGGTTGCCTTTATATTCATTTAGTAATCTCGTAATTTTTTCTTCCATGATTTTCAAACTTTACTTCCTTTAAAGGTTTTCCACTTTGATGATCCCTTTGCTCTTCATGAATATTCATAGTTCCTTCTAATTCAAAATTCCTTTAACTCTTCTAACATTTTTATCTTTCTTTTTTTACCCTTTCAAGAGTGTTTGCTTGATGCCATTTTTATTTTTTCACTTGCTATGATAATGGCTAGTTAGTTTTAAAATGCTAAAGGAATGGATTTAGCTCCTCATTTGGAAGGCTTCCACATCATCTAGTGCAGTGATCAACTTCTTTCTGACAACCTAGTGAAATAGACCCCTATTACTTAAGAATTTGGCCAAAGGAGGCTAAGAAACTATCATTTATCTTTTCTTATGTGCATAAAAAACTTTCTTGATATTTGCAAAGTGTATTGTACACCATTATAACTTTTCTAAAATCTTGTTCGTTCAATGTTACTTTAATGTTCACTAATTTGTTAGCAAAAGGACATTATCATATTGCTTTTCACCATGGACCTTGTTTAACTTGCTTTACAAAGTCGTTCTTGAAAAATGAAGAAAATAGAAGCTATCAACTCTTCTATCCCTTACGTTCCATTAAGTAAGCTCCATCTAGGATTAATCCCAGCAAGCCTTCTTCCACTTTTTAAAGGATTTAGATTAAATTATAGTTAAAATTTCTATTTCAATGAGATTAAAATCTATGTCAAAGGAAAAATGAAAGCAAAGTTTTGATGCTATTGAAGAAATAAAGGCTGATTAAGTATAATTGATGTCTCATGATTTGAGATGTTTGTGGAGGCCTCCTTTAGAACTAACCTTCCTCAAAGCTTATGATATTGGAATGTAGATGCGACTATTTGAAGGTGGGGTTAGTTAGTAAATAATGCGGATTGGTGAAAGAGTTTATCTTATCTAGTTAAGGATGGCAATAGTAAAGCATTATAATTTGCTGCAATTGAGCATGGTTAGGCTTCAAGAACCTTTTTAGGAATTATTCTATATTGGTTCAATTGATGAAGGGTTATGCCATGCTAGAAAAAGATCTTAGAAACCACAAGGAAAAGCTTGGAGGCTAAGTTTCTTGAGCTAGTTAATCAAATTAAGGAAAAATTAGGCCTTCAAGAGGTTTCAGAAAGTAAGTAGCATACCTATGTGAATCAAGAAAGAATAAGAGATTAGGTTAAAATAGAAAGTTGAGGTCCTAGATACCAAGCTTTTGAATGTTCAAGTAGGTTATTAGCCACTTCCTTTATTCTAGTTTCTATTGAGCCTTCTTGGTAATTGTTTATAATTTTTCTCTTAAAACATAGCTTCTAATGAGCTTGTTGCTAGTCTTTTAAACCTTCTTTCTTAACACTTGGCTTCCAAAGCCTTTTTTGAGGTTGGTTAGACCTTTTAACTTCTCATAGTCATTCGAACCTTTATAGATCATATTGATTTCAAGGCTATCATACCTTTTTCTTTAAGGTAGGTTGAGTGGACCATGGTCAAACTTCCTATGGTTCCTTCAATTGACTTTTTGTGTTATTTTGCTCCCTTTTTAAGTTTGAAACCTAGGGTGATGATGGTACTTAGGTCCAAAAGTCCATTATTCAATTGGTTCATAGTTCAAATTTTGGAAGCTTATAGCTCACTCTAGATTTAAGTGTTAAGGGCGTGTAGTTCACTTAGGCTTTAAGGTGTCAAGGGTGTGTAGCTTGCTCATGTTTTATGGTGTCCAAGGAGTGTAGCTCACTTAGGCTTTATTATGCCAAGGACATGTAGCTTGCTCGGACTTTATGGTGTTAAGGACGTGTAGCTCATTTAGCCTTTAAGGTGCCAAGGGCATATAGCTCGCTCATGTTTTATAACGCTAAAGGCTTGTAGCTTACTTAGGCTTCAAGATCATGAGGGTATGTAGCTAGCTTAGGCTTTATCACATGAAGGGTATGTAGCTCACTTAAACTTTATAGTATCAAGGGCATGTAGCTTGCCTCGCCTTTAAGTTGTTAAGGGCGTATACCTCACTTAGGCTTTATGGTGCCAAGGGCATGTAGCTTGCTTGAACTTTAAAGTACTAAGGACCTAAAACTTGCTTGAACTTTATGGTGTCAAGAGCATGTAACTTGCTTAGGCTTTAACGTGCCGATGGCATGTAGCTGACTCAAACTTTATGTACCAAGTGATTGAGTCCTAAGTTTTAATATATCAAGGTTTGCTTGACCTTCAAGATAATGTTGCCAAAACTACTAACTCTAAAGTTTAAATTAGTAATTATTCATGAGGATCATAAATTGAAAGCTTATCTAGTAAAGGATGTTACTTGTTGTGTGAGCTTCTAGCCATTTCTCATTAACCTTCAACTTGTTCCACAGTCAGTATTTTTGAGCTTTGCCATTTTTTGTGTTGTCTTATAGAATGTGCTTCTTCGATGAGTGATGGGCTTTGCATATTCCTCACATAAAAAGAATAACACTAAATTAGTATGTGATTGTTTATATGTGTCCTCAAACACCAACATTCAAGAGGATAGAATAAGTTACTCATATAGGTAGTTCTCATGTATGATTAATCATGCAATAATGATATTATAAAGGTTTTAAGAGTGTCTTACTCTTTCCTTCTGATCGAACATGTTATGAAGGTGATAAATATTGCAAAAACATGTATGCAAAGGCTCTTGGATCTTAGTGTTTTCTTCAAGAGGGCAAACTACAACTCCAAGCCAAAGTGTAGAATATTTATGTGAGAATATAGTTTTTATCAATATCACAAGCAAGGTAATAATATTTTTGTGATTTTTATGAGCTCCTTACTCTCCTTTCAAAAATGACATTTTATGAATGTACTATTCAATTTGTATGGCTATTAAGCGTATTATGTAACTAGACAATTAGTAAGAGATAACGAGTCTGCCCTATAGAAATGGGCTAATATGTGGCCCTAGCATGTAATGCATCATAAATGTATACTGCGACATCATAAAGTCACATGTTCAACAAGTATAAAGTTGACTTTTGTTTTTCCATTTTTTTTTAAATAGAGTTACCATTGTTTCTAGGGTGTCCATGTACATTAATGGCCAACGTTGAAATCACAACCTGCCAAGGATAAGTTAATAGGACGCAACAAAAAATTGTGATTGGTACTTAGGTTACAGACTTGGTGTCATTCTCCTGCTTATGATTTCTAGGGGCCCACTTCAAATTTTTTACTACATACGACTAGCTATCTTCAACTCAATTCTAGGATGGTTGTGTTTAATTTATATTGGAAACTCAGTAAGAAGCGAGGATTTTAAAAAGAGTATCTTACTCTGTTGTAAATTTTGGCGTTTCATATGGGTGGAAATTATCCAATGAATTACCCAACGAAATTCTTCCACTGACAAAATTGAAACTACTAGAATTATCAGATTGCGTAAGCAAGCTATTCTTGTATAGGTATCATATAGAAGTAAAAGAGACCTTTCGGTGGTTTAATTATAGTAAATCCTTTTATATCAAGACCCTTATCTATTCAAAGTTGACTTTAAGCTATTTCTATGCTTTTATGCCAAAAGACATAGCTAAGACGAACAACGTGACAAGGAAGGTGTTCCTCAACTAAGGTGAAGTCATTGCCCTCTGCTCTGAGATCATTATATAATGCTAATGTTTGCTGCTAAAGTTTATACCAACTTCTCCTCAAGCAAGGGCGCCTTGACTATGCTTTGTGTAGGAACTAATACACTCATAAAGGTCTTTACATTCTGTTATGCTTATACGGATTGACTACTGGCAGTTTTACTTTGGCATTTAAGCAAACAGATAATATGCAGGATTGATAAGAATGCAGTCAACGCATCGAATGCAAAACTCTGTCACTCTTTTTCCAGGAGACTAGAGATATCAAGACTACTTAGACATACGTAATAGTAACAAATTTAGCACATATGACACGTTAATTAGACATTCTGTAGCAGAGAAAGTTAACTAAGTACGATGCGCAGCAAAATCATGTTGCACTCTCGTCGTATTATCATACAATTTTAGCAGTCAATTAAGAATGCATTACATTAGTATGTTCCAGTATAAGAAATAGTAAATTCATACCTTTAAGGTGGTTTTCACGTGATTCAGATTGCGACCAAATGATCATGACCGTTGTTGTTGATTCATTGCAATACCCGGGACTAATTTCTTTTGGAACTTTTTCATGGAATTGATGTGGAAAAATTGGATTGGGAGGCTGCGCAACCTGAGCCTATTGTGAATTATAGGATGTGAAACAGGGATGGGATGGTCACACTGTGACCGATTCGTCGATACTGGAAGCTCCATTCTCATGGCGATCGCGCTAAATCTAAGAAGCTCTATATGGTGTTGTCTGGCATCTCAGATAAGAATCATAATGTAAGTCCCGGTCTGAAGTTCTGACAGAACATTCGGTGGCCGAGATTTCGAGCAAACAGCAGTGGTGTCGTCTCCTGCAGCGATCATAGGCAAGTATTTATTCACGGTTGAATTCTAAAGATCATTGAGTTTCTCTAGACTTGCATTATCTTCGAAGGTGAACTAGGGATTAAAACCCCAACTTGATGATAGTTCTGAGAGATATCGAGTGCTTCTCTAAAGGCACGAGCAAGCCTTTCGCCGCTGGCTGGGAACTCTGTAATGTCGTTAATTGGAATCAACAACGAGGGCTTGAATCATTTTAGTAGAAGGAATTTTCTCCATACTTTGAGGTGATGATGAGATAGCGCTAAGCGATGATTATCGCAGTGGATTGCTCAAGCCAGAGAATTGATTGACGGTGGTGGTTGCCTCTCCGTTCAATATTGAGTATCTTGTGAAAAATTCCAAGGTTATTGTGCACTCTTTTGCTGACTGGTTCATCTCTTTATCATCTTTGAGCTCGTTAGATTTTATGAAGAAATTTAGATGTGCTCCACAAATTTCTAATTGCAAGAAGATTCATCGATGTCGAAATTTCTGATAGAATAAAGATTGGTCGCTACTTTTGATATCCCGGAGGAGTGATCATGGGAATTTTGAGTGTCAATACTATTGTCGTCAATTTTTGAAATCTATAATGGGGATCTTATCCCTATTATTCAGGCTAATTAATTGTGAGAATGGGTTTCTTTCGGAGAATGGTCATGTCATACTCTTTCATTCCCCGTAAGATGGTGGTCAAAATATGGCTGACTAAGTCATGAACGACGCTAAAGGACAATTTTTAAATTTGTCGGTCGGTTGGAGAAGATAGTTAATCGGCCAACATACTGGCATAAAATCATAAATAGATAGTCAGATGTGTACGGTAGAGTTCGATATCTAACTCCGTTTCGATAGAATAATTACATGAGCGTACATTATTTGTTTTTATGTTTAGATGGATGGGGATATACACTAGAGATGATAAACTTTCAAAATTACTTATTCCAGATAGTTAGAGCTCAGTATATCATAATGGAGAATCATGAATTTTAATGATTATTATGAGCTCTTCTAATAATGAATATAAAGCATGGTTTTAACTAAAGAATATACCTATGAATTAATTCTGACTAGGCCAAATCGAAATAAATCTTATTTTACATAAATAACTAATAAATTAATTAATAATTGATAACTTATAACTAATAATAATTGAGAACTAATAAACTAATTAAAATTATAAAATGACATATTAATTGAAATACATATATAATTAAAATAATTTATATATATCTAAAGATCAAATTATATTAATATAAATAGTATATTTAAAAATAAAAATATAATATCTAATATTTAATTATATTTTATGAATTTATATATTTATTTATAAAATTTTTATTTTATTATTTATAATAAAATTATAATTACTTAATTATATTTTATGATATTACATTATTATTTACATATATTTTTATATATTTATAGTTTAAAATTAAAATATAATTATGTTAAAACGAAATTAATTATATTTTATAAAAAATAATATTTATGTTAATGTTATGAAAAGCATGTGTTGTAAATTAATAAAAAGAATATAGATAAATTTGAAAAAAAATAGCAAAAAATAGTAACTTATATAGCAACTTATAAGATATAAGTTACTTAAGATAATTTATCAAATTAGAGCCTTTTCTTTTAATAAGCTAATATACAAAATATTTCGAGAGGATAACTTATAATTTATTGTGCACACATGTGTGGTCTTGAATTCAAATCCCATGCATAACAAGGAGTATAACCCTTAGGTGGCGTTTGGTTCATGGAATTTTACATTCTCAGGAAAGTGTACATTCCCGAAAATATGATTCCTGAGAATTTAATTAATAGGAATGTAATATTTTTATATTTAGTTTACTATAAATTTTCTAGGAATATTTTAATATCACATTTCCATTATATGAGAATCTAAGATACCCACCTTCCCCTATGGCTATGGGAATATTTTGAGGGAATGTTAAGTTAAAAAGATTCTCGAAAATGTGATATTCTCAAGTATTTTTTTTTCAAACTTTTAATCAAATATGGAAATGTGATATTTTCTTAAAATATTTCTAAAAATGTTAAAAATATTCCACGAACCAAATGTCACCTTAAGGAAATATTAGGTGCTATTACACCATTAAGATGTTGACTAAAAGATTTTAATTTTGATTATAAATATTTTATATTAGGTGGCATTGATTGCACAAATTACAACTGGCTTCCATCAATATGGTTTCTTTAAAACGTAAGATATATTTTGGAAGAGAAAACAAATCATTACAATTGCTTATGAAAAAAATTAAGGCAGTAAACAATTATAAATTTTAAAATTATATTTTTAATAATTTATTATTTTTTTCAATAAACAATGTATAAAATACTTTTAGACAATAACTTATAACTTATTGCTTGGATTAATAAGTTATAAGTTAACTTATTTATTACTTAATATAATGCCATAAAGGCTAAGTTTTTGCTTGCTTGTGTGTATCAAGCAGAATCAGTTGGTTGTGGTTTGGTTGGACATTTTGGTATTTGTCAAATGATATTTCACTTAATGTGCACACATATAAGATCTTGAGTTTGAATCTCATGCATAATAGGGAGTATAACCCTTAAGGAAATATTAAGTGCTATTACACCATTAAGATGCTAACCAAAAGATTTTAATTTTCATTGTAAATATTCTATATTAGGTGGCATTGATTGCATAACTTACAATTTGCTTCCATTAATATAGCTTTTTTAAAGTGTAAGATATATTTTGAAAGATTGAACAAATAATTACAATTGCTTATGAAAAAAATTAAGGTAGTAAATAATTATAAATTTAAAAATTATATTTTTAATAATTTTTTATTTATCAGATTCTTAAATGCATCTATGGTCAAGTTTTCTAAGTTCCTAGAATTCATTTGATTATTGTATGTATTTATCTTTGACTAAAATCCTATTTTAATTTTTTTAAAATTAATTCAATGTTAAATTTTAACCATTATGCACATGGATTGGAATTATTGAATTACTATATGGAGAGATTAAAATTTAACAAGAAATTAATTTTATAGAAATCAAATTGATATAATTTTTTAATGAGGAATTGAATTAATATAAATTGAGCTTTACATGAGTAAAATAAGGTTCCAGTGTCAATTAAATTAGTAAAGAATGAAGGAAATATTAAAAACTTCCAAGCTTCCTAATAGACTCACGTAATCATGTTTTATAAACTAATTAATTTTATGAAATAATTAATCTAATTTCTATGTTTTAGGAATTCTAGATTAAATTGTACCTTCACCTAATGAAGAAGGAAAATGACATATGATCCAAAGGTATGTTGTAAATTGCTATCTTGATACAAAATAATAACTAGCCTTCCACTTGTGCTTTGTGCAGGTCAAAGAATTGTAAGATATAAAAATAATTTATTAAAGTTATTAGTTAAATATGATAATATAGCAATTTACTTTATTGTAAAAGAGAAAAAAATTACATATAAAATATAAGTGAAAGTTTATTAATATGGCCAATGAATAAAAAATTCATTAAATGATTAGGATACAAAAAAATTTAATATTATTAATACTAAAGAATTAAAACTAATTTAATTTTTGCCTTAGGAATGAAATTTTTGAATGCCACCAGTAAAATTCTCCTAAGATGCATAAGCCATTTTTTTTCACAAACATAAAATTAATATATATATTTAATAGAAAATCACATATTAACCTTAAATTATAAATTAATGTAGCATGTACAATTAAAGTTCTTCACCAACTGATAAGATCAATTACCAAAAAGCCTAAAATTTAAAATTACTAAACTTGGCTTATTGTGAAAGGATTGCTTAAATTCAACACACATTTTGATATGAAAGATAAGGTTAATTAAATTTCATTTATTACTAATTTGATCTAATTAAAAGTTTTTGAATTACTCCAAGAATTTACTTTTCTAAATGCGATTAATTTCCTACAATAACTTAACAAAATTATGGAATTATTGAGCTTAAACTCATCATAATTAAAAGTAACAAATGAATCAAAGAAAAACATGAGACTAGAATGTGATAATACAAAATTTTGAATATTTGTTCAAATAATTAATTATCTTTGTAATGAAACTCTATAAGATATACAATGCTATAAAAAGATTTTTTTTATAAAAATTGGAGTTCAATATGGTTTACTTATGTTGACTTTTTACATTTTTGCTTGGGTTTACCAATAACATCTATTTCCAAATTAAGAGTCACGATACAAATAAATTTGTTTAATACCTACCATAAGATGTTCAAAATGCATCACATTTATGGCAACTAATTAGTTTTTGTTTTTCCATTTTCATCAATATATATATATATATATATATATATATATATATATATATATATATATTAATATATATTAAGTGAAAAATGCCAAAATGTCCTCATTCTCTAGCAAAATATTCTGACTTCTCAATTTTATTATCTAAGAAGCTCAACTTTTCTATCTAAGTCTTAATTCATTGCCCTTATTGCCTAAAAAATGAACACAAGAATAAACACATCTTGGGTATTTAAATTAATGCATTTTCAACAGCTACTAAGACATTAACTGTTTCCACACCTCTAATGGAAAAAAAATACAAAAAATAGATATAAAAATAGAAGAAATAAATAGATGATGTGGGGGAACTAACCCTACTTAAGATAAAAGTTGAATCCAAATAATTAGTTCAAAATCATTGGAAAAAGACTAACTTTACTCCAATCCCATAATATCCTTTGTCATCTAGTATCAAATTGGACAATTTATAAGACAAAGAAAGGGCAAAAACAAAATTATAACTCCTACCTATGTTGTTCCTCCTTTCTTACTTCTAATCTATGACTTCTTTGCACCCTAAAGATGATAGTAAGCTCTTCCAACCTAAATAACATATTGAATAAGATGAAAGTAATGATAGAATATAAAAGAAAAAAAAAAGAAATATCATTGTTCTTGTAATTAAAGAACAATTGAAAATCAAATGATTCAAGTAAAACAAATAATGATCATTGTGATGACTACTATGACTCAACAATTTTGAGTACAAATACAAAAAGTTATTTTACTTATGTATGTATGTATATATATATATATATATATATATATATATATATATATATATATATATATATATATATATATATATATATATATATATATATTCATGGTTAAGTCTAACAAAAATGAAAGTTTACATTGAAATAAAAAGTTAAATTAAGTTGGTGTCTTTTCATAGTTCAAAATATCCATGCGATAAAAATTAAAACTTTATCCAAGAAAAGATTTGCTAGTTAATGAATGATAAAAGTCTATATATCTTACTTGGAATTGCCACATCTTTTATTAACAGAATTACCTTCTCTTCTTCCCCATATAATATTAAGAATACTATGAAACATATAGTTGGCCTAGTGAGATGCCCTAAAATATAATCATAAGAGTTTAAGTTCACTTTCACAACTTATGTTTAAAGGTTAAATAGACCTTAGATGAGCTCTGACTAAGCTTTAACTTGATCACTTCCATTAGATCTAATTGTAAATATTATAAGCAACCTAATAAAATAGAATATACCTTTGGACTTATATCACACAAACAACAATTATTTATGAGGCTCAAACCAGGTCCTAAAAAAAATTACTTAGCTAAGCTACTTATTGCTAAAGCAACAAATTTGAGAAAATAATGTCTAAGTAAAATACGATAATCAAATTCTAGCACAATATGCATATATATGATTAAAGATATCATAAATTATCATCATTAATTAGATCGTATGAAGATAAGAAACCGAGGGAGAAGAAAAGTATAAAAAATCAAAAGAAAAAAAAGGAAAAAATGGTTGTCATTTCTTGTAATGTTAGCAAGAAGTGAGATCAAGTTAACAACCTTGTACTTTCTTTTAATATGAAAACAAATATTAATGGAAAAAAAAGAACAAATGAAATGATTGTCATTTTAATTCTAAAAATGCTTTAAAATAGCATATATGTCATACAAAGACCTAAGTTTTTGATAATATGAATTAACTTCCCAAAAATATAACATATTGTTTTACTATATTAGGAGAAATTAAAGGATTATGGATATGTAACATATTAAGAAGTTAAATTTAAGGGACTTTGAAATGTCAGACTATAAATATTAAAAGATTAATATCTGGACCATTTTTTGTAACTTACATGTAATTTTCTCTTTACTCTTTTGTTTTAATATATTTCTAGACAAAATTATATTCAATTAAAATTATATCCTATTTTTATTGTATTTACCTCTTTTTATGATGAGAGGTAATTTTTAGATTAAGAGCCATTCACATTATTGGAAGAACATTTGGTAGGTGAATAGTTACAATAATATATTTAAAAAAAAATCCAAAGTCTAATTTATATTGAATGGTTGAAGAATGTGCAACTAAAACTATAGTATAGGTTTAAAACATTACATGCATAAAAAGAAAGAAATAATAACTTAAAAATGAAAGTTTCTAACTTCTAAATAATGAATATTGACAAAATAGTAACTTGAACATAACATAATATCAAATGCAAAGTATATCCTAGTTGCTAATATCCTTACATAGAAACATTAAATGCTTTTATACATTTTTTGAACACAAACAAGAAGAATAAAGACGTAAAAATTGAAAAAAATGTTGTTGTAAGACACAACTTAAGTGTTAACAATTAGAAACATTGAGAATATTTGTGGAAAATATGATAGCATGACAAAAAATAATTACTTAAAATAGATTGTTGCTTATGAAAAATAGAAGAAATCGAGATAACCATTTGAGATTCAACAACTTTAATATAATATATTGTCATAAAAGTAACTTAATGATAAAAAAGTATCTCATGCTATTGAACCTAAAGAATAAAAAATATAGAATGATAAAAAAAAACAAAGAAAATGAACTATTGCAAACCACAAATTAATTTCCCCTCGAATGAAGCACCCACCTTTAATATTTTATAGAAATAGCAAGCGAACCTTGTACTAATATCAAACAACTAAATTTTTCAAAAAAATTTATCTTTACTTTAGTGTCAAGGTTTCTAATTACCACATTGATCTTGGTCATAGTACAATAATCCAAAGTTGAATATACCATATTTATCTATATTTCCATTTTTTTGACTTATTAATTTAGTTTTTCATTGGTTAATTTCTCTTGGCACAATTGAAAATTTGTTAAGGCTACTTACATGCATAAACTTAATGACAATTAATAAGCATCAAAGGAGGCTCCTTATATGCTTAAACTCAATTTCCTTCCTCACTCTTTGAATTAAGGAATGCTTTCAATATAGGAAATAGTTGTCCCAAGTTACATGATATAGGTAGCAAAGACATAAAGATCCATACATGTCTAAAAATAAACTTGCTATCCTAGATGAGAACATAAGAACTAATGAAGTAAATTTCTTCAAATCTCAAATATAAAAATTTATGAACAACTAATGACATAAAAACAATTAACCCTTAATGAATATTTTATTTTACACGTAGAGTTCTTTACTTTTTTGCATGTTATATTGTCTTTAGCAAATAATTCTCAAAAATTGTAATAAAAATAAATGAAATAGGAAGCATTCAAATATGAATGAGAGCTCATGGAATAACTTATAACAATAAGAATTCAAATAATGAATTAAATATAAAATTACAATGAAAATCTTGTTAAACCATACACATGTCCATGTTAAAAATATTATATATATTAATAAATGACATTATAGCGAGTAAGCATAGAATAAGATTAAAATAATCTATAAATATGCCAAGAAGAATAGTAATAGCAGCAATTTCGTAAACAAAATCAAGCTTTGAAGTTACATTAGGAGTTTTTTAGTAGCCTATGCACCCTCATAAAGTGATAACTTACTTTGTAGCACATTAATTCATGATTTCAAAAGTCATAAATTATCTTCTTCATTTCAAGAAGTAAACTATGACAAATTTTTAGTGAAGTGCTTGAGAGTATCCTTCTTTCTATCAATCCTAAATATACGTAACGATATCCATATAAGGAATGATAAATAAAAAGGTAGATAGTTGAGCTTATATAGAAATTAAATTAAAAAATGGAAATAAAAAGAAACTTTAAAGAACTCAAGCAAAAAGAATTTTATTGGCATCTAAACCTTCAGACCAAAATCAAGTTAATATTGAATTAAATGGATTTGAATTAAGACAAAACATCAACAACCTAGCTATAGGTATAAAGCATAAAAAGGCACTTATAAGGCTTCAATTTCATAAAATACTAAACTAATAGGCCTTGAAGAGCACATCTTGATCATGTAAACTTAAAGTAGAGAATGATAAACATAGAAAATTTTCATCACTACACTTCAAAAAATCAAAATTTGGCATAAATTAAATTAATTATATATACTTATATACTTTTGCAACTTTAATGGCTTTACAATATCGCATTGTACTCGATGTTTCATATGACAATTAAACTACAAAGTCATTAGTAATATGTAATTTATAATCATGTAATCTTATTCAACTATGACTTAGATAGAGTACCATTTTAGGATTATAGAATTACTTTTATTATGCTTTCCAACAAACAAAGGAAATCATTGTTTTCAAAATCATTCTTTTATCATAATTTTAATATTTGTACACCATTATTAACATACAAAGGTTATTGTAGATGTAATTATTGATAGATTATATATGTCAGATCATGGATCTAGTTGCCCAAAATGAATCCATAACTCAATTTATACCCTGCCTTAAGAAATGCTTATAAATAAGCAAAAGAAAAAAAGTTTAAGGTTGGTTAACAAAAACATTAATTAGAATCTCTTAAAAATTCTCTCTTTTTTCTCTTTGCATACAAAAAAAGATTTAGGGTGTGAACAAGATTGTCTTTCCAAGTGATTGTCAATATGATTAGTGAAAACAAACATCGGATCCAGAATCTTCCGTTGTGTACTTTTGATATTTGGATATGCATGAATTTGATTCATATCTTTTTATATTTTCCAATAATGTTATCAGAGCATGATCACTTACTTTTTTAGTCTCTCTTATATATATATGCATGCATCATTTTTTATGGTAATTCGTTTGATGTAACATGGTATGGATTTCCTATTCTAATATTCTGTCATTTATTACTAGTAATGTTTTGTCTAATTTTTTGAATGGCAACATTATATGGTTATTTATGCAAATGGCACTATTGCATTGTGAAAAAATATTAAAAAATTGGCATGAGAAATTGTAATGTCTTAATTAATAAGGTGGGACTTGTTGCTTTTTGAATTTAATGGTACTAAGAATTTCGGAATATGAATTTGACATTACCATTTAGGACAAATAGGAGCATGTATATTTAATTTGCAATTCAGACAAAGTATATGAAAATCTCTCCATGGGCCCTATTTGTTCTATGGAGTTTACCCAAGAAAAGGAATAATCTGTAGATTGAGACATAAACGAAGGAATTTGAATGCTGATAAAAAAATAGAAAAGGCTCGAAAGCCATACCAAACATGGAAAACCAAACATGAATGGTGCACCCCTTTCATGATTTCAAAATTTGTCATTAAAAAAATTGTTAAAATAGTTTTAAAATGTAAAAAAAAATTAACAGAAGCTTGAAAAATGCTTTTTTAAAAAAAATGGTCAGAAAACTATCAAAAGGCAGTTAAAAAATTAGTCTGACACATAATTTGCTTGCATGACTTGGTCAATGCCATATGTAATGTAACACAAACACATGTTGAAAACCTTTTTCTTCTTCCAAGACCAATCCTCTCTTTGCCAATATGGTTATTTGTTAAATTAAAAAAAATGGCCTTTGTTGTAGGATTTGAACCTCATCACCATAACAAACATACCATGCCTTAAACCATTTAGCCATGCTTGCTTTCATGTTATGCACTACCTAGTCATCTTGATATACTATACTGGCATAATTTTTTTCTCACACTTTAAATTATTTTTTTAATTACTGTGAGAATTTTTTTACACATTGTTTACATAATGTACATTTTTTAAATTATGCAAATTATTGCTTTGGAGATCTAAGAGTTCTTTTTTTATATATATATGTTATAAAAAAATGGTGAGACTCATATGTACACTAAGAATCATACAGACTCTAGCACAAAGATAAGAAGCCAATAAGTTGACTACAGAACTAAAAAATCTCCAAGCTGACTCAAAAGTTTATAAAAATAATTTTGTATATCATGTAAATCATATAATCAAGTTTCATGAAAAATTTCAAAACTTGATATAAGCTGGTATTTTAAAGATGAATCAAAATTCGAAGAAATTAAAAACTTTATAAAAAGCCTTACTTACTGATTACTAAAAAAATATATTAGATTCTTCATTAGAAAGAATAAGGGGACATAAACAATATAATAATATTGTTCATAGATTTGTATTAGATTGTTTAGAGTATAAAAATCATAGACGTGACCTAAATATTTACCTATATTGTCAATTACATAGAAAATCTAATACCAAAATTAAGTTCGCCCAAGAGTTATATGATAGGTTTGTTGGCTCTTTTTTCCATAAAGAATCAAACATTTAAAAATATTGTAAACTTTAGGTAGATGTTTAATATTTAATATTTTATTAAATTTTTTATGCATTATATTATTGAAATATGTCTCAATTTGTGTAATTTTTATTTGAAATTGCATATCTATAAATTGTTTAATTTAGTATACTTTGCCTAACGAATTGTTTTAGTATTAGCCTTATATTAAGAATTTAGATAATGATTGGAAACATAGTGACCTTTTGACTCTAAACCCTACATGTAAATTAGTTCTAACATAATGAATTAGAGTCAAAGTAGACATATATGTATGGCTAGACATTAATTACATGCAATTCTATTTATGTATAAAACTTCATGTTTTTACAAATACAATGGCTATTACTTCTAAAAATATTGTTACTGAACTCAATAAAGGTGAGAAACTAAATGGTGACAATTACGAAATTTAGAGCATAAAAATCTAATATGTTTTGGAAGAGTAAGAAACTCTAGAAGCACTCAATATTGTATTAGAAAAGCTTGAGGTAGGAAATACAACCCAACATAAGGGGAATTGAAAGGCTTATAAGCTTGAAAAAGGAAGAATTCTATTGCTCACATTATGTTGTTAAGTAGTATAGAGAATGACATCATGCGAGAATTTAGGAATTATAACTTAGTTAAGGATATGTGGTCTGCTTTGAAAAATAAGTTTAGTGAAACATCTATGACCAAACTAAGATCTCTTGCGATTAAATTTGATACTTATAAAAAGAAACTAAAACATTCAATGAAAAAGCATTCATGAGAAATGTCAAATATAATCTATGAATTAAAAGATGCGGGTTATGTGTTGATCGATAAGCAACAAGTCCAAGCTATAACTCACTCCTTGCCTCATTCCTAGAAGCATATGGAGACGCATTTAACCCATAATAAAAACATCCAAATGATGAATAATGTTATGCACCACCTTAAGCTAGAAGAAGAAAGGCTTGAGACTACCAAGTTTAATATAAATGTGTATATGGCTTCATCAAGCTCAAAAAAAAATTTGGGGAAAAAATCCAAATATAAAGGTAGGTCCTAGGATGTCGGAAAGAAGGCGGCTGATTTTAACAAGAAATCAATAAATAACTAACATGGAAAAGGAAAATATCTTTTCAAGAATAAGAACATGGCCAAGGTTAAGTGCTTCAATTGCAATAAGAAAGACATTTTGCCTGTGATTGCCCTAAACCTAAGAAAGTAGTAAGCTATACTTAAGTTAGTGAACTTTGTGTAGCTAGTTCTATTTTTCTAACAAATTCTTATCCTTAATGGATTATAGACTCAGAAGCAATAGACCACATAGCGAAGGATTGAGACACCTTCGTGAAATTTCAGGAAATACCATATGGAACAAAATAGATTTATGTGAAAAATAATAAACGAGTTGTAATTCAAGGAATAGGCACATGCAAGTTAGTTTTATGATGTAACTGAACTCTACTCTTACATGATATTTTATATATACCATAAATTTATCAAAATTTAATCTCTGTGTTACTTTTGTTAAAACTTAGTTTTAATTTGTATCTTGCTGATGACAATATTGAATTATCTTTAAGGATTATATTATAAATGATTTTATTGTCATGGATACTGATCATTATGAATGTAATTTAAGTTATTTCATATTTACATCATCACCTAATTCTAAAATTGATGCAAATATTTAGCATGCCTAACTTGGCTATATTAGTTAACATTGTATGGATAGGCTAGCTAAAGAAAAGTTGTTGCCTAATTATGATAAAGTAAATCTGCTTACGAGCATTGCTTAATTGGAAAAAGTACTAAAAAATTATTTGAAAAAAGAATCAAGGTTAACTTCCCTTTGCAATTAGTCCATTCTAACATTTGTGATCTAATGAATGTAAGAACTAGGCAAAGAGCTTTCTATTTTATCATATTTATAGATGATTTTACATGATTTAGTATTGTTTATTTGATAACACATAAATTTGAAGCATTGAGTTACTTCCAAAACCATATGAGCTTAGTCGAAAATCAATTAAATAGAAAAATAAAAGCATTACAAACCAACTGTGGTAGTGAGTATTTGTCTGATTAGTTTAGACAACTATATGATGAAAAAAGGATTCAACATTAGTTAATGAATCCATACATTCCTCAATAAAATAGTGTTGTAGAGAGATGTAATTAAATGCTCTTAGAAATGATTAAGTCTATGATAGCATAAGAAAATTTGCCTATTACTTATTGGGGTGATGCACTTTTAACTATCACATTTATCTTTAATAGTGGGCATAGCAAATCAATTCCTACTATGCCATATAAGTTATAAATAAAGCAAAAATCTGACCTGAGTATTTTATGACCTTAGGGATATGTGACCTATGGTTTGAATACCTCACACCCAGATGGTAAATCAAGTGCTCTATGAAAGAAATGTATCTTTATCAAATACTTGGAATATTCAAAAGGCTATGTGTTTATTGGTGAACATGATAGTAGGAGTCTTACAAAATTTGAATCAGGAGACGATACATTTTTAAAGAATGATTTTCCTAAATAAGGCGATATAAATAAAGACTTATCCTTATACGAGACCATGGATACAAGCATTCAAGACTCATTTCCTTTGAGTGGGAGAATTTTAAGGAATATGTTTCCAATTTTGAGTGTGAATGAAAGTAATCTTAATTAGCATAGAAGTAATCCAAACAGAAATACTTAAACGAATAATGATTCTAGTTCAAGTGGGAGTAATTTAAGGATTCTTAAGAAATTTATTTCTCTAGAGCCTCAATTACAATGTAATGACAAAAAAGGCATTCATTGTTGTCATTTTGACATTGAAGGTAATGAAACTTTTGTCACCATTACACAAAATGAAGATAAGCCATGAAATATTACAAAGGCTTTCTTTGGCCCTAATAAGGAAAATTAGACAAAAGTAATTGAATAAAAGATGGAGTTTATGAGATCAAATCAAGTTTGGGAATTTGTTGATTTCAAACTTGTTGATCTCCTAAACACACATAAGGCTATTGGGAACAAATGACTTCTTAAAATTAAGTGCAAGGTGAATGACACTGTTAAAAAAATATAAAGCTAGACTAGTAGCAAAAGGTTATACACAATAGGAAAGAATATATTATCAGAAAATCTTTTCACTTGTTGTCAAATTTACCTTAATTCATTTAATACTAGCTATAGTTGCTAGTATAAACCTTGAATTACATCAAATAGATGTAAAGACTGCATTTCTTAATGGAGATTTGGAAGAAGAAATCTACATACAACAGTCTATAGGTTTTATCAAAGAAAGTCAAGAAAATAAAGTTTATAAACCTTTAAAGTCTATATATGGCTTGAAGCCATCTTCAAGATAATGGTATATTCACTTTCACAATGTGATTGTGTTAAATGATTTTATCATGATTAATGAAGACCATTGCATATATACAAAAAGGTCCAATGATAAGTTTATAATTTTATCATTATATCATTATATGTTAATAATATACTTATAATTGGAAATTGTAAGGAATATGTTAATGAAATTAAATGATGGTTATCATCTAATTTTAAAATGAAAGATATGGGTGAAGTTGCATATATTCTTAGAGTTAAGATTTTAAGAACTCATTCAAAGAAATTATTGTCTCTATCATAGGAGCATTATATCAACAAAATTCTTTGACGACTCCAAATGCAATATTGTAAAGCAATAGACATTCCTATTGCTAAAAATGAAAGTTTGAGTCAAAAGATGTGTTTTAAGACTCCATAAGAAGAAATGTATATGAGAAAAGTTCCTTATGCAAGTGTAGTTAGATGTTTGATGTATGCAATGATATGTACAAGATTAGATATCTATTTTTCCATTGGCCCAGCTAATATTAGTCTAACCCAAACCTAGCACATTGGAAAGTAGTTAAAAGGATACTAAAGTATCTAAAAGGTATTTTCAATTATTCATTATGCTATGAAGGAAATGATTTGCAATTGAAAGGCTATAGTGATACTAATTGGATAGGACACTTAGATGAAAGGAAGTCTACCTCTGGGTACATGTTCTTACTAAGTAATGGCACTATATCTTAGAATAGTAAAAAGTAATTATGCATAGCCTTATCCATAATGGAAGCTAGATTTTTAGAATTTTTAGTAGTAGTACAAGAAGTAACGTAGCTTAAAAGGTTCTTGAATCATTTAGGTATAAATGTTAACATTGCTAATCTAGTTTTAGTAAACTGTGATAACCAAGCAGTAATAGCATATACAAAAAACCCTAAATATCATTATAAAACTAAGCACCTAGATATAAAGTACAACTTTGTGAGAGATATGGTTGCACATATATGAACATGAAATACATTTTTATGCATGAGATGGTAGCAGATCCTATGACTAAGCCTAATCCTTGGGATGTATTTATAAAACATGTGAAATCCCTGGAATTGCGTAGATATTAATATAATTATTGTATTTTATTTTTAACAATGTTCATAGGATATTAATGTCTGAATAATAATTATGTTTATTATGAACTTACATATATATATGTAAGAATGTTTCTTAGAATATTCTTGAGTTATTGAAAAGTATGTCAGATAGATAAAAGATTAACCTACTCACACAGGTGATCACCTTTCATCAATTTTTGTAATTGATAAAAGATAAGAGAATTTTAAGCTTCTTATCTAAGTGATAATCAAGAGCTAAACTTAAAAATATGAATGTTACCTTGTTAAATGAACAATATGAGATTATATATAAGACTATAAGTAAGTTCATAAGGAATTCACTTCATTTGTCTAAATTGCCAGATATGAGTTCTAAAGAAATGAGAAAAAGTAGATTGGTAAACTCAAGTTAGACATTGAATATGTTTAAACCATTATCTGTATGGTATTAATACATTATACAAAGACATATGCTCAATGAAAAAGAAGAGAATATCATAACATGTGTTTCATGCCATGTGTGTAAATTGTGACCAATATAGGTAATCAAAGTCTAGATCTTAATTTTGATGTGTGACACTTTTGAGAGAATAAAGTCCTCATATTTGTACCCTTATGACTCTATTCTATTTCTTGATATTTAAATTTAATGATTATAATTTTGGAATGTTACCAAATGACTATGAGAGATTCAGTCTAGTGGGCCATTACTAGAAAAACAATATATAATATTATATCTTAATAATACCATCTATCTATATAATTTATACACACACACACACACACACACATACATATAAATTTAATAATCACCTAATAAAATAAAAAAGATAGCTTATCTCTTACCCTACCAATTAAAGTTACATTGATAAATAAAACCTAATTTAGAGAGAAAATAACCTCACATAATAGAGCTAAGTGATAATCTTGTATTTTTTACACCTAATTTAATCTAATTTTGGTAGTGCTGCTTTAAGAAAAAATAGGAAAAGAGAAATAAAAGGGAGTAATGAAATTTAATAGTCAGTACATCAAATAGCCTTCTTTAAAGCATTTAATCAAACATATAAGATGCTAGTTTTTAAGCTAATATAACTAAAAAAGTAGCAAAAAAAAAAAACTACAAGAAATAAAAATTCAAAGTGAAACTTTTGATTAGAAACTTATCAAATTTCACATTCTTTTTATAATCATATGATGAAGAAAGAAAAATTTAATAAATTTGGCAAAAGAAGAACTCAAATGAGGAAATAATAAATAGATAAAATATAGATGAAACAATTTCATCTTTTTAACCTTTCATTTATAAAATCACAAAAGAAAAGAATTGAAATAAAGAGAACCTTAGAGTTACAAAGTATAGCATTAATAAGGTAAAAAGAGAAATTTGATATTTTAGAAAGAATAAAAATGGACATGTAAGGAATAAGAGAGATCCAATTTCAAATGGGGCAAAACTTGCATAAAAATCACCTATAGTGGCCAAAATAATGATGTTCAATGCATCATGAAGAACTAAGTTGTTTTCCCCTACTCATCTACTATCCAAACATTACCTTTCTATAAATGGAAGCTATTGGTGGCCAGACTTAAGGAGAAGGCACTTGGTAGATGCTCACATCAAAATTATAAAAATATTTTTTTGTAATTCCTTTAAAGGAAACATTCACTCAGTAAAATAAAAGGATGAAGGCATTCTCAGAAACCATCCTTAAATAGACACCTATGTAGTGAATTACTGTAGACATGTCAAGTGAACAAAGCTAGGGATGTTACTTTTAGTAATAAAAGTTTTTCCTTTGGCAATAGTATCATAGAGAATAACTTTGTCTTCACATCTTTAGCAACAAACACAAGACTCGTACCTTAGGCGATAACTTTTGGGTGTTCTTAATGACTCAGGCCATTGAGAATCTTTATAACTATTTCATAAATATTATCAATTTACTCAATGTGACAAAATATAATAGTTTAACTTAGAGCCTAAATTACAACTTATAAGCTTACAAAATTCAATGGTTAGTAATTACCTCCTAGCCATGAACTTCTAAAAATGTTCTTATTTCAATTTCATCTCAATTTATGTAGAATGTATACCTAAATACCAAAAAGCCATCCATTAAAACAAAATGTACATTTGAATCACAATAAAGAAGGATGCTTATAGCAAAGATTTCTCCTATGCATCTTTAAAGAATTAACAAATAAATGGAATAAAAATGTCTATTACGAAAATTCATATGAAAAAAGGGATATACCAAAAAAGGAAGGTAGAAAGTATGTAATGGAAGGATATGATATCTATCCCACTATAGAGAAACCAAAAAGAAAAATCGAAGAAAAATAAAAACATTAACAAAATAAGGTTTGACAACCTCTTTGCACATTTATAACTAAAAATCCTTTAAAACATAATTAATTAAACATTGCCAAGACACTAAAAAGAAAAAAGAAAGAAAACCCTTATCTTATAAAAAATGCTACAAAAATTTGCCTAAATTTTGGTGTGTCTTTTCAATTATAGACATCAAACAATGGCATACATTGCATATTTGTAAGGAGGCTTACCTTTATAAAGCCTCTAAAATGACATTGAAGATAGATCCAAATTGATTCAATAGATGAAACATTCAACATAGATTTCAAGCAGCAAAAGCAACAAAGTGATAGCATCTTCATAGTGTAAAAATAAAATAATTACCAAACTTCCAATCAAAAAGGCATATTGTAGTATCTCATACACATTATACCTTATTCTTTGTAGAAACATGTTCAACAACTAATTGTATGGAATCTAGAATTATAGTGATGAAAAATCTTGCAATATAGTAATACATGGGCTTATTAACAATTCAAGAAAATTGCATAATAAAAATTTGTTAGTTTTAATGATTATGATGTATAAAGGATAAAAAGAAATAAGAGATGGATCTTGTAGGCCAAAGAAATACCAAATGTCTAATTTTTTGCCTTTTTAAATGCTTGGACTTTGTAACAATTCGTACTCAATAACTTAGCAATAAGAGATTTACATTTAGATTCAATCAAAATTTTTAAGGAAAAAAATTCATATTCTTAGAGATTAATCTTCAAAAACCTGTTCATATATATCAAGCAAGAGAAGCAATCTTTATTGTTTGACATCATTTATAGACAAAGTTTACAAATATTAAAGAAAAGATTGAATATTTGCCTTTTACCCACTAATTGCATAAGCAACACAAGTTCTAATAAAGGCAATTTCATCTTTGTAATGGTCAACTTGATTTTCAATTTATGGGATATATATTATATATAAATAGAACTAATTGTGAAAGAAAAAGTGTACATTTTTTGCTTTCACAACATATATATATATATTTATAGATAGATACATAACAATAATAACAGCAATCAGAAAAGCTTTTAGTCAAGACCTATCATTAAAATGATTGGTTTTAACCATTAACCATTATAATTTGACTATAGTAATAATTACTAAATATGCTAACCTAAGGCAAGAAAACGTTGAAAATACCATACTAGTGTGCACCAAACAACATATAACATATTACAATGAAGAATTGAGCATCTTTACAAGATCATATCATTAGGCAAAAACATTATGATAGAGACTCATTAAGATTTGACAAACTCAAAGCCTTTTTTACAAGACATTATAATAAATAGTTTCAAGGCAAGAAGTCAATAAGTGGAAATCATTAATTGCTGGGTAGTAAAGATAAAAAAGTTATGGCATTTCATCATACACTTCATTTACTTCAATAATAACATACAAGTTGTGCTTGTTGGTGTATGTCTTAAGAACCAATCATATAGATGATTAAAGTAATACACAATGTATTATGTTTTATTTTAGGTAATTTAATTATTATATTTTATTTTTATAATTTTATTATTATTCTGTACGATTTATAACTTAATATAATAATTATTCTTGGAATAGCTTCGCTATTCCTAAAATGCCCTTAGTTAAGTATTATTACGAAAATGATAGTAATAATACATCGAGACTAGCATATATAATGATTGATGATTACGAATCATGGATATGTGATATCAAGTGAATACATGAGTACATTATTAGTGAACAATGTACTGGACTGATCAACTATGAGATTATTACATGGATAGACGTGTCGTAAGTTATTCTCATATGATCACAAATACACATAAACTTTGACTTGAAGTCACTACGATTTCCTACATGAGAAATTACTCACTTTAATATTATCCTATGTCACTTTTAATCAGGATGACGAATAGGGCATTGATTAGGTGTGTCATGAATTGTGCAGAAGGAAGTGAGTGATGTAGATGAGATTTTGTTACTCTTGTATAAAAGAGAAATATCCTTGGGCCCCTTGATTGAGTGAGACTTAGAAATGCATGACCATGCTCAATTAGATTAATATGTGATATTAATCATTTATTTTAAATCTACTCAGTATCAAGAAATATAAATTGAACATAGACGAGGATGACACATTCCATGCCTCTAATTCAATTTGGATATTTTTACAAAAGGGTTATGATGCAAAACGTTGATTATGTATTAGGTGGATGTCGAATCACAGACATTCTTACTACTTGAGTAGCAGTGATGTATTGCTAGATACCGCTCATTATTTATGGCTAAAAAATGAGTCATTGTCAACGTAGTAAAAACCTACTGGGTCACACAAAAAGAGTAAGAATAAGACAATAATTAATTGGACTTTAATTATATTAATATCTAATTAATTGGACTCATTTTCGTGCATATATATATATTATTATTAAGAATAATAATGTGTTATTCATGTAATATATATATATATATATATATATATATATATATATATTATGTGATATTATTTGATATTAAAGTTATATCAAATAATTACGTTATCAGATATTAGATAAATATATTATGAGATAATATTATTTTGATATTTGATAACTATATGCAATTATCTAATATTAAGATATTTATATTATGAGATAATATTATCTAATATTAAATAATTAATAGATAAGTACTATCTCTTCTCATTATCTCTAGGATAAGGATAAAATGAGTTGTTAAGTGTGATTAGGATTTTGGAAGCATTATCCTAGTAGGATTAGGATTGTGGCTTGCCTAAATTCTATAAAAAGGGGCTTGAGGGTAGCACATCAAATACATGCTCATAAGCCTCCTAAAATCCTAAATCACTCAGAAAACATCGAATCCTAATTCCTAGAGAGAAAAATGCATCCTAGCAAATTCGTGGAGGGCGAGAGGTCGTTATTCACTTCGTGTGGATACTGTAAAGATGCTGTACCTTTTGGCTGGCATTTGATTCATCCACTCTCAAGTTTTGATCAGTAGAAACATGAGTGCCCAATAGGTAAAACCCTAATTATTGATTTATGCTTTTTGCATGGATACTAGGTAGAATTCGGATCAAAATTTTGAAATTCCACTGCATGTAATAATCCGAATTCCCAACAGTGCTATATTACACAAAAACAAAACATGTAAATAGAGTTAGCCATCTATTACATCCATTGCATGCTTCAAAATTATAAGAAATAGATTCAAAGGATTTTAAAGAACCCATTTATAATAATATCCAAGTAGATATAAAAAAGAAACCAATCAAATAAAAAAATAATAAAATCTCATTAAGAACCTTGTTTTGTCCCATGGTTTTTCATCATTTTACCTTTAAAACACCAAAAATTTGTAAGAACATTATAAGAAATATATGAGATTGAAAACACAACAAAAGATTAAAAAAAATTCAATGAAAATCACATAAGAAATATGATAAAGTGAGATACATATGATAAGAGCTATGATTTTATCCTAAAGTATAGAGACAAAACAAAGATGAAAGGAACACCTTGGTAGAGATCTTAAAATAATACAAAAATGAAATAATGAGAATTGGGATAGGAAGCTTCTTATCTAGGAATTTAAAAAAATGCATCTCACCTATTTTTTTACTAATGATAATTGAAATTGCAATCAAGATGAATTCATCCTAATTTTGATGGTTCGTTGCTAAGTAACACAGAAAAGAATTGCAATCTTTTATATTTTAAATTGAAAAAAAATGCAAAAGCTAGGAAATAGAGATACTAAAGAGAGCAAGTGGTACTTCATAATACAAAGTGTGTGAGAGAGAGATAAAGAAGTTATTATTAGGTGAATAACTCAACCAAAGTAATTTTCACCTTTAGTTGACATTTGTACCACATATCCAATAAGATGTCAATAGCTTCACAAATAACCTTTATATTACACATTAAATGAACAGTGCTAAGGCTTTTGCCTTTAGTATAGTAATGATAATGATGATTATGCCTTTTAATGATTCATATAGGTTCTATTTAAATTTTAATTAAACATGTGAGATGTTTTGGAATTAATATTCAATTTTTTTTAGCACATTTAAATATTATTGAATTCAAAGGTTGATCGGTTTATAGAAGTTGCACAAGAAGTACAACTTTCTAGGAAATAAAACTCTTAAATTGTTTAGTTACCCACTAATTATCAAAATAGAAAAAATAAAATTTTTCAGAAAGTTTTATTTTTCATAGAGTATAAGAAGTTATATACTCATGCCTCTACTTGGTAGGAACTTCCTATATATTTTATAAATAGAAATACAACACTATCTTTACATAATTTAACTAATGATCACTTTAATATTTTATTCTCATTATTTGAAAATTATAAAAAATATGGTTTATTAATTATAAATTTAAATATAATTATTTTTATTAATTATATAATAAATAGAATAAGTATTATATAAAATAAATATTAAATATTGAATCACAAATATAAATTGTATATATAATCATAAATATAATTATAATAGAGATTTAATTCTAAATAGAATTATACTTATTCTATTATTTTATTCATTATTTTATATTTATTATCTTTCTTATTTGTTATTTTAATATCCAATCATGAAAATAAAAATTATGTATTTTTATCTATTTTTTAATAGTTTGATAGAATTAATTGTCTATTGTATTAATTATTTAAATAATATTTTTATTCATTTAAATTATATTTTATTTTATATTTAAAATATATATAATATCTTATTTTTTATATAAATCTATTTTGCTTTTATATAGTAAACAAAAAATAAGAAATTAATAATTTAGAAAAAATTATGATTAAAAAAGAATTAGAGATATGATTTTTAAAAACATAATTATAGATAATAAAAATATATTAATATTTTTAATTTTTTATATAATAAATTTGAAGGGTATCCTAGTCATTTTAGTAATATTTTCTAAGAAATTTAGAGTTGAATTAAATAAAGTATAGAAAGTTAATTTATTGGAAATATCAATTTTTTAATATTAATTAAATACCTTTGAGTACTTGAGAATTTCACATAATAATTCACTTTTTAGAAAGTTCAATTTCATATAGGAACTTAGTTATAGTGTGAATCAAATGACTCCTAAAAATTGTGAGAATGGATAAAAACTTAATGATAGATTCATGTGATGCACATATTATAAATTTACTTTCATTTAAATTGAATATTTACTAATATAGATAAGATTTAAATATTTTTATATTAATAAAAGATAGTTGTTACAAAAATATTGAAATTTAATTTGTTAGGATTGAGTTTCTTTAAAGTACAAAATTACTTTAGAGGGTAAATTGCAATATCACTATTTTTATAAGAAAATCAAGATAGTAAATAGTTACAAATTTAAAAATTAATTTTTAATTTGTTATTATTTATTAGACCCTGAGTCATTAATTTTCTTATCACAAATCGTGGTGTTGCACTTTACATTCTGAAATACATTTTATACTTTAAAAGATTTCATTCATAACTTTTTGTGTTTATTACACAACAATATATTTATGGTTTATTTGAATAGTGGGAAATTGAGGGGAGGGAGAGAAAAGAGAAGAACATGTACTATCTCTTCCTTTGTTTGGAAGTTTTGGATAACAAAGGAAAGAAAATGAGAGTTTACAATTAACAATCCAAATCCTTCCACCTTTTAATATTTTGTATCTTCCTCCAAATTGGGGAGTTTTGGTACGTTTTCTACTTAATTTGTAATTTTAACCCTATTTTATTCTTTAATTCATATTTATATTTATATTTTCAACATTTTATTATTTATATTTAAATAAAAATATATTATTTAAGTTTTTTGAAATATACCTAATGTGTGAAAAATACATATTAGAATTGTAAATTTTTTTGATAAAAATATGATTTTTTTTCTTATTGATAGTAATTAAACTTGATAATTGTAATCCATATTTATTTATCTATACATACATTTATTCTTATTTTGATATATCCACATTAGCTTTATAGTGAACATGAGTTAAGTCATTATTGACATTGTCAAATAAGAGTTGTATTAAGTCAATTCATGATAAATTTTTCATAAACCTTTTAAGTAAGAATATAACATTATTTTATGTTGACTTAGTATACAATTTTTTAGAGAATGAAATTTTAATAGAAAGAAATTCAAAAGACATTTTTTTGAAAAGTTTTTTAGATTATAAAAAACTCATTAATAAATTAATTTTTAATAAAGTACGAATTGTAAAAATGCATACTAATTGATTATATATTTTGGTTTAACCTTCCATTAACTTGCCTTAGATAATTTTAAACTTCCAAATAAGGGAATTATAAATCTTGACTTAAGTTTCCATTCTCCTCCCTTTCCTTCCTCTTCACTATTTCTTATTGTCTTTCTTTCCCTTTCTCATCTAACTCTTAATAACATTAGTTTTCTAAATAATATTTTTTGAATATAGACATTACTTTCTACTAAATAAAAGTATGCAAAATTAACTAAGTTTTACCACCAAATATAGCACTCATCATAAGTTTTTTGTAATTATAGTTAAATTAAAAATATTCAACCTAAAAGGGAGGTATAACAAAGAGAAAATGGAAACTAAATAAATTAAAATTTTTATAATTTGTTTTATTGCTTTTCTATCTTTTATGAATCATATTTGTAGAAGAAATTAATTTAAAAAAAAATCCTTGCAATATTTGTAGAAAGACAATATATAATATTGATATATATATGCTTTAATGAATTCCGATTTTATAAAAGAAATTATATATATATGATGAAAAATAATAATAAATTTAAATCACTTAAGTCATCTTATTAAAAAGCTTTTGATATTAAAAAATGGTTGTTGTAAAAATCCAATCGACAAATCATATGCAAACTTTTTGACAATTTCTAATATCTATTTTATGTTCAAAAAAATGAGTATTTGAACATTTTAATTATAACACGTGCTCAAGTGTTATTGACTTTTATATTCAAATATAAGAGTATCATATATATATATATATATATATATATATATATATATATATATATATTGCATAATAAAAACAAAAAAAAATAAGAAGTTGGATCTATGAACATAGGCATACTAATCACTTATTTTAATTTCTAAAAACAAAAAAATTTAGCAACAATAAGACTAATAAAAGAAAATGAAAACACATATTAGCTATTAAATACAAAGAGTAAAATTCATTTTTGAAGCTTATTTTTGAAACGTTTCTTAGAATATTTAGTTCTGAAAATAAAACCTACAAAATAAAAAAGAAAAAGACACTTCTTTTCAATTAATTTAGAATGCTTTCATTGACAGATCGAAATTTGATTTTTTTTTTATATATTAACTAAAAATATATTAATAGGTTATACTTTGACAAATTTCAAATTAATTATAGTAAAGTTAATATGAAGTAATATAACACTTGAAGATTGATATTAAGAAAACATATGTCTAAAATTTTAAATCAATAAATTTGATTTTATTTTTTCAAGTATTTTTGTTAAAGATAGAATACAAAATTAATTAATTTAATTTATACTTTTTATATTAAAGTTTTCATTTATTCAAAATATTTTAAAATAAAAATAAAATATATTGTATTACATTTATACTATTTAGTATCAATTGTGCTTGAACTATAAATAATAAGAATGGACACGAAAAAGAAAAATATACAATATAATAGATAAAAGAAAGAAATATTGCATGCAAAATATAATCTTAAGAAATTCTCAATCAATTTACATTTAATTTGAAATATGTCACTTGAAAATTGATATCAAATAAATACAGATAAATATTCAATAAATAAATTCAATTTTAATTTTTAAATATTTTTGTCAAAAATAAAATGTGTAATTAAATCATTCAATTAATAATTTTTGTATTAAAGTTTTAACTTATATAAAATGTTTTTATATTAAAATTAAAGCATATCGTGTTATTTCATATTATTTAATAATGTTGACGTATCAATTTTACTTGTAAACTAGAAAAGTGGACATATAAAAAAATATGCATTTAAATAGATAGAAGGGAGAGAGATTATGTTTGAACTATAAAGTTTTTACCAAAATTATAATTGAATTGATGTATGTTAATGTCGTGCAAATGTTGATAAAATTCAAACAAATAAATAAATAAATTTTTTACTTTTATATATTTTTATTAAAATAAAATATATATAATCAATTCATTCAATCAGTGTTTCCTATATTGAAAATTTGAAATTTGAAATTTGAAATTTTTTATATTAAAAAGAAAATACATTAATTGTATTTTATTTATATTATTTAGTCATATAATCACTTGAATCACAAACGATAAGAGTAGACATGAAAAAGAAAAATTTGCAATGAAATATGTGAAAGAGAGAAAAGAAAAATAGTGCACATGCTTAAAGTATAAAAAAAATTATTAATTAATATGCATTTATTTGAAATATCATTTGAAAGGTGATATAAAACAATTTGTCAAAATTTAATGAAATAAATTTAATTTTCATTTTTAAATATTTTTATTAAAAATAAATGTGTAATTAATACATTAGATTAATAATTTTTTATTAAAATTTTTAATTTGTTTAAAATATATTTATGATAAAAATTAAATATCAATACTATATTTATAATATTTAAGTTGTAAATAACATAAAAGGACATGAAAAATGAAAAGCATGCAATGAAATAGATAAAAGGAAGTGAAATAATTTTTGAGTTGTATAGCTTTAGATAAAATCTTAATTGATGTGTATTTAATTTGAAATGCAGTGTTTTAAAATTGAAGTCATTGCAATGTTAGCAAAATTTAAATAAATAGACTTGATTTTAATTTTTACATAATTATATTAAAAATGTAATTAATTTATTTAATACATATTTCCTATAATAGAATTTTTATGTATTTATTTTTTAATAAAAAGTAAAATAAATAGCATTACATTTATACTATTCAACAAAATAACCATCTAAGCTATAAACAACACATAGATGCAGATGTAAAAAAAATCATAAAATTGAGCTATTGTAAGAAAATTATGCATTTAAGCTATAAATAACCATCTAAGCATGCATTTGCTAGATTGTAGCAAACTATACCTTAGCATACCTACACTCCATAATTACAAAAATAAAAAAAAATCAAATAATAACTAGTTTTCAATAAGCCCACTTTCCTTCACTTTAATTGCAAATGCTAATTATCAGCTTCATAATACCTTAGAATGCAATGAGGAAGCAAAAGAAAAAAAATTAAAGTTAAAACAAATTATTTGAAAATTGATCTTATTAACCTACAAATTACCAAGAGGAATTATGAAAAATATTATCTTCCAAATGGAAAATTCAATCAATAGATATAGGTTATTGTTCTTAATAACTTGCCACATTTCCTCTATTAAATTATTGTTGTTTAGCACTAGCAACACTAGTTTTGTGTGATCCACCACTAGCAAGCTTTAAAACAAGTATTTTTAAAGGAAGCTACAATAAATAGATAAAGGCAAATCACATTCAAAGATAAAAATTAAATGGGCACATATAAGTAGTTTTTTTTCGCCTTAATATTCTTATAATGTTTTAACTTCTTCATTAAATTAGATTTTTCCTTAGGAAATAATATTGGCTTTAACCAATTTTATGCATAAATTAAAACTTCAACCACTTTAGGGGATAAGGATGATCTAAACACATCCAATACTCTACCTCTAGTAGAGAAGGTAGATTTTGAAGCAATTGTGGAGATTATAATAACAAGAATATCTTTTGCAATACAAGAAAGAATTGGAAACCTAAAGGAACTAGACTTCCACTAATTTAAAACATCTTATGAATCTTATCCATTAACATAAGGTTTAGCCAAATACCTTTCCACTTTATTCTTAACTTTAATGGAGTCTCTTGCCTTCAAGTGTTGACTTAAAAGTTGTAGTTTAAGCTTTGCAAACTTTTTTATCCTCCTGAATATTACCTTCACCTACTTAGGATGATTAACCTACTTCAAATAAAACATCTTTTTAGCTTACATAACTTGTACCATGTATACAACCTTTGTAAATCTAACTTGATCTTCGATGCCATATTAAATAAAGGTACAAGATCATATATATCATTAAAAGACCATTTTAAATAGGCAATCTTGTACTTAGGGTCTAAGACATTAGCAATAAAAAGTAAAGGATTAATGTTCTTTAATTTCACCCAATACTTATCATATTTTTTTCTTCATCTTAATGACTATACCACTTAACACAAGGTCATTACTTGAGGTTTATTTAACTGGCTCATATTGGATCAAAGAAAGTTAAGGAAAAACATTTTTGAATGTGACATACAAGGAGTTAGATGAATCTAATGTCATTCTATAAAATACTTCTAGAAATTTTATGAACACTCTAAGTTAGCTCAATCCTCTAATAAAAGAAGGCCTTTTATCTTCTTATCAAGATGTATTAGATAACTTGGGTCATTAACCTCTAGCCTCTCAAAGGCTTCTTGGAACTTTTAAGTAAATTCTAATACAAGGCAAGTTGAGTTCCAACATGTTAGTATATTAAGCAAAACAATTTTCTTACACTTAATTTTAGCTTGTTCAACATATGTTTTAAATTTAACCAACCTAGATGGAGAAGATCTTATATATTTAACCTTATTATATATTGAAGTAATGAATGAATGTAATCTTTTAAACCTTTATTGAAACCAAGTTTATTATATGAGTACAATATCTAACATGCATATAATCCCCATCTAACACCAATCTATCAAATGTTTTAATTCTTTTTTCAAGAGAGCAATTATGACATCATTGCTAGAAGCATTATTTATTATAATTGTAAAAACCCTTTCAATTCTTTATTTTTAAAGGCACATTTCAATTTATTTACTAAAGATTTCACCTTTGTGATCAGGAACTAAATAGAAATTAAGAATTCATTTTTGTAACTTCTATTCATGGTCAACAAAATATAATGTTAGCATCATAATTTAGATTTTGGATAGAAGTCTAATAATTTATGGCGAGGCAGACCTTAATACAATTATTAGATAGATATACTCTTAATTTTGTTCTGCTTATCTATATGTAATTGGTAACAATCTCTAGCAACAATATAATGAAAGGGGACATGAAGTTATGGTTGCAATTTATTGCATGATTTTTTAAAACTATATTCCTCTATAATTAAATGATTGCTCATAAATAATGACAAAGGTAGTCAATGCCTTCCTCCATGAAGCTATATCACACACTTGAGTGGAAGCTACCATATTAGTTTCATCCCTAATTTTTTGGGTTCAAATCCCATTAATTTTTATTTAGGATCAAACATTAAAGCATAAAGAAACTTAAAGTAAATCTAAAAATGCTTGTTTAAGTTAGTGGTATCATAGTTCTTAGGATCACACAAGTGCCTTTTACCATAATAATTATAAGCAATAGTATATTTTATTGCCTTATTATCTAAAACTAAGGTGAAATGTTCCTAATATAGAGCTTTCTTTCTTAATCCATTGGTAGTTAACTTTCTCTCTTTGATTTGAGCAATTTTAAATGAAGGAGCATCCATTTCTTTGCTTTTCACTTTTGGTTTTCGTAGCTTTAATACCCTTGTATTTTCTAGCACTATTAATACTCAGCTTTGATTTTCCATAACTAGTTGTGATTTTAGGTTTGCATCTTGAGATTCTATAGCCTCCATATTACTAACTTAAAATAGAATAATGGAACAAATGAAGTTAGTATTAAATAGTAATGTTGTTTGACAAATTTGGGGAGAATGAAATAAAATAAACACAACTATGAATAAGTAAAAAAACATATATTTTTAACCATGGATAAGTAAAAAAAATACATTTTATATGAACTGCTAAAAATAAAATTTTTTAGAATCAAATTGAATCACTTAGGATAAATTAGTTTATGTAAAATGCTAAAAACCATATTTCATGTCTAGTAAATGAATAAAACATACATCAATCTACAAAATTGATTTTATAGCCATTGCCTTTTCCAAAGATGGAGAACATGAAAAATAAAAACAAATAGCAGATGGACACATAATTTGTATTGTCCTATTGATCAAACTAGATTAATATGCAATGTATGTGTAAATTTATTATAAGGTAAAATTTTATTAAATATAAATAAGAATATATTCATGTTGGTATGATAAATAAGCAACTTCAAACATCATTTGCCCATAATTAAATTTTAGGATTGTAGTACATCTAAATAACATTCTTTTGCTTGGAATAAACAAAAATTTGGCTACATGCAATTTGCCCTATCTAGAAATTTCAAAGTGACAAAAAATGTAAAATAAAACTATATACCTCAAAGGGAATTAGGTATTAATGAATGAATTTTCAAATCTAATCCTATTAATATTGATCATGTTAATTTAATATTAAAAGTAGGGTAAACACAAATTTATATGTTTTGGAATTCAAAATTTCTAATTTTTTTTAACATAAAACTAACATGACAAATTCCAACAAAAGAAAGCATGAAAATCCTTGCTATGTGACAAGTACCATTCATTAATGTATAAATTCACTTTAGAGCTAAGATAGATGCTAAGTTAAGCAAAATGGTAAAAACTATATAAGTGGGATTATAGAGGTTACATTAGAATTTGTGTATAATGTGATATTAGTGGCGATGTTTTTGCTTTTCAATTAAGTTGTAACATCATCCAAAAAATACTTCACCTTTCCTATGAGTAAATCAAAATTAAAATCCAATTAGTAAAGCAAATTGTAAATATAGATAAGGCCATAACAAAATAAAGTATTTATAAGCACAAATTACATTACCTTGCTAGTAGAAAATTCCTTTTATTGTTAGGCAAGCGATTAAGAAAGGGCATCTAACATCTCTATTACATCTAGTTGAAAATGAGGTATTTTTTCTAATATAACCTTTCTATTTTTTTTGGAAGCCTTCATAATATTTGAATGGTATACCATTAAATAATGTTTAGCTTTAACAAAACAATAAAACTATGAAAAAATTAATAGCACATGCTTAACAATATCAATCAGCGAATAATAAAAGAATTTCTTGATGAAAATAAGTAAAATGAGGAAATAATTATTACCTTTAAATTTAGGCTTGAATCTTGAATCTTGACCATAATAGGTTGAAAGCCCCTCCTTTAACACTTTCTAAAAGCACATAAAGACAAAAATAAATAATTAAAAATGAAAATAACCTCTATGATTTAAATAAAAATAAAAATGAAAAACATAAGTAGAAAATTTATGTTACCTCCTAAAACTTAGTCGAGAGGAAAAATCAAGGTAAGTGAGATATTTTATTGAGAGTTTGGTCTTCTATTCAAATAGACCAGTGAGGTTGCCGGTTGTTGTGATCTAAGTGGATGAAGCTAACTATGAAGAAGTATACCTTAATCATATGAAAAATTAAGAAAAGTATTAGATATTTTATAGATAGTAAAAGGTGATAAGAAAAAAGATAGTAAAAATAGAAAGAATACAAAGATAAAAGATGATATCTTTAATGTTAATTTTAATTATGAGTTAAACCTCCAGAATCATTATAATCAATTAGATAATTACACTTTAATGGTTGTGCATAAAACTTTTTTGATGCTATTTTATGATGAAAATCTTCTTTTAAATTTACTTCATTGAAATCATTGAAAATGCTATGACATCATTCAAATTTACATTTCTATCCACAAATTGCATAACATTAGCATTAAAGGCTAGATAATAAAAGAGATTGAAGTATACATTAATAAACCATCAAAATAATAAGTATAATCCAAGAAATATTGACCAATCCTAATGGATTAGTGCAACACCAAGAATCTCTCTTTAGAAGATAAACAATCTCCAAATAAAACTGATAAAAAAGGATATTAAACATTAACTATGAACAATAAATGTAAGGTTGTAACATATGCAAATTAGTATATCATATAAAAATAAAAAAATAAATAACAACAACAAACAAACCATAATAACCACTTGAAATTTAATAAACTATAATTAGATAGAAACTCCAAAAGGCATAATCAAACAAAAATGATTAAAGAAACAAAGAGAAACACCTTATAAAAGCAAAACCTTGGACTTTTTTCGGTTAAAAAAGACACCAAATCAATGGAGGTTTTAAACAAGTTAACAGTATTTTTATTAAGTAAAGAAACAAATTGAAACCCTTTAAAATATAATAAATAAATCCATAAAATTCATAAAACCCAACAAATCATCACTTTCAAGCATTAAAGAATGAAACTCCTAAGAGGTTAAAGCAATCAAACCCTATCAAACTAAGCAAATAAAATAGTCATAACATAAAACCTAGTTAAAAATGGACACTAATAAGCTTCAAACATAGATCCATCACATTTGCAAACATGATGACAAATTGCAAATAAAAGCCTCCCCCTTAAAAAAAGGCAAGCAATTGTATAGCTTATGTGATTTTTCTCTTTTTAAAGTGATTTTTCTCTTTTTAGTAAGTTCACTCTGTCTCCACTACAAATGATAAACTTAAGGAAGCATAAAAAAAGGACAAGTGGTTAGTGACTTGAAGAAGTTAAAATGGTTATATGAGGACCTTAGAAGATAAATATAACACACAATGATTCTAACTACTCTTATGTGCAATGAAGGGTTGCAATTGAAAGGTTTGATAGTAAAAAATCAGGTGCAAAAGCCATGCAAACAAGAAGGACAAGTGAAGATCACAAGAGGTTGGGAGGGAAAGTGACTCTAGGGTTAGGTTTGATCTAAGAGAGAAAAGCTTCTAAAGTTTTGGGTTACAATTGGTTAGATATAGGAAGCTTAATACAATGTTATTTAAAGAGATGTAGGGCTAAAAAGGCAAAATTTAACGGAGTCTTACTCAGGTTAAGTTTAGTTTTAATTAGGCTTAAAACCTAAACCTAAACTTAATTGATAGGATCTATTTAATTACACTCTAAGGTCCATTTGAGTTGGGCAGTTCGAATGAACTTGACTCAAGCCTAAATAGCAAGTTGGGTTTAGGTAAGTTGACCCATCTTACCTACTACTAATCATAGAAATTGATAAAAAAATTAAAAGTTGTAAATTTAATAGATAATAAGTTACCCAAAAAGTAAATTTTAATTTGTAATTATCATATCCTTTGATATTTTCACTTACAATTGTGATGATTTACTTTTATCTTTATAGTATATTTTACACTTTAGAAGAGTTAGGTCCAAAATTAGGTAGTTAGACAAATAATAGAGATAATAATAAAGGTATGTGAAAGGAAAAAAAAATGTAATTTTGGAGGAAATTTTATCCTAAAAAGTGACACTTGGCAAATAATGATGATGATGATAATAAAGTAAGTTTGCCCAAAAAAATTATATTATTAGTTAGATAGAGAAGATATAACATCCTCTTCCCAAAGTGCTTAGTTTGCCATTATATATAATGCTTATTTGGTATAATAATTAGAATTCAAGAGTAGTAATAATAAGTTAAATAATTGATTGTTACCTTTTTAGAGACATTTGGTTGTATTTTTTAAAGTTTTCAACAATAAATTATATACAATAATTTTGATTAGAAAATAAGTTACTTAAAGTAGCTTTATCTTCTAATTGTAATTATATAAAGAGAAATTTTAAATTTTGTATCCGTTCTAACATTTCATCTCTATTCCTTTTCCTTTATTGCCTTCATCTAATATTATGAATTTAAATTTTATATCCACACTTATCTCATTTTTTATTTAAATTTATAGATGATTTTCATGAGTTTTTAATTCAATTATTTGCAAATTTTTTAAAGTTAGTGAATATCAAAATAAATATACACCCTATTTTAATTATAAAAAACTAAACTTTTTTATTTATAAAAAAATTAAATAATTGAGAATACAAATATTGAAAAATATCCATAAATTAAAGATTATTTTATTCATGATTTCTTTTACAAATAATATCTTATAAATTAGAAAATTAGTGATTCTAATGTAATCATATGTATTTTATTATCCTTTTTAATAATTTAACAATTAAAATATTTATTTTATACATTACCTAAACAAAAACATATTATGCATAATAAAATAAATTATATATAATTAATTATTTCAATAATCATTTATTTTTATCACTATACTAAATAACGTCATGCTGCATCATCCGAAGGGGTGTGCCGAAATTTGGGTTCCGAGAACATTTCAATAGTGAGATTAAACCTTCTGCCACATCACACATAACATCTAATAGCAATAGAGTTTTGCTTCTATTTTGGGCACCTGTTCGGCACTCACTTTTTGGGGTATTTAGCATTTTTCTACTAAATATTCCCATAATCTTGTGTTAACGGCCAACGTGCCCCAATCTCTTATATGAAATGGGAGAAACATTATGTATTTTTATTCTATCCTAAAAAGTAATTAATTGCTAATTTTGTAAAACTTACCTGCGTTAAGAACTCTAATCTTTGATGTTATAAAGTATTAAATTTTTTTATTAATTTCTTCCCATTGAAAGCGAAGGCAGATATTCTAATTAAAATATATAATACTTTTTATGAGAAAATTATTTTGTAGTTTGTGCTATTAAACCAATCACCTTAATAATGTATCAACTATGTAGTTTTAATAAATTGAAAAAAAAAGGGAATTTATTTACTAATGTTTCTTGGAAATATGTACCAATAATGTGATTTTAACATATGAAAAAAATATGAAACACATGATAATATTATATAGAATTATTGCATAAATTACGGCTTTATTATTTTATTGAAAAGTATTTTCCATATAAAAATATCATTATATATATTAATGAAGAAGTAATATGTGAATTATATTGATAATTAAAATAAATGATACTCATAGGTATGATATTAGAGGAAAGTAAATTTCTTCTAAAAATAAAAGAACTTATTTTTTTTCAAACTCTTTATATTTAATATTAAATTCTCTCATATTAATATTTTATAATTATATTTTACCAAAAAAAATTCCCTTGAAACAAATGGAGTCATGCCATTGTATATTCTTGTAATTAAAATAAAGAAAATTAAGTAACAAACTAAAATTTTCACTGAGAACAATAATTTTGATACATAGTGATTTTGCTTTTCTATAGTAAAAGTGATAGGATGAGTCATTTGATTATTCATAAAATGATCTTTTTAACTCTCCTATTCCTTACATTTTTCATATAAGTTAACTTTGTCCTTTATTAATAAATAATAAATATTAAATGAAAGATGAACATTAGATGACAATGATTAATAAAAATACAATTGAAAGTTATATGATCACTTAAAAAGGTTAAATGGTTTTGTATTTTAATCCCTTCAATGTAAAATCTAATATTCATGATCCATTCCTTTCACTTTTATATAAAAATAATATTCTCACCTATATCACTCTTTAGCATAGGCACATTTGAGACTTTGGTAAATTTATGTATAATTTATTTTGGTTATAACCATACATAACAATTAGAGCGTCAAGTTAAGTTTAATGGGTTAACCTGTAACTATTATAATTTTATTTGGCATGAGACTATGATTGATAAGGAAAATGATAACAATAGCTTAACCTAATTAAGAATCAGAATTGGTTAGTTCGATTTGATGAATGATTTAGACTAATAAGTGTTAATCCATTAATCTAATTTTGCTGAACTAATTGGTTAACCTATTGGATTAGCATGCTAGCCTAATAATATTAGTAAGTAATAAAAAAATTTATAAATATGTGTATGTATATATATATGTATGTGTATGTATGTATATATGCATTAAAATTATTTATATATGTAATATTTAATATTGTTAATATATATTGCACAAAGTTGGTAAAATAAATAATTACATTAAAATTAAAAAAATTAGTAAAAATTATGTGAGAAATTAAAATTATTATAAACCTAAAAAATAATGAAAAATAACTACAAAAAGTAATTATTATAACTAAATACACGTAAAATAATTAATATAACTAAATAAGTATATTAATTATAATAATAAATTATTATTATAGCAAAATATTGATACATTCATATATATATATATATATATATATATATATATATATATATATATATTGTGAATTTAGTTAATAAAATACTTGTACCATTTTAACCAATAATGAAAATTTTTTTGAATTAGGTCTCCTGGTTTTCACACCTCTAATTAGGAGTTTTCCACATTAAAAATTATTTTACTTTAATTAATTTTCTCATTATTTTAATTATATTCAATAATAATAATAATACTAGTAAAAGATAGTAAAACCTATCTAGGATGGTCTAGTAAAAGTCTACTTAAAATTCATAATAGTATTATAGAAGTCCAATCTAATGAAAAAATAAACTATTCTAAGACAAGTTCAATATAAAAAATTTGTTGGATGATTTAGCTTACCAAGATTGGAGTAACCCATTTTTATATGTCCCACAACAGTGAAGTTTCCAATTTAAAATAAACAAACTGTATTTATTTATTTATTTGCAAATAGCCTCGATGAGAAACGATTTTCTTCATATTAATTTTATTGAATCCAACTAGAGAACCTTAGTACAAATAGTTGGAACGCTGCAGTCACTTAATTTATTCATTGAGATTATGTGCGACATTAATGTCACACTTATTTTTCTTTACATTTATTTCATTCAAGCTGGCTGGAATTGAATTTTGAGTGGCTCATAACTCAATGCTAGACGCTTATTTCCATTCTCATCTTCATAAACTCCAATATCCCTGCACTGCACCCTGCAATGTTTGCAGACAGCTGGGCAATAAACCAACTTATAATCATCATTGTATTTCTCAATCTTAAACCAATTGCGCACTGTTTGCCAATCCGGATTCCCCACAGCACCACCAGTTGTCACAAACCACTGCCCAGTTGTAGCATCAAAGTCATCGAGCTCCCACACAGTGGATTGAGAGCAACTGGTATCAGCAGAGAACAATATATTCAAATCAGTAGAAACACGAAGAACGCCTTACTTGAGGTTAATAGGCTTAAACATTAATGGAAGGCCCTGATATCCTCCCACTACCACCACATCGAGCGGGCACGTTTCTTCTCCCACGCTCGAAAGAGCGAGGCCGCCGCCATTGTCGGGAGTGGGAACTGGAACCACATAGCAATCAGAATCTGCTGGAAGCTTCTTCCCGTATATGTCCAGAACTTGCTGAGGAGCAGCATTAGCTCATCCAAGCAATGGCTTGGTGCTCAAGGCAAACAGAAGAGCCAATGCTACTACTAATATCGTCTTCATTGTTTTGTATAATGCTTGCAAAGTGTTTTTGCGATGACTAGATGGAACTGAGGGAAATAAATTTATAGGCAAAGAATGGTTCCAATCTATGGGTTGACATTTCCGTCGAGTCAATAACGGTCACTGATTTGGACCGATCCAATTGTCCTTGTAGATTTGAACTTTGAAGTCTTATAGTTACTGCCTTATGCCTAACTTTAGATTTTATCTTTGCAGCTTTGGAGGACTTTATGAAACAAACTGCTATCCTTCAAGAAGCCCGCAGGCTCTGTTAATCGGAAAGTGCCATCAGGCTATTATAAGATAAACTGGAAAACATTTTCTAGAATTTGCATATACTGATCTTATGCCCCCCCCCCCCCCCGGAAAAAAAAAAGAAAAAAGAAAAAATGAGATTTTTTCTTGTTATTCAAACAACAAAAAGTTAATTTATTTATTAAAAATGTATTTTCTTAAAAAACTATTTTTCATAAATAATATACACACACATTTCATTAAAAAAAAAAAGACCCCCTGTCTTGACTAATCTTTTGTGATTGGATCTAATTTATGTAAGGAAAGGTTTTATAACTAAAATTAATTGCCTTCACACATATAAAGCACAAATTAAGATTGCTTAATAAACCACTTGGTTGGAACAAACTGGAGCCCAAATTAAGATTGTTTAATAAAACAGTCAAATTTGAGAATTTTAAAAGTCAGCTTTGAATTAGTTCATTAACAATTTTCCTGAAAAAAGAATAAAAATATATTTAATTTTACATAATCTATATTGTTTATTTACGTTTTTATTTTTGACATCGTATGCATATGATATAAGTTAAAATTGTGTAAAATTATTTTATGTTAATTAATTATTTTTAGTGGTTATGCTTCGTTCATTTTTTCAGAAAAAAATAATTAATCAGCTGATCAACGGCACAAACAATTTCAAAATTAATTTTAAACTCAATTGATAATATAATTTAGTACTCCTTCATTTGATAAATTAATTAATGAACTAAATAATAAAACTTGTTTATAAATCTGTGTATGATTTATGCCATTCTTTTGTGTATCTCTCAACTCTATAAAAATACGACATAATCACAAACAAATAAAATTAGAATAAAACTCATGGGATGAATAGCTTAGTAAAAATTTTTATAAAGTAGGGACTTCAACTGCTTAATAGTTCATGTAACTTGTGTAAAAGGGCAAATGAAATTACGTGCAAGGCATATTTGTAATAGATATAAAATAATTTGAGAGTATAGTAACCCATTAAATGTCAAACAATAATAGTATAAATTCATTCACTACCCTTGTCAATTACTTAGAGCTTGCCTAATTTTAAGAAATCATGATCCACCAAAACAGAGTAGACCATCTTAGCGGCAAATAGTAATCTTTAAAAAAAATAAAAATCAAATCTTAAACTAGAAATCTGATGCTAGACTTGAAAATAATGATAGGACTCTAAATTTAAAAGATTAATTAAGATTTGATATTTTTTTAATTTTAAAAAATCATAGACAAAAAGAATTTAAGTATAAATACATAGATAATGAAGTCTAGCAGAAGATCTTTTGCTCAAATGATATCCTATGTTTGATGAAGGCTTTATGTATTCTGTTACATCTAAAATTTGATCTTTAATTTTTATGTTTGTATATTTAATGATTTTAACAGTCCTACAAAAAAAAATAGTGAAGACTCAATCAAAACATTAAAAGTTAAATTGAAAAACATATAATAGACATAACAATAGAAACTTAATTTTAAGAAATTAACTATGAGTTTTGAACATTGGAAAATTATTTTGTTAAAGGCTTGACAGTGATGAGAACTTGTTGGTCTAGCATAAGGTTTAGAAGTAATAATTTTGTTTATAAAATTATAATTAGTAGTGGTTGACTAATTATTAAAAATTTATTTATTATTACAAATTGAATTAAAGTGTCATTCAGATCCAACTAAACTATCACTTTTATTTAGATTAAATACTTTGTATTTTAATTTAATTACTAGTCCACAATAAATTTACTCTAACATTCTTAGCATATAAAAATATGTGAATAGTTTTTAAAAAATAACAGTTAAACATAAATTTTTTAAAGAAGTCAATCTGGCTAAAACTTCTACTCATCTTGAGAGAAGAGTGTTCAAATTCAAAACCTTCCCCGCAGCCTCCTCCTATAACCCTCTAATTCTTTGACTTTGAAAGGACCTCAAAAAAAGTAAAGAAAATGAAAGAGTCAGAACATTAGAAAGAATATCCTAAAGGAAAAAAAAAAAAAAAAAACTATGTGGGTCAAAATATCTTTGGCTTTCACCCTTGCTAAGTGCCATCACAATACAATTTCTGGGTTTCTCTCCTGACCAAACCCGGCTTTTTATAGGTTCTAACTCTGAGAACCAGCTGGTCAATCACATATGCGCACAGCCAATCGACCGGCTGCAGCCAACCAGTTGACCGGTTGGTTTGTTTCCGTGCCACTTTGTGGATAAGGATCCTGTCCTAACCAATCCAAAGCACATTTTCTAGCCCTCCTGTGTTGTTCTAACTGTGTCCAATAGTATCTTATATGTACACTAGCCTATTGGGATATACAGAACTAGAGAAGGATTCTGACTTCCGAAACAAGCACCAATATGATTTCTCCGGATTAAGAAATTTTAAGTTGTGAGAATAGTATTTATATATAAAATAAAAATAAAAATAATATTAAAATTTAAATATTTAAATATAAATAAATTTTAATTTGTTTTAATATAATATTTTATATGTGTCATCGTGTGTAATTAATAAGTTTCAACTATTTTTATGTTTAATTTGAATAAAATTGTTCATGTTCAATTGATAAAGAAATAAGTTGGGGGAACAATTTTATTTAAATTTGTGGGGCGGTATAAATTATTAATATATACATATAGGTATCATTTCACAAATTTCACATTTATTCTTGAAACATAATATTAACTATCATTTTTTTATTCATGAAAACTAAATAAAGTTATTATTTTTCAAATATAAAACTTTAAAATCTCTAATATTTTCTAAATGCTTTAACCAAACATAATATAAAAGTACTAGTTATGCACAAGGGATTTTGAATGTTATCCTACTTGTGAAGAAAAATGAGCGGTTATGAGTGTGACTACAAAAACTTAAAGGCTTGTTTGATGCACTATATAATTAAGTATTATATAGGATAATGCAATATACTACATTATATTTGATCTATTATTATGTAAGGTGAAGATCTATGCAAAATTGTTTATCTTTATTTATTGTCATATTCTATAAAAATTCACATATTTAAGAAATAATTAATTTGATTAAAATACCATTATATTTAAAAAAATAATAAAATTATTCTAAATGAATTGGAACTTTATAATTAAATTAAAATGCCCTTCAATAATAATATTTTTAAAAAAATGATAATATAAATTAAATATTTAAACTATGATAATAAAATAATATAAGATGCTTCACTGATACACATACACATACACACACACACACACACAAACACACGTATATGTGTTGTATATGTATAGCAATGTAATAAAAAAATAATAAATTAATTCAAAAATATATAAATTAAAGATTTTTAGTTTGTATAAAAAATTAAAAATCCTATTTTAGTATTTGAAGTATTTGGTTTCTGTTAATTTCATTTTTGAAGTAATATTTGTATAAGTTTGATTCTTAAAGTTTTAAATCCATATAAAAATTTAATCTCTTTTGGGGACTAAAATTTGTATCAATTTTGTCCTATGAGGACATAAAATTTTACTTGGATTTAAAGTTTTAGAAATTAAATTAATATAAATCTGATTTCAAGAACAAAATTGATATAAATTAAATACTTTGATGACTAAAATAATGTTTTAGTTTGTATATGAAATATCAAAAAATATTTAAAAAGTTATATACTATCCACAAGGATTATAAACAAAATTTAATATTGTCAAATAAAAATTTTAAGAAAGAAAGTATGACATTGAAATATAAATGTTAGAATAATTTTTTTTTAACTTTAATTTTATAAGAGAGACAAGAGAGAAAAGGACACAAAAATATATTTTTTAAATTCTAATAATTTAAGATTTATTTTAACACTATCTTATTGATCCTTATCCACTCTCCATATATAAAGTGAACAGCCTTATATCGAATTTAACATATAAGATGACACTCTTAAATAAATTATGCAATTCATTTAAAATTTTAAAACATAGTATAAATTCTAGTTGTATATTTTATCCTTGTGTTAAAAAGAGGCCTAAATGATATCACTACAAAAGATGAGTGTCCCATACCTATTGTTAATGTGTTCAGTCATGTTGTGAGTTTTATAAATGCTGAATACCAAGCTAATTATATTGGTGAAAAAAAATGTCAAAAACAACTTTTGGATGCCAAAGAACTAAGATTTAAGATGTTTGAGCTTGTGGTTATGCCAATCAGTCTAAAGAACAATTAAAATTTAAGATGTTAGGGCAAGTGTAGTTGGATGGAATGGAGATTGTAATGGACATGGCTAAAAAACTGTTTGATTGGCACTAGGGAATAACATAGTCCATTTCTCATGTCTTGGAAAATGTACATGTATGCATATTTGTAACACCCATTTTGGATTTTGAATATAGCCATTCAACAATAGAAGCCATTTGTCTTTAGCAATTGTTAACAAAAATAAAATAACACGGTTTGTCAAAATACCAAAAATTGACAACAACTCATTTTACTTTATAACGAGGATCTCAACTAGAGAAACCTTAGTATGCGTGGTTAGATACCAAGTCTCATTTATTGGTACATTTTTACGCTGCACGACATTATATTCATACTTATTTTTGTAAAGATGTATGCAATAGAAGATTTTTAGGCTCGCTGGAATTGGACTTTGAGTGGCACATATCGTAAAGCCAGACGCTGGTTTCCGTTCACATCTTCATAAACCCCAATATCCCTGCATTGAACCTTGCATTGTTTGCAAACAGTTGGACAATAAACCAACTTATAATCATCTTCATATTTCTCAATCTTGAACCAATTGCGAACTGTTTGCCAACCTGGATTCCCCACAACACCACCAGTTGTCACAAACCACTGTCCAGTTGAAGGATCAAAGTCATCAAGCTTCCACACAGTGGACTGAGGACAACTGGTATCAGCAGAGAACAATATATTCAGATCAGTAGAAACACGAACAACGCCTTTCTTAAGGTTAATGGGTTTAAACATTAATGGAAGGCCCTGGTAACCTTCCACAGCAACCACATCGAGTGGGCATGTTTCGCCTCCAATGCTCGAAAGAGCCAGACCGCGGCCATTGTCAGAAGTGGGAACTGGAACAACGTAGTAAGTAAACTCAGCACGAAGCTTCTTGCCATATGTGTCTAGAACTTCCTCAGGAGCAGCAATTGCTGAACTGAGCAATGGCTTGGTGCCCAAGGCAAAGAGAAGAAGCAATGCTACCAATACTATCTTCATTGTTTTGTTTTTTGGCATAATGCTTATTGGGTGCTTTGGTGATGACTGGTGAGAGCTGGAGAGAGTAAATTTATAGGCATAGCATGGTTTTAATCTATGGACTGTATATATAAACCAAGTCACTGACGGTCAATGATTTCGACGAATACAATTGGTTGGCCTCCTAGATTCGAAGAATTCCAAAGGCAATATTTTGCGCACTTCACCTAATAAGCTTGACTTTAGATTGTCATGTTACGAATTAAGAGTATTTTATTAGAGCAAATCAGCAAACTGTGCGCTCTAAAGAGCCCAAGGCTAAGTCCAACTGCCCAGACTCTAGACTACAATGTAGATAAAATGCTTTCTATTTCAATTGAATCCAAAAATCATTTTAGAAAAAAAGTTATTTAAAAACAATTTTTTGATGATAATAATAATTACTAAATTATCATTAAACACACATACATAAAAATAAAAAATTAAATCCCAACTGCAATGAAATGTATAAAATCTTCAAGAAATATTACTCATTACTTGAATAAAAGATTCTTGAAAAATAAAATAAAATTCTTGTTTTTAATCGTTTTGAACAAGTGGTCAAGGATTTGGTACAGTATGGATTTAGCCTTTGAAAAACTAATTAAATCAGAATATATTTCCATACAAAAAAGTTAACTTTATTTTTTATGCAAGGATTTGCTACGAGAATGCAATATTACCGAAAGCTTCAGAGAATTCAAAATTTGCTCTGAAAGGTACGGTCTTTTTAAACTCAAACTTCGAAAAATTAAACGTCAATATAGTTCATATTTGTATTCACATGTGATTTGAACTTTTGATTTGCTGAAGAATTTTTTAAAGAACTCTATTTCAGATGCTAAATATTCATAATTTGAGTCATGCATACTAGATATTTGTTACAATACTTGACTAAATCCCCCACAACACACACAGATATATATATACATATATATAGTTATTACAAATAATTAAAAAAAAAGGTATTAAAGGTGTTTAAGCTAATTGCCTAAGGGGTGTACATCCGTCTATGTGCACCTTTTGAGATGTGGAAGTAGAAAATTAAGGAAAATGAATGTCCAAGGGAATACATATATGGGGGTGAACCTTATTGGATTGGGCCATTTGAAATCTGCATTTGTAAAGATAGTAATAAGTGGATACTCATTTTTCTCGCTGGACCATTGCACGGTATGCAAAGTTTAAATCATAACTTTTTATAGGAATGTTTGATTTGCAAACCATCAAAATATTCGAAAAGAGGATATTCGGGACTTTGAATATATATATATTTTAATTTAGGGCAAATTCTAGGAGGAATAGTACTCCCCACCTTCAGTATGTAGGGTATAATTTTTTGTAGGAGGATCCGATTGAGACACAATTTGTGACTTTGGGAAGAGAACACACAAAGCTACCTTAGGTAAAAATTCAACACTGTAGGTCCTATTAAATAAAAAGTTATGGAATTTTTATTAGTTTTGTAAAGTTGAGATTTGGGCTAATTTTTGAGAAATTTGATAGGAAAAGGTCAAGCCCATTAAGACTTATTCAGCTGCCTTGTACCTATTCCCACCTTCCTTTTGCACACTTATGGACACTAATCCTTGCACTTATTGTCACACAACTAATTTTTTACTAGACTAATCCTATGACTACACTGCTTCCAAATTTGTCCACGGTACCAATAACAATCATCAAGTATTACTCAACATTTGTCACCTCATTTCCTAATTACCTCTACAATGAAATGGATAGGCATCTTATCCTACAAGTTAGTCAAGACCCCACTACATGCGCATAATATATATATATATATATATATATATATATATATAGAGAGAGAGAGAGAGAGAGAGAGAGAGAGAGAGAGAGAGAGAGAGAGATAGAGATAGATCTTCAAGTGGATATATTCTCTCCTAAATTAATTTCTATCGATACTTACATCTTGATTCCCCATATCTCCCCTTAACAACAATGAATTCATTCTTTTATAATAGCAAATAATTATACTTTGCAACTCCGGGGAAATTGATCACTGAACCCCTCATCACAGTTTGCCATAATAAATCTATATTTGCGGAAAACATTTTGATCAACATTTCCTTTATTATGTTAATTTCTTCAGGCCTACAAACTCGTCGAAGATTCTCGGTCGTCTAGTAAATAATCTCATGTGATCACACTTAACTTATAATCTTTGGCATTTTTCACATAGCTCCAAAATCATTTTAAGCAATTAAACAATAGTTTAGGACGAACACAAAGCAAACTATCACAAATAGACTCCACTGCCAACAATAACCAATTCTACATATATGATTGGTACAGTTTTGGTCAATGCCTATCTAGACAGTATATAGATACAATCTAATGGCTTCATCCCACTACTAACTAAAAACATGCTTTGATACTAATTTTGTCACAACCCTAACTGGGATTGGCGTAGAATCCACTATTCGATTTCTATCTACTTGAACAATAATTGTAATCTATCCAACTCATTTCCATAGAAATTGTAAAAGACTTGTTGTACATTGTTTATTAAGATAGACATTAAAAGAAAAATGACACAACATCATGCTCTCCTATAAGGTTAAGGCATAACTACTACCCTCTACACTACTTATAGGATGTACACAAAAAGATTCTAACAGTTACATATTACATTATCCAATGCCACCTAAGCTATACTATATACTTATAAAAGCTCTATTCGAGGTAGCAACAATCAAGCATCTTGAGGGTATGCAAAATATAACATAAAAAAAGGTGAGTTTAGGATTTAGTGAGTGAATATTATAATATAAATAAATCATGGATAATCAATAAATAATTTATTGATAAGATTTACCCACCAGCCTACTTAACACCTAAATTTCACATGATGTCACTCAATGTTAAAAAGTATGACATAGATATAATTATATAGACATTTGCCTTCTACTTGGATCATTTTTTGAACATACACATTCATTATGTTACAAAGTAACCATATCACATTCTAATAGCTATATCATGAAAACACTTGAGACGTGTAATTGGTGATTCTTCTAGTTTCTATTATTCCTTGCTTATGAATCTATCCACACTGCACTAATATCCTTATTCAAATGCATACATATCATGACCTGACTCAACTATGATCAACATAGGGTTATTTATAATCCCATTAGCCTAATTTGCATTCTTTGGTAATCATAACAAAGAAAGCACACATATGACATACTCAATCAATTCTAAATAATAACCATTCATTTCACTTTTAAACATTTTCTACTAATCAATCATTTGTTAATAACTAATTAGGATGACTTTTGAACCTCATGGTGAGGCATAAGCTATTCTAACTACTTAAAAGAATGATCTTTAATTCAATTCCTATCTTAAAAACGACTTAGCCAACTATACTACTTAATCCCTTTTTGTTCAAATATACAATTATACTCAATCAGAATATGCTACCAAATCCATCAGATAAATTATGTCAACCTTTGAAGGAAGCTATCTTACTTACAATAGTGGTGGAGATGGGAGATCTTGTTATGTATTTGATGTGATCTTAGCAGAGACATCACAAAGAGCAATCTAAAAGAATCAAGAATGCACTTCAAGAAGCAAACCTAGAGTTTGTGGACACCACTTTGGTGTTGATTTGGTCATATGACTATTTTAGGCTTTAACTTGTGCTTTTATTATATTTAAGACATTCTTGGTCCTTTTCATAATTTAATGGTATTTGGCCTATTAGTTTACCATGTTTATATTAATTATTTACATTAGCTACTTTAGCACATTTAGTGTTGATCAGGTTTATTTACTATGTTAATGTTAGGCCATTTGAGTTCAAGAAAGCTGAATTAGTCTAAGTTAACTTGTTGACCTTTTGGCTAATATAAAGAGGGTTATGAAAAGACAAAAATACACTAAGAGAAAGGTGAATTGGTATTTAAAAATTAAGCAAATTTGTTTTAAAACAACTTACCTTTTCATTCATTTTTTTGTAATCCCCTAAAAAGCAATAAAAAGAAAGATATGAAAGATCAAGTAAATAATAGCTAATGATAAAGCAATAAAGTGCACAAATTAAAAAGTAAGAGAAATAGAAGATATCACCAATATATAGTGATTTGATTACCCAAAAGAGTAACCGATCTTTTTGGTTTGCTTCACTCTCCCAAGATCAAAGCCAATTTTGGTGGTTATCCATTAGCACTTTTTTTTTTCAAAGCCCAATACGATTTTTCAATTAATCTTTTAAGGACTCAAGCAATCTCACTTTAACACTTAGGTTTCCTTCTCCCAACCTGGTTAAAAAGTGTTTATAAGTGTTTCTCTCATATGCTACTAATTGATGAACCTTTAAATAAGTAAGGTTTGTCTCTTGAAGAGACTACAAAGCTTTATGCACTATAATATGTGATTTGCAAGTTTAGGCTCAAATAGGAAGATTATAAAAGATAGAAAGGATTCTAAAGAAAGAAAGCTTTCTAAAAAAAAGGAGATGTATGTGTGTCTTGCCATTATTGTAAGGACATCTGTTTACAGTGGAAAAGCCTAAACTAGCCATTAGCCACATTACAATTCCTAAGGAGGAACTTCATCATCATTGCTTCTTTCTTTAGCTTTTTAGTCTTCTTTATTGCTTGCTCTCATAATGTCATTAATGTGTCGCTTTCAAAATCAACATGCATTGAATGACAATGCTTGCTCTTTCCTTTACTATCTTGAATGGTCGTTTTCAATATGTACTTTAAAAGTACAATTTGCTTGCTATTTATCATAAATTTAAATTTTTTTATAAGTTGTCACTTTCATAATATGGTGCTTTTGCTAGCTTTTTCCAATTTGATTGCATTATAAAGTACAATGGCTAACTCAATAATAAGTTAGCCATCAAAAGAGCAACTTTCAAATTCAAATTCTATAGAAATAGTACAACCAAAAAGCAAAAAGCAACCTCGACATAATCAATGATTTTATAATTTCTAGTAATGAAAGAGGATATTTTCAAATATAGTAAGTAATTTTTCATAATACATTAAATCCTATCCAAACATAGCAAATAATCATGAGAAAATAGTTGGAAAAAAATTTAACTATTCTTCTTTATTACAAATAGCAACTTGGGTAAAGGTACTATTACACCAATAAAAAATGTAGCCTAATATACTTTCAAACACTATTATGTCAGCTTTGCATTTTATAAAATATTCCTTTAAATATATCATCATCAAACAATTATATATTCATTTAAACATAAAAAAAGGTCCCACGTTTTACATTTTTCCCTTTTTTGATGATGATATCTTACAAAAATATTTTGAAAACAAACAAGTTTTAAAAACCAACAAACATATTATCATATCATGACATGTAGGATTGTGAAAACAATTTCAAGTATCAAAGCATAAGATTAAGTAGGAAGCAAGTATGACATAAGATCTTGTTGTTTTGCATTGTAGAACTCTTTGTTTTCAAATTTGAAAAGCAAGGTTTTAAAATATCATGACATAAATAGAAACCAACAAGCATCCTTGACAAGATATTAAAGAAAAATGTATCAAAGCATAATTAATTGGATATTAGAGTAAAGATGCAATATATAATAGTATGCCTTGCTATTGTTTTCCAATTTTAGTAGATATTACAACAGTTTGCTCTTTGCCTTTTGTTTTCATTTTCCTTCTCTCTCTTCATTATAAAAAAGGATGATGATAGATACTTATTATGCAAGGTCACAAGAAAAAGAAGAAAGCAAGGAAGTTATAATTAAAAAGTCAAAAGTTAAATTGATAAAAACATTCCCTTTTAATCATTACACCTTTAAAAACATGCATTAAAAGTTAGGTGTCAATAAAAAAGAGTAGGTGCTAATATAATAAGCATAGGAATAGATTTTATAATAGGATCATAATAATTAATTTAATTGATTATTCTAAAAGGTGCAATTGCGAAAATAGTAATAGACATGCGAAAAAAAGGCATTACAAAATGATGAGTTAATGCTCATGGTAATTATCTAATGCATCCTAAAATTCTATGAACAATTATGATGAACATCTTGGCAACATCCTAAAATATAACTACCCTATGCATAAGACCTTAGACATCATAGCTTCCTAAAATGAGACTGGAATCAAGGTAAATTATTTTTAGCATTTCCAATCATATTCATAATAGCTTGAAATGCTCTATACACACATTTTGACATTCTTTGAATAAATTATCTAAGTTAGTTTAAATCTCCCATCACCATTTCCATTTGAACTTCTAGTGTACTAACTTTAGCAACTAAAGGAAGGTCTCAAGGTGGTTGGTTTGGCACTAGTTGTCATGGTGCAGTAGTTTGCTCTTTTGCACCAATGATAATATTTAGTAGAAATGCATTAGAGAGGACTTATTGCTCTATTTCAACTTCCATTTGATCCATTTTATCTAAAGATAGCTCATTCATAGGTTACTCATTGTTAGCAAAAAATAATGGTAAGTGGCATAACTAAGGTAGGTCCTATTTAGTTTATAGGAACAAAAAAAAGATGGATATTTTGGCTAAGCATTAGATCATTGAGCTTGATGAGAATTTAAGATGGATTATCCCAAAATGTAATGAATTAAGACAAAAATAGGAGGATATTTATGCCATGCTTCAAAAAAGGTAAAAAGAGAGTGATAAGTGATGAAAAATTACGCCACAAGGGATAAAATCCCTTCATAAATGATGGTAGACACTGCAAAGGTTAAATTCCTTTGATAAGTTACAAAGTTCCTTTAAGAGCTCTACAGAGAAAGGTTATAAAAGAAACTTAACTTTGATTGTCAAAACTTAAATCCTAAATTTGAAATCCAATTTTATGATAAGGAACAAACCTCTTTAAATAGTTTTATAAAAAACCTAGAATAATTAGGGCTTTTGTAGCCTTTACTTAAGTTTAAAGAAAACATAAATAGACTTACTTAAGCTTAAAGTAAACACACTAATAAAACTAAACACATGTCTTTTAAAAGTAATAAAATAATTAACACAAGATTAAAAAAACAAACTAATAGACCATAAAATACTAACTCATAAAATAGCCTAGATTTTTTTAAACATAATAAAAACACAAATAAAATGCAAGCTAAGACCTACAATGGGCAAAATAGCACCAATTAGCCTAAATGGCCCAAATTTTCTCCAAAGTAATGTCCATAAGCTCTAAATTTACCATTTAAATCACATCATTGATCCTCTTGTACTTGTTATTTAAGATCGCCTCTCTAAGGATCACATTATTCCCCCTTTTTTCAAAAAATTTGTCCTCGAATATGTAGATAAAACAAGGAGAAAGATTAGAAATATCAAAAGTAGCATTCATAACAAACTCATCATAAGGATCTAACTTGGAAGAAACATCATTAATTCTTAAGCACTTGGATTAGCCATTCCACTTGTATGCAATTTAATCTTCCTTGGAAATCTTTCTTTCCTCATATGGAACTAAACATAACCACTAGGGTCAAACAAAATATATGAATTAACAATTTCATGAAAGCACATAAACTAATCTATAGTAACAAGTTTGTTAATGAATACACATAGAATGCAATTCCTTAAAAGCTTCTCACAAAAGCCAATCAAATCATGAAAACTCTTCATCTTATTAACAAACTTAAGTGGTGGCCATTCTTTAATTATTATCACTTTTTCTTCATCCACCTTTATTACTTTATCATACACCATATATCTTAAGAATATATATTTTTTCATCCAAAATGAGCATCTTTAAAATTATCATATAACTTTTTACTTCTTAAAATTTACAAACACATAATCTTAACATGCTTATCTACATCTTTACCATACACAGGAATATCATTAACATATGGCAAGCAAACTTTTCAATTATTTAAAATATCAAATAATAATAAAATTCATCCTTTAAGCTCATGACAACAATGACAACGAATGAGAACAAATTTATTAATGAAAACATACGAGCCAAGTATCCAAACTAACTATTCATTCAAACCATGTTTTATTTCAAAAATATTTTTCCATACAACACTTATGCTAATATCCTTCTTTCAAACCAATTTAACTAAACATATAAGGATCATGCAACTTAACAAGCCTATTTTCTAAGATCTCCTTAACATTAAAATATTTTATAATTTCACTTTTCTCCATCAAAACCTCTAGAGAACCTTTAGAAAATATACACAAACCATGCAACTTATTATGCAAATCCTTTAGAGCTTTCCTAGCATTAAAATTTTATATCAATCCACCAGCAATCAAGTCGCTTAGAGAACTTTTAGGGATATACAATTCATTTTTCCTATACAAAAATCTATCATACGTAAAAATGTCTCCAATTTACCCTTTTTCTTCATGGTTTTCTCTTAAGATAATTTTTATATATGAGATGTATACTTTTATAATTATTATTGTGTTAAAATTATGATCTATCATGGTTGATTTGTTTTAAAATTTCTCATTGAAAATGTTTTAAAAAATAGTTATTTTATAACATTTTTTTTATAGAATGACAAAAAAAATTCTTTATAGAAACAAAACATGTTTAAAAAAAAATCTCTTAGAGAGAGGAAGTCTTGATTGATCTTATGCTTGGAGGATCAAACAAAGATGAAATCTTAAACTCTTATTCAAAGAAATTAAGTTCCAAAGAGGTTTTGTGAAAAAAAATTATTTATTTAATTTGAAAATGGTTGTTTTACAACAAAAAAAGTCCTTGAAAAAGTTTTTCTTAAAAGATAAAATAAAGAGAAGATTTTGAAAAGGATATAAAAATGTTGTTGTAATATAGTACTTAAAATATCAAAGTTAGAAATATGTTTTCATATAAAGTAAAATAATTTTTTTAAAAAAAGCATAGGAACATTACAAAAAAAGGGCTACACAAACAACAAAAATCATCAGTATAAGGTTGTTCAATAGTTTGTGTAGGTGTTACAAACAATAGTATCATCTGTATAAATTTGTATGTATTTTCACTTACGTAGATGACTCTTTATGTTGTCTATATAGTTTCACTTATATAGATGACAAAGTTATTTGTATATGGTTAAAACCTAATCAAGATTGGCCTTTCTATACAAAAGACTTTATCATTTGTATAGGTGCTACCTATATAGATGACAATTGTCATTTGTATAAGGGGGCCTTTATTTTTTTTTCAAAAATATTGTAAAAGTTGAACATCTATATAGGTATAAAAAGTCATCTATATAGGTTTTTTTTTTGAAAAAATTTAAAATTTCACACCTCTATATAGATGGTATTGTTGTTTATATTTAGAGAAATTATTTGTAAAGACCAACAATTTAAAAAATTCAATAGACACTAAAATATTTTTATAATTATTAATAATTATTTCAAAATATTATAATATCAATTACAAAAATAAATAAAACAAAAATTAACTCCCAATAATATATAATAAAAATACCACATCCACATATAACAATATAAAGTATTAAATAAAAAGTAAATGCATGATATATATAACAACTACATGAAATAATAATCAGTGTTGTCCTTGCCATCATCCAAAGGCATATGCAAAGGCTAGGGTAGAAGTGTGTGTGGCTATAGCTGGAATGGAGGTAATGATTGCTATAATTGGGAACCTGAAGGATGTTGTAAAGCAAAATTTAACTAGGAAGAGAATCTAGATAGTGATTTTGATTGAGGGATATCCATTATTCAAGGAAAATGAGATATAACAAGATGAGGTAGAGATAATCTTATGGACTGTAAAGTAGTATGCATTAACTTAAAGGACATTTGGTTTGAAAAATATTTTTCACATTCCGAGGAATATTGCATAAGAATATTACATTCCTATGTTTAGTTCAAAATTTTAAAAAATTTACTTAGGAATGTAACATTCCCAAGAATATTTTAGAGCCTAACTTATTTCTCAAATATTCACATAGGAGAAGGTAGGTATCTTACATTCCCATCTCATGGGAATATTGATATTAAAGTAAAAAGATAATTTTACCTCCCATTCTTCTATGCCTTAATTTATTCTAAAATTTTTTTATTTTCATTTTTAATTTAACTTAAATTTCTCATTTTTAATTTTTTTATAATAATAAGTATTATTACACTAAATAAGTAAAATAAGTAATTTAGTTTGAAAATTTTTTATTTTAATCTTTCACTTTTAACTTATATTTTTTATTTTTAATTTTTTTCATCATAACAAGGATAATTATATTATATATTATATTTTAACTTGCAAGTATCTTAATAAATTAAGGTTATGAATTCATTCTGTAAGTAATAGTCATATTAAAAATTAAATATTTTTACAAAATTTTAATGTTATTATGTACTATATTTTAATAAATAGTAATGAAATTTTAAAGTTACAATAAAATTAGAAAGTGAGAAATGATTTGAGTGTAAATTTTAGAGTATTAATTTAGCAAGATTAATAATTTCTAAATGATGATTTTCTGGTCAAAAATTGAGGGGAAATAAGTCTTTCTCAAGATGTTATCGTGCCAACAACCTCAAATTGGGCCTTTTTCTATTTATAATTATATTGATTCAAGAAGTAGGAAAGAAATAAAAAATTTATTCACAATATGGATGAATAAATCATTCATGAGAGTTAATAAGTAAATAACTATTGAATAAAAATATTAAAATTAAAAAATATTTTATTGATTCAAGATGTTGCCGTGCCAACAACCTCAAATTGGGTCTTTTTCTATTTATAATTATATTGATTCAAGAAGTAGGAAAGAAATAAAAAATTTATTCACAATATGGATAAATAAATCATTTATTAGAGTCAATAAGTAAATAACTTTTGAATAAAAATATTAAAATTAAAAAATATTTTATTTATTTAATATTAAATATAAAAAATTAAAAATAATTTTTTTAATTTAAAAAATTTACTTATTCCTATTTTAAATTTTGAGATATTATTTTTTAATTATTAATATAAATAATATATCATTCTTTTATAAATATATATATAAATAAAATTTTTATAAAAAAATATTTATCAATAAAATAAATAAATCCTTAATTTTTTCTCTTATTTAAACAAAGCAAAAGGAGGAAATAAGAACATTTGAAGATAAAATACGTTATTATTATATTTTAATTATTTAAAAATTTAAAATTTTTTATCTTCTTTTTAATTTAAATTTAAAATTTATTATTTCTCTTCTTTTTCGCTTATTTTTTCAAAGAAAACAAATTTTTTTTGTTAATAATAGAGAAATTACTTATTTATTTTATATAATTAATTATATAAAAAATTAAAATTAAAATTCTTAAAAATTTTAATATTTTATATATTAAATTATTTATTATATTTTAATCAAATATAATTTAAATTATTAATTTATTAAGTCTTCAAAAGTCTTTATTTATATATTTTTAATTAAATTTATAATTTATTACAATTTATAACAAAAAATTGATAATGGAATTTTTTTGAAAAATTAATAAGATTTCTAAGAATATAAAGTGTGAACCAAATATAAGAATATAATATATTTAGGAATGTGAATAAATATTCCAAGGAATACATATATTGAAGCAAATATAAGAATATTACATTCTCAAGAATCATATATCTGAGAATTACATTCCTAGGAGTGTGCACTTTAATGGAAATATAAGATTCAACGAACTAAATGCTCGCTAAGGGTAATATGGGTTGATTGTTGCACTTGCTCATAATAAAAAATTTACTACTTTATTACAACTATAGCTCGCTAACTCTTGATAATGTATATTTGTACACCTTCTATAAATCTTGCATCCTATTACTACCTTGAAGGAAATATTGTAGTGCCTGAACTAGTGTTAAGGGGTGTCATATGACATCTCGATAAACACATAACCAATCATCTTCCTGCGCCCTTAATGAATGCCAGTACCTCATCAGTAATATTACGCATATCAAGTTTTGATAAACTAATTAAAGAGTTGCTAAAGGAAGCATTGGATTATAAAGATTATTGGGTGACTAATTCCAATATCTTGACCTTGATTTCTTAATAAAAATCATAAAGTTTGAGTAAAAAACTTTTACTAAGATAATTAAAATTATTTAATTAAAAGTTAGTTACTCATATAAGCAGTTTGGGCAATTGGATGCATCCACTTCTTTATACAATGTATGATGCTTATAAAAATTCTCCTTCATCAGTTGCAATTCACCTACATTCTTATTTCTTTGTGCCAATTTAAAGCATAGTATTAACAATTAATAAGATTTTTAACAATAGCATAATGCGTGAATGTTAAGTTAAAATACCTTGTTATGTCCTGTTATTGTAATAGACTTTGATGCATGGTGATCATTGTACACCTTCTTCAACTTCTTGTTTAAGTTTCTTTCGGATAGTTCCTATATATTCAAACCAAAAAATTTACAATTATAAGAAAAACTAATTGAAATTTAAAAATGGAAAGTTACTAATCTTTACTTCAACCTTATCTTATACTCATTACTATTAAAGTACATGTGTAACCTCTCCTAATGATTTGTCAGAGTATCTACAGGACAAGCTCACTTTACACTATGTAAATTGTAAATATTATTATGATCTTCATGTTCTAAGAAAATGATAGAGCATGGACTTCTAATATTTATATTGATTAGTTGCCATTCATTAGATACCAATAATCACATATTCCTACTTCTTAGAATCAAAGCCCACAAAATCAAAATGGGATCACATTCCAAAGCATGTAAAATTATTGCAATTATTATATCCATTAATCTTAATATCAAATATAAAATAATAATAAAGATACATTTCACAATATTTAAACAAACTTTTTGCACAAGATGTTCCCTTTACTCCTTATGAACCCATTTCTAATTTTTATAGAAGGACCTATAATGCTATCTAATTAGCATTCCTATGCTACATGCAAAATACTTTGAGTTTGAACTAATTGCCTACCATTTACTTGTCTTTAGAAACATAACTTGCTATGATACTATTGACTCGATGCAGCTTTCAAATATAATACATTGTTAATAACATATATTTAGAGTAAAAAAAATACAAAATGAAGCATTCAAGTATAAGCAATTTTACCTATCTTGCATTAGGAAGGAATACGAGTGGGGTCACATGGTGGGTCGTGTCCATCATCTCTTTGATGATGGTGTAACATAACATCAGATATAACTAACAAGTATTGTTATATATGATCACATAAATAATGGTCATTATAATAGGACATGAGTAATACTTGAGATAAAATGTTATATTTTTTTCCTTTGAAGTTAAATTACATTTGCACTTATGAAATTAACTATTTAAACTAGTTAGTATAACAAGACATAAATAATACTTACTAGAAGATATTAAATTAATGCACTTAAAGCTTAATTACAATTTGAAAAGCCGAAAAGCATTAGCCTTAATTAGATTCATTTTTAGTGAATGTTACAGGGTTATCATCTTCTTCATTAGCTTTATCATCATAAATAAACTCTAAGGCCTCCTTATTTATGTAATTACTAGCTATTTCATCTTTTAAATTGTCATTATCATTTATAAAGTTTCCGATCATTTGTATAGTAAGATGAACATTTCTAAAAAATAAAATATGATGAAAGTTATGGTTTTGATCCTATAAAGTAATCATGTTAAAATCTGTAAGATCAACTATGAGTGTAAAGTTTATGAAATTATTATCTTATAAATAAGACACATATTTGACATTGATGTTATCATCATCAAGAAGATCCTATATATCATAATACACCACATTATTTATAACTTTCTAGCTTAGTCCATTGAGAAGATCATTAATGTAGAAAACCTATTTTGCTTGAGATGCAAGTATATATGGATCATCTTTATACTATTGAGATGCTTGTTATATTCTTATCATTGATAATCTTCTTCTTTGTACAATTGGCATCATACCATTTACATTTGAATAAATTCATAGAGTAACCATTTACATTTGAATAAAATCATAGAGTAATTATTTAAATAACTTAACTCTATAACATCCTCCAAAATATTATAGAATGTATTATCTTCAGTTCTAGCTACAAAAATCCCACTATTATGTGTCTTATACTTAACATCTCAAGAAATAGTTATGAATCATACTTGTTTACCACACATATTGAACATAACATAATTCTAAAACTTGGTTTACAAATTAAAGATAGTAACTCATCAGTCGCCTCGAGGGATCCATTTTTATGAAGGTGTTACATTTATGAAAATTTTTAAGTAATAATAATAAGATTAGTAACCAAAAAATAAAATTATGATGTATTAGGTTAAAACGAATATGATAAGGAATTACCTTGGAGTAAAATCGAGGAAATTAATTTTTCTATAGATAATCAATGTTTTCACCATTGTTTACTTGCAATTGTTCCATATGTTCACTATACAATCTAAGTTATTCATTAAGAACTTGAAAGACTCGAATGAAATACTAGATGACTTGAGGAACCTACTTTAGATACTTTTAGATTTTAGGATAATTGTTTTGAATGTACCATATTGTAATATATTGATCACTCATTTGCAAATGGATAATTTTTTTAGCCAATTGGTCAACATTGAGATCTAAAAATGAACAATTGCCTTTCTATTCCTACATTGACTACATCTTGGTTTTAGTGAGGTTAGTTGAATTTAGTTTCATCTTTATAGATATATGGAATAAAATGTTAATGGCTTATCTATAACATATCTTTCAGCAATAGAATCTTTACATTGAGCATGATTCCTATTATAGTCCTTCATCTTCTTTATGTATCTTCCATAAGGGTATATCCATAAAAAATGAACAGGATCCCCTATCAATACTTCTTCTGGCATGTGAAACACCAAGTGCACCATGATTTCAAAAAATGTTGGAGGGTAAATCTTTTCAAGTTTGTAAAGAATCAATACAACTTCTTCCTTAACTTGCTTAATATCCTATTTCTTTAGAGCTTCTATGTAGATTTGGTTAAAGTAATTACACAATTCAATAATTAGACATGCTAGCTCTTTTAGAAAAAATGCTTGTACCATAAGTGCTAACAATCACTGCATAATGACATGATAGTTATGGGATTTCAACTTCTTGATCTTGGTATCATTATTGATCACATTCTTCCTCAAATTTCTAACAAGCCTATTAGGAAACTTAACATTTTTAATGAATTAGCAGAACCACTATCGATTATTCTAGTTGAGAGTGTACTAGGATATGGTTTCATCCACCTACCCCTTTCCTTGTATAGGTGTAATTTTAGTTTTATACTCACGTTTTTGTGTTCAATGTCCAATAGTGTGTCTACAATACTATCACATACATTCTTCTTAACATACATCACGTTAATGTTATACCTCATGATCATTATGAGCTAGTATAGAAGTTAAAAAAAATACTCTTTTTACTTCAATTAAGTTTATCTACACCTTTCTTTTACTTAACTCTACCATATTGCATGTTTTTCCTAGAATATCTCTAATGTAATTTGCTTAATTGGTCCATAATTATGTCATTAGTAAATTTCATCAAAGGAAAGGGGAGGGGAGGGCTTTCCTGAGTTTTTCTATTGAAATCTTTATTGTTTTGCTAGGTGTGGATCCTCAAAAGAAAGTGATAATGACTAATATAAATTATTTTTCCTTTAATATGCATTAATGGTGTATCTTTGTTACAAGTTAGACTTGTTTTGTACCCTTATCTACTACATCTAGAAAGATTATTTCGTGCAAGAAAGTTGTTCATAAACCACAATAATTCTGCTCACACTTTAAACATGTTATTAGTAGTAGCATCTCAAGTTTCAACTTTTGTCTCTCATAATTATTTCAACTCTTTGACAAACAATCTTAAGAAGACATCTATATCATTCTCTAGAGATTATAATCTAGGGATCAATAGTGTTAACATGAAAAATAACTCTCTTATATAAAGTCATAGTGGCAAGTTGTAAGTAGTAATCAAAACTAACTATATGTTATATGATATACTTATATCTCCAAAAAGATTGAATTTATCCAAACTCAAACCTAGTCACTCATTCTTTAGTTTTTCTAAGAAATTGGGATGTCTTCTTTTGAAATCCTACTAAGCTTATCTATCAATAGGATGTTATATAACCCCATCTTCTATGGATTATCCTATATGATGCTATGTCATATCCTTTGTCGTGTACTGTGATCTGTACAACCACTTTAACTTATGGGTCAATAAAAAATATCATAGCACCTTCTGAAGAGCCTTTTTTTCTTTTGTATTTTTATTAATCCACTAGCTTTTCCTATAAATTGGACAGGCCTCATTTCTAGCACATTCTTTCTAAAGAAGCATATAATCATACTTAAAAAATAAATTGACTTATCCCCCAATCACAACTTATTATGCCATTTTCTTACATTTTTAATAACTTTATTAGAGAGTTAAATGACTTATTAGTTCACTTATGTATCACTAATGTATAAGCTTAACTAAGAAGTTTAATGAAGAAAAGATTGTGTAATAGGGGTTTAATTCTATTTCAACTTTTACAAATAGGTTATTAAAGATTTGGCTATAAGATGTATTTCCTTAAGGTATCCTCATTCTAATCTCCATCATTGTTATTTACTTAATCAATGGCATGAGGCCCGATGAAGTCATGTATGATATCAGTCATTTCACCAATATCATAAAAAGGTACCCTATGTATAACTTTGGCCTTAAATACATACTTTTCACCATGATGGATCTGATTGATGTACAATGGATTAAATCCATTATCTATTAGGTATGCTTCCATGGTCTCTAATATCTAATACAACACATTCAAACACTTCTTATATGGACATCTCACCCACTCTCTAGCATCGACCAAGTTTTTGGCTTTCTTCATAAATGCAATAGCACCATTCCAATGCTTATTAGATAATTGATCTCACAAGGTTATCTAACTTTTCCTAACTAACTTGTTGTAATTGGCCTATAATGTCACAAGTCATCATATGATTCAATTGTAAGTGCATATTTATTGTATGCCCTAAATCCACTTTTAACTTTAAAAAGTATGGCCTTATCTTATTTGAGATATTCCTACAATTATTATCTTAACTTATCTGTGATATATTTCTTACATATAGAAATTTTGGCAATATCTTTCCATAATTCTCCAAGTGTGTATACTATACACTAATATAGTACATCCCTAGAGAATAATTAAGAGATAAGGAACTTCTACAACTTGAAATGATGAGCAGATAAATTAAACACAATAATTAAAAGACATATTCCAAACTATCCAAATTTTTAGAACAATTTAAAAGTTAGTTTGTCTAGAAAGACTAACTAACCAACTAACTAACCTTTGAATGGGTTTAAGGTTATAGTGCAAATGCATTTTAAATTTAACTTATTATAATAATTTTACCTATATCCTAAACTCATTAGTTTATATATTGTTATGTTGATATTTGAATGATATATATTTTAATATTGAATACCTCATTCATCATTATCTATTATTTTTAGTATTTTAAATGATTATTTAATAATATAAATATTCCACATCATCAAACATTGTGTATATTTAATTAATTTGATTGTTAAATTTTATTGCAAATTAATGTCTTCTTAGTATAACTTTTATTCTTATGTAATTTAACAAATTAATGGAAATTATATGACTTGCTTCTACTATTAAATTATTATGCATCTTAATATCCATTATTACTAATATTTTTAGTATTTTAAATTATTATATAGACTATAAAATATTTTGCATCATAGAAATTTTATTCTTTTCATCACTATAACTATTAAAATATTGTGTGACCATTTTCTAATTAGTAGCATTTTTATATAATATAGCAAATTAATAAAAATTATATGACTTATTTCTAATATTAATTTATTATATATGTTATTATCCATTATTACTTATATTTTTAGTATGTTAAATTATTACTTAAATTATAAAATATTTTCAATCATAAAAAAATTATCCTTTTCATTACTCTAATTGTCAAAATACTTTATGACCATTTTATAATTAACAACATTTGTATATAATTTAGCAAATTAATAAAAATTATATGGCTTATTTCTAATATTAAATTACTATGACTGTTATTATCCATTATTACTTAGATTTTTAGTATTTTAAATTCTTACTTGAATTATAAAATATTTGATATTATAGAAATTTTTTGTTTTCATTATTGTAATTGTGAAATTACATGCTACCATTTTTTAAATATTTTCATTCTTATATAATATAATAAATTAATGGCATTTATATCGCTGATTTGTAATATTAAATTATTATACATTTTGTTATCTATTATTACTTGTATTTTTAGTATTTTAAATTATTACTTAGATTACTAATATTTCATATGATGGAAAGTTTTTTGTTTTCACTACTATAATTATCAAAATTATGTATTAACATTTTTAACTATTTTCATTTTTATATAATTTAATAATTTAACAAAAATTATATAACTTACTTGTGATATTAAATTATTATATATTTTATTTTCCATTGTTATTTAATGCACTTATGGTTTAGTATTTTTTGTAAGAATTTAATTACGTGATTTTTTAGATGTTCAAATTATTTTTTTGTGTTTTAAATGTATTACCATTTTTAACTATTTTCATTTTTATATAATTTAATAATTGAACAAAAATCATATAACTTAATTGTGATGTTAAATTATTACATATTTTATTTTCCATTGTTATTTAATGCACTTGTGGTTTAGTGTTTTTTGTGAGAATTTAATTAAGTGATTTTTTAGATGTTCAAATTATTTTTTAGTGTTTTAAATGTTTTCTTAAATTATTAAATTTTCACATCATCACAAATTTTATATTTTCATTAATGTGATTCTTAAAATTATTACAAATTTTATTGTTCTATTTTCTATTAAACTCAACAAATTTTTAAGTTAATAAACATACTAACTTCCATAAAATATTAATTTTACTAAACAATAAAATAAAGTGTAAAAAGAAATTTATATTTAAATATTATATTAATATCATCAAATGTTTAAATTAATACTTATATCAAACAGTACAAAATAATAATTCATACTTATTATATGTATAAAGTAATAAATATATTTAATTATACAAAGTAATAATTATATCAATCACATTAATAAAATAAAAATTCATTTTCATATATTATATCAAAGTTATTAAAAGAATTTAGTGTTACCTTAATGAAATTATGAAACAACAATCTAAAAAATCAATTAATAATGTGTTAACATAGTCTAATCATTTCATAAAATAAATACAAGAATAAATAATGAAACATAAAAATATAGCAAAAAATTAAAAAGAAAAAGAGGAGAAACTCACCTAGCAAGCTTGAAGGAAGAAGAAGAGTAGCTCCTGTAACACAAAATGGTAAGAAATGGTGCACATTTTGAACTTAAAGGCTTAGGCTATATAAATGATAAAAATTTAGTCATATGTATTGCTTAGAGGTAAGGCAGATGTGTAATTTTGCTTATAAACCTTATTGAGATGACTTTATCATTTGTGTATCACTTAAATTTTTTGAATTTGATTTGATATGCAAAAGACACATTGTCTGTGTAGAATCAACTTGTATGGCCACAATCTGAAGGCTATAAAGATGACATTATAGTTTATATAGCTTTTCAAATTTTTAACTCTACATAGATGACTTTGTTATCTATATATAGTTTTTTTTTATTTTTTTAAAAAAAATTAAAAAAATATATAGAAGACTTTGTCATCTATGTAAAGGTTTTAATTTTTTAAAAAAATTTAAAAAACTTATAAAAATGACTAAGATTATGTCATTTGTGTAAATGTCATATTGATAATACATAATTGTTGTAGTGGAAGTTTCAGGTACTCTATGTATTATAGAGCAAACCCTTGATTTTCAAAATAAAATTTAGTATATATTATTTTAAAATATATTATAACTATTATATAATTACTACATCAAAGTTTTTTTAATGCAAAATCTATTTTGAAACCCCCTTGAGGAGCTTTTGGGTTCCATAAAGATCAAGGAGGAATTTTTTTTTTTTGTAAAAACTTGTTACCTTATATTTTAAACTTATCTTAATATGTGAACATATATTTATATTAATATTTTCTCAAATAAGGTCATTTAAGAGAAAAAAAATGAAAAGAGGCTTTCGATTTTAAAAAGATAAAAAAAAATTGTTTTGAAATTAAAGTTAGTTTCTTGCAAAATGGTTTTCAAGAAAAATGGTTTAAGTAATTAATGCAACATATTTTTAGGTATAAGAATACTTGAAAATGATGTTTAGACATGTTATTTACTTGCTAGAAAAATTGAAAAAGTTTTAAAAAATTCATAAGAATATGGAATTTCAAAGGTTGAAACCATCGCTTTCAAGGTATTTTGATAGTTTGATGTTTGAGTAACTTATGTGACTTGTTTTAAACATGAAAACTATTAAGAAATGAAGTTTAATACTTTTATTATAAATTTAAAAAATTCTAGAAAATTCAAGTATAGGTTGCTTAGTAAAACCTATGGTAAACACATACTTGATTGTATGAAATTTTAATGTCAATGTGTGAATTGTTTGAGTAGTTTCTAAGTAATGTAATGTAGGCTAAAGGGCCTAATCAGTAAGATAAAATAGTTATACAAAAGCAAATGCTTGAATAGAAGCAAGTTGAAATTGTTAAAACCTAGAGAACCAAAGTTGTATGTTGTGGTTTTCTTAATGAAAAACTAGAAAATTTAAAGTAGGTTTTCAAAAAGAATATTGTTTGTTATAATATATGACTAATAATATAAGTTATGCTTGAATGAGAATGAAACATGTTTGAAAAGAAGCATTATGCTCCATGGGTTTTTTTTAGCAAAACAATGAGCTTTATAACATGTTAATTCATGATTGCATTACAAAATTTGTTTATGCACTAATGAATTGCTATGCAAGGGTAAATGTGATATGATTATGAAACTATAATAGATCTCATTTATGAGATGCCATCCAACACATGTAATAATGCTTGAATTAATCACTTGAAATATAACAATGTAAATAATGAGAATTCCATCTCACTTGATTCTAAATTATGATTATGCTATTGAATTATGTTTACTTTGGCAATGGATGGAATTTTATTCCTACCTTATTTTAGGAAATGCAAAATTTAGCTTAATGCCTATATAGTTAAAGGCTAGAATGTTAGGTTATATTATGGTTGTAATGCTTAGGTGATTTTGAGACTTGAATCCTTATAAGATGTTGTGACCTGATAATATATGATTATGTGATAAGTACCTCATAGAGAGAGTAGGAAAGATAGACATCTTGCTATGTAATTTATTGCTTAGCTTGCTTATGGATATACATTTTAGATACTATTCTTATTGAAGGTTCCTATAGTTATTAACAATGTAGAGAAATCAAGCAAAAACAATAAAAAAACAAGTGGAAATCTACCTATTTTTCATGGTTTCCTCTTAAAAATTTTTTTATATATGAGATGCATATGTTTATGGTTGTTGTTGTGTTGAAACAATGATTTATCATGATAGATTTATTTTAAAAAGGTCTTTTTGAAAAAGAGTTATTTTAAGACATTTTTTATGGATTAATGAAAAAGTTTTCTTTAAAGAAATAAAAACATATTTTTGAAAAAGAGGTTTCTTAAAAAATGAAAATATTGATTGATCTTATGCTTGGAGGATCAACAAAGATGAAATCTTAAAATCTCTTCTCAAAAGAAATTAAGTTCTAAAAAGGTCTTGTAAAAAAAAAAGAGAAAGTTTGATTTTTTTTCCCAAATGATAGTTTTAAAAATGAAAAATCCTTGATGAGGTTTTTCTTAAAGGATGAAACAAAAAGAATATTTTTAAAAAGGGAACTACTATGAAAAGATCTTGAAATCAAAGTAAAAATGTTTTCTTAAGATATTACTTAAAATATCAAAGTTAGAAACATATTTTCATATAAAGTAAAACATTTTTTTTTAGAAAAAGCATAGGAAGTTTTAGGCACTCCATGTGATATGGAGCAAACTTTGATTTTTCAAAATAAAATTTAGTATACATTATTTCAAAATATAATACAAGTATTATATGATTACTATATAAAGTTTTTAATGCAAAATCTATTTTGAAACCTCTTGAGGAGCTCTTGGGTTTTGTAGAGATCAAGGAGGAAATTTTTTTCCTTGCAAAAAATTTTTACCTTATGTTTTAAAATTATATTGATATATTAGCATGCATTCATATTAATATTTTTTTGAAATAAAATCATTTGGAAAAAAAAATGAAAAGAAGCTTTTAATTGTAAAAGGCACAAAATTTTCTATTTTGCAGTTAAAGTTAGTTTCCTATAAAATGGTCTTTGAGAAAATGGTTTAAGTAATTAATGTACATATTTTTAGGTATAAGAATACTTGATAATGTTGTTTAGAAATGTTAATTTACTTGATTGAAAAATTGAGAAAATTTTCATAAAATTTTCATAAAAATAGGGAATTTCAATGGCTAAAAGTGTCCTTTTTATGATATTTTGATGTGTGAGTAACTTGTGCAACTTGTTTTAAGCTTGAAAATCATTAAAAAAATGAAGTGTAATACTTCTATTTTAGATGTGTAAAATTCCAAAAAATTCAAATATAGGTTGCTTGGTAAAGTCTATGGTAAATGCATACTTGATTGTGTGAAATTTAAATATGAATATGTGAATTGTTTAGGCAGTCTTTGGGCTAAAAGGTGTAAGTTTATGAGATAAAATAGTCTTCTTACCTGTTCATATCATATCCAAACAATATAGGCTTGAATAGATGCAAGCAGAAATTGTTAACACCTTGAGAACTCAAGTTGTATGTCATGGTTTTCTTAATGAAAAGCTAAAAAATATTTAAGTAGATTTTCAAAAAGGATATTGCTTGCTATAATACATGATTAATAGCATAAGTTATGCTTGAATGAGAATGGAAAATGCTAGAAGAGAAGCATTGTCCTTTACGGGTCTTCTTGAGCAAAACCATGAGCTCTATAATATGTTAGTGCATGATTGAGTTATGAAATTTCTTTATGCACTAATATATTGATATGAAAGGATAAATGTGATATAATTATGAAAGTATAATAGATCTCATGTATGGGATGTTATCTAGCATGTGTTATAATGCTTGAATTGGTTTCTTAAAATATGACAAGGTAAAAATGATAATTCTATTTTGCTAGATTTCAAATTATGATTATGTTATTAAAATACGTTTGCTTTGGCAATGTATGTCATTTTATCCCTACCTTATTTTGTGAAATGTGAAATTGAGGCTTTATGCCTATGTGATTAAAGGCTAGAATGTTTAGTTATTTTAAGGATAGAATTCCTATGTGATTTTAAAGCTCGAATGCCTATGCAGTGATGCAACATGGTAATATGTGATTATGTAATAAGTGACTTTGTGAAGAGTATGGGGATTTTGGCCCCATGCCTCTAACTTCTGAGTCACATGAAAAGGCAAGTAGAAGGTGGAATAGTCGAAATAAGATAAAGAATTGTGTGGTATGGTTGGTTTGGAGTAAGGAGGAACCTTACATGCCCTTTTGCCATTCATTACACTTGATTTTATTTTTTAGTGAATATGTTTGACTAATTGCTTAGTTCATCTGAAAATATTTATGAAGTCCAGCAAAATAATATGATATTGTGAAAAAGGTGTTTCTAGTAAGAAGGATATTTTAATATATGTCTTATGTGTAATTATTTTTCTTATCTAAAGCTCTTTAGAAAATAAGGAAAATAGTTATCTCACTAAGTAATTTATTACTTACTCTACTTGTGAATATACTTTTTAGATACTTCTCCTATTGATGGCTTTTATGATCATTGTTGATGTTTGGTGGCATGCTTGTGAGGTTGCCATAGTTGGTTCTAATTATAGTTGGAGGTTTTAAGAGCTTGAACTTATTTTAGCACTTAAGAACTGTGAATCTGACCATTCTATAGATACTACCAACATATAATCACTATGATAATTATCAAGTTTATCTTTTTTTCTATTCATACATTTATTTAATCTTTCTATATTTTTTTATAATCATTCTAACTTTTAACTTATGGGTTATGATGTCACCCTATCATCATTATCATATATATATATATACCTTTGACACATATTTTAGCATATGGTGACTACATATTTACTATTTTGATTTGAAAATGCATGATTAGAAAAAATTTAGTATATTTTTTATATTTAAAATTTCTTGTAATGTATGTTGTTAGGGAAAAAAAAGAGAGAAAATATTTTGGAAAAGGCTTGTAAAGGTGTCCAAGTGATATCTTTACATCAATCACCATGGTTTGAAAAATGGGTTATGACACTACAAAATAGAATTCATTGTTAAGTGTAGCATAAAAATTCATATAGCAAATAATTATGATTTATAAAGAACTATAGGCAAAGACAATATAACTTAACTATTTAGATTCTAATAATGAACCTTCATTAATAAATCCTTGATAAACACTTTAACAATATACAAAAATTATGACATTTAACCTGTCTTGTTTTGTAAAAATTCAAAATAGCTTGATCATTTCAACATCTAAACTCTTCCTACAAAGATTTCTAAGATATCCAACAATCTTTATCAAAAAATAAATGTTCAACAATATTGAATATAGCAATAACTTTTTCAACAAGCATACCTTCTTCATTAAATTTTTCAATAAGACTTTAAATAACAATACTTTTTTTTCTATGATGCCTAAGATAAGTCATGACTTTAACTCAATTGTGAATGACATGGAACCCTCTCTAGTTTCCATTAACATATTCCTTACTAAATACCATGATTCATAATAATAAATGCCATGTATTTATAGAAGATCTAGCATTTTAAAAAGAAAATATTTAATGAGATTTCTACAAAAGAGGGAGAAGTTAGGCATGCTTATAGTCCTTTCAGAATAAGGATAAGTAAGCCTAAGTAACTTAAGAGGAATCAGTTCCATATTCCTTTTATCTAATTCTATAATAAACAAGAGGCCCAAAATATTCTATGTATATGAATTTATGCTATCAAAATACCATCAATGAGCTCTCAAGAACTCTAACTTTGAGCAAGTAAAGGTGGAGGCTTAACTTAGAAATCTATAAAATAAAATACGAAGAAGTGAGTCCAGGGCTCAATAAGTGAATAGTCTATAAGAATAATAACATTTCATACTTACTTACCCACTGGCTGATCCTCCTTTAATCATTCGTATCATATTTAAGCATATTAGTAAACAAGAGCCATTAACATTGAGATTAACACATAGTTATTTTATTTTCAATATATCATATAAGAATACTTATGAATGGTTACTCTCAAAATCATATTTTATTTGAATTGATAAATAACAAATAAAACACATTCATCCTCATTTTGTCTCTCGGGTTAACCTTATACCCTACCTGCCTATTTCCATCCTTATTCCTCTCAAACCAACCTTATACCCTGCTCATCTTATTACCATGAATTTCCCATTTAGTATTCATAATAACACCCCTATCATATTTTTCACTTTTAATGCCACTTATGGTAATATTTACAATGCAATTTAAACATTAGAACTTAAGCTTTACCTAATACAAACACAATTTAATTTCAATATGCATCATAATACTTATCAACATTATTATGCTTCCTTGTATAGCTATAAGCATTCACATATATCATAGTACTTAATTCATAAAGCATTTCTCAATATATATATCATTCTATAAGTAATGCAATAAGTTCATTACATTATATATTATATCACATAACTTCTACTTTCTCATGTCATGATTATCCAACCTATGTAATCAACTTATACTTATCATGAACCACACTATCTTTAGTGTTTAGTGACTAAATACTCATACTAGGTAATTAAAAGTCATGAAAATATGATATAGACAGGGTATGTATTACTATATGGTCAACTTATCTATGACTTTGAGCAATCTCCCATGAATAACTCAAAAATTATAAATAAAATATCCATGAAATTCATTTCATATGAAAAATAAAATCAATTAACTTTTCATAGAATGGTTATTTGCCCAAAGTGACTAAGTTTTAAAATGGTTACATTTCTTTGAAAATAGACGTAAAAAGTCATTTTTTTTAAATCCTCAATTTTTGACCTCTATCCACTCTTTTGATGATATCTTAAAATATGTACAGGATTTTCATTTGAAAATAATTCTATTTGAAAGTAGACTCAGTTACCTTTAAAATAATAAAATAAACATAAGATGAAGGAGTTATGCCTTATCAAATTTGGCATAAAATTTTGTAATTGATAAATCTATTCATCCATCTAGTTTTTGCCTCTAGACCCTTGAAATTGATTGGTTACTCGATTTTAAGACCCAGTTTTGCCCCTGGACCTTTAAAATCGATTCATGAATCAATTTACTCATGAAAGCCTTAGTTTTCTGCAAAATTTTTACTATGCAACTAACCCAAAACACCTCATAAACATATATAATGCATATTAAACTTAAATATTATCATCAATACACTTATCTAACATCTTATACCACCCCTCTCCCTTATCTATTTCTTCAACCACATCAAAATAATCCAAATTCAAGCTAAATCACATAAAACCCTATATTTCATCAATATCATCATAAAACCTCAAAATTCATGAGTTTGGCTAGATTATCCACTCACCTTATATGGAAGAGGATGTTAGAAAGCTAGTTTAATAATTTTTCAGCCCTAATCACATCAAAATTCATGGATTCCATAGTTAGGGCTCAAAATGCTCCATAAAATCAAATAAACTTCAAATCCTTCATCAATAAAGAACAAATAGGAGGGATTCTTGATAAAAACATTATTCCTACCTTGATTGGAGGAAGAAATCAACAAGATTTGAAGTCTTCTTGCTTGATTGAAGGAATGGTGGGAGAAATTCTTGTAGAGAGATGGAAGAGTGGAAGAAATGAGGAGAAATGAAAGGAATATAGGGCTTAGGGTTAAAATAGAAAAGATAAGGTCTTACGGGCAATTTTAGAAAAATGCTCCTCAACCTTTTTCATATTCACTTATATTAGTGTATGAATTTGTACCTTAGGATTCTAATAAACTTTCTCCATCAAAATTTTACCCAAATCATATTCTCATATTCTTACTTTTATTAATTCCATTTTATTCCACAATTCACATATAAAATTCTTAATTTACTTAAATTTACTGGTTGCTTTAATAATTTTTTCTCATATCAAAAATTTTAATTTATTAATAATTAAGGAGGGTGTAACAATAAGATACACTTTTAGGATTAATTTTAACATGATTGTGATCATCATGAAAAAATTTCATAAACTACTCGTTCCCATTCTTAGACTTCGACAAAAAAAGAAAAGCCTTACTGATAAGATAAAAATACATTAAGAAGGGGTGAATTAGTGTTTAAAAATTTCAAGGAAATTAGTTTAAAAACAACTTCCTTATTAAGCTTGCTTTTTCATGATCCCTTAAAGAGCAATAAGAATAAACATATAAAATACCAAGTAAATGATAAGTAATGACAAAACAATAAAGTGTATAAATTTAAAAAATAAGGGAAAGAGATCAAGATAACACCGATATATAATGGTTTGATTATTCAAAGGAAGAACCGCTCCATTAGGTCTACTCCATTCTCCTAAGATTAATACCAACCTAGGTAGTTATCCACTAGCACTTTTTCTCTTATAAAGCTTAAGTACATTTTCCTACTTGATCTTTAAGGATTCAAGCAATCTTACCTCAACACTTGAGGATTTCCTTCTTATAACCTAACTACAAGGTGACTATAAGTTTTTTTTTTTTTTTTACACTCCACCTTAGTTAGTAAACCTTTATAGGATAAGGTTTATCTCCTGAATGGATTACAAAGGTTATATGCTTTAATAGTATAAATTTGTAAGTTTAAGTTTAAGTAAGAAGATTACAAAAGATAGAAAAAAATTTTAAGAAGAAGAGGCAATGCTAGAGTATCTTGCCAAAGTGGTGAGCTCTTTTATTTATAATTAGGAAGGTAGAACTAGCCATTTGAGCTCACATAATTTCTAAAGGGCAATTTCATCCTTAGGACTTCTTTCTCTTACTCCTTAGTATTCTTTGTTGCTTGGTCTTTTAGAATGTCATTAATATGTCCTTTTCAAAGTCAACATGTGTTGAATGATATTGCTTGCTTTTTCCTTTGCTATCTTAAAAAGTCACTTTTACTATATACTTTAAAAGTATAATATACTTGCTCTATTTAGACATTTTGAATTTCTTTAAGTGTTGTTGCTATCAAGTACAATTCTTTACTTGCTCTTTTTAATTTGATCACATGTGAAAGTACATTTGTTGACTTAGCAATGAGTTGGCAATCAAATACTAACCTACAAAATTCAATTTTTGTAGAAAATAGAAGAACTAGTGAGCAAAGAGCAATCTAGACATAATCAATGGTTTTCTAACTGTTGATAATAAAAGAGAAGTGTTTCATTAACATGATAATATCGGATCGAATTCTTTCCAAATTAAGCAAATAAACATATGAAATCAATTAGAAAATAGATTTGACCAATTTTTAGCATAGCAAAAAGCAACCTAGGGAGAACTCCTATTAAACTAGTAAAATAATGCAACAAATTATACTTTTAACCAATAAAATATTATCTATGCATTTAATAAATTATATCATAAAAACTTAAAGTATATGCTGATTAAAAATGTAAAGGCGGTTCCACATTTTACAATTACAAATTATTCATGATGTTGAACAATTTTTCTTTTCTTTTTTCTTATTTGTTCACCTTCTTTCATTTTCACAATTTTTCACTTTATGATGACCTTCACAACAACATACAAAAATATATGAATTTGTTTTGCTTGAATGAGTACAGATACCAAACCCTTCATTCATAGCAAAAGCCTTATGAAATTTTTTTCAGCTTCTTCAAAAGAATTGAATTCCATTCCAACGTAAAGTTGCCATTTTGGCTTCAATATTTTTTGAAGAATTCACATCATTAAAAAAAGGCATGAAAGTCAGTTACCACATCATTCTTTAATTGTTGGAAAAGTTCTAAATCCTCACGAGATGAATTATTATATCCTCCTCCATTGAAGTGCGTCCTAACGTAAAACAAATATTCTAATGTTACATTATTGACTTAAAACAAATATTCTAATGTTACATTATTGACTATAGAGAAAAAATTTAGTTAAAACTGTAAATGTAAAAGGAAACAAATATTCTAATTTATATTGTTGATTATAGAGAAAAAATTAATTAAAACTGTAAATTAAAAAAAAAAGAATGCAATTCACAAATTATCAACGGAAGGCAAATCATACACATCTCCACAAACATTAAATTTGTGCGTTAATAATTTTATATTACTAGTCCAGTAAAAAGAATGGGTTAATAAATTAAATAATATTAGTGACATACCGGCAAAACAAGATTCATGATGAATGAGTAAGAATACATTGTAATAAAGAAAGCTTCAAAAAAGAAAAGGAGCAGTATAAGAAATCGAAAGGAAATTGTTTTACCTTCCCAAGGAATACTCAATTATATGTATATAGACGGTGAAAGTTAAGTGGGTGAAATACTCTAATATAATACATTAACGATAAGAAATCACAAAAAAGCATAATCATTACAACATGCAAGACAAGATTGTTATTGTTAGACAGAGAAAATACCCATATTTAATACACTAACAATAAGAATTTAACTGTCAATAATTTAAATAATCAATAATACTAATAACAGTATTCTTGTGGCTAAAATAAGCTTGTTTTATCCTTGAATTCGATATTTTTGTTAGCAAAAACTAGACTTGTAGTACACAAAATGATTTTAATCAATATTTTTTAATCATAAAAGACATCTTTTAATTCAAATTTAATATTTTAAGAATTTTTTTAATTTATTTATTTTTACAAAAATAGATTGAAATGCATAAAAAGATGTATATGAAATAAAAAAGATAATGGTTATCTTCTCAGCAATAATCCATAATTAATAAAGGTACTTAATGGATTTGAAGTCTGCAGGCCAAATGGATTGGCTCACGAACTTTTTGTAGACTATGTTCAAAAAATTAGACCCATTAGAAAATAAGTTTAAACAAGTTAGTCTGCATGGATTGTGAATTAAAGTAGGCCAGCCTTAAATAGATTGAGTTAGTTTGCAAGTTCAAAAAGATCAACTCTTTATAAAAAAAATTATATTTACTAATTTAAATAACATTTACACTTAAAAAAAGAAAATAACTTTTTAAGTATATTTATATTAACATAAAATGTAATTCAATTATTGAAAAATTAAACATAAGTATTTAAAATAATTAAATATAATAAAAATAAATAATAAATTAATGCATATAAAATAAATACAAAAATATAAAAAATAAAATTTATAAATATAATAAATAATAAAGCAATTAAATATAAAAAACAAAGGGCCTTAATAAGTTGAGTTTAAATAAATTTTGGTTCAATCTAGCCTAATATGCCTATTAATCACTCCTAATAATTACTAATATATATTAAAAGTAAAATTTAAGAAGAGAGAAACTCTTATTTAATGCTTGAACCATAAGAAATCAAAACGACTCATATGTAATCAATAGAACTTACGTCACCATTTAATTTGATATTTTATTTACTAAAATATATTCATAGAAGGGAGATAGACTTGAAATACCTTTACGATTTAGAAATTTGCATTTAATGCATTAATTGTATATGAAAGAGCATATTACATGAAGGGTAAAAATTGGTTTATAGTGATTGATCTCATTTTTTAAATTTTCATAGGATTAATAGTAAAATTGTGTAAGACATTTCGACTTACATTGGTATTAACAAATTTCTCCTCATACATAATATTAAAAAAGTAAGACAATGTCCCCCTTCAACCTCTTCTAATTCTGTGGCAATATTAGTTTTTCTTTTCTCAATCAAAGTTATAAAAGGGGTATTTTTTATTAATAACAAAATAATAAGTATCATTGTCTCCAACTTTAATAGCAAAAAGTGAAAAACTAAAATTTTGAAGACGCACGTTTAAATTTTAGCAATTCAACGGATATGTAAGTCGTGATTTTCAACTTAATCGATTATCTGTAATTAATACGAGAAGTTTGATTATAAACAATGCGTTTTATGCTGCATAATGCATGTTATCCAGATAATTAATCAATCTTAGGTGGCACAGAAACTAATCCAAAAATAATTGATAGAAAGAAAAAAATTTCCTAAAGAGCAGTACTGTATGAAATGAAAATGGAATGTAAAATTGAGTTTTGAATAGACATCAAATGTTGTCATTAAATATATAATAATGCAGTAAATTTATAAATCTCATTTCAAAAAATATAAAAAATTTAGAACTTATTTTCAATATGCGTAAAATTTTTCTTTTCTAAATGGTGAATCAACAGTTGATTTCAACGATTTTCATTGCTTTAATAAATTCTTAACCTCCCCCCCCCCCGGCCAATTTATCATTACGTTGATACTCATTCATGCTCCAATGACATTCCTAAATGCCACGTCGCCAAACTCATTCTTTAGTTTCATCAAGTTTTCTTCTTCCCTAATTTTAATGTGTACAAGCCAACACAATTAATAAGCAAAAACCATGCCAAGAAGGATTCAATGGTCAACAAGCAGCTTGCTATGCCTACAACAAGAGGACGCTTCAACTACAAGGGTATACGTCAAAATTAACCTATGTGGTTGTGTTATTTGCATGTATAGCTGTGCATACTGCGTAATGCATGGAGAAGCAATAATTTCATTTGACTTCATGTCATGAAAAATAAACATTGAAAATCCCTCTGTATTGATGATTTAATACAATAAATTAAAAATTTAGCCAAGCACGCATAAGACAATAAACCCAGCTAATAATATTATGCAAGCAATCTAAATGTCTCAAAAAAATTATTTAATATTAGGATTATGTACATATTTAGAACGATTTCTTTCCTATGTTTTAGAGATATGATACATATCTTCTTTCCTATTTATTTTAGAAGTGTATATTTGATTGATGGAAATCACATTATTGTAATCTGTATATAAATTTAAAAAATTAATAAAAATGGATGAGCTTTTTCCCATCAAATTTTCACATGGTATCAGAGCTTGGCTCTAAGAATCATTGATCTTCACTATAGTAGAGACTAAGAATGAAGGTGGAACCAGAGATGGGTTGTAGTGAAAGAAACAAATCTGTCCTTATGATCTATATTTGAGTGATAATTTAGGAAATCTCATTACTCAGGTGCAATTGGGAGGTGAGAATTATGAAGAATGGGCTCATGTAGTTCGAGGCCTGTTGAGGGCAAGAAGAAAGTTTGGTTTATTGTTGGGATAGATGTGAGACAAATTGGTAAGGACTCACCTTTCCCATGGATCATAGACATAGGTGCTTCACATCACATGACTGCCACTCTTACGTGCTTCACAGATTTACGAGATATTGAACTCTATCCCATTGGAATGCCTAATGGCACAGAGACTTATGTAACAAAAGAGGGAATAATCATTCTTGGGGACAAACTCATACTCAAACATGTTTTATTTATTCCTGAATTAAACTATAACTTGATTTTAGTTTCTCAACTATTACATGATGTTGACTATATTGTTCAATTTACTAATAAAGTGTGTGTAATACAGGATCATGTTTCGAGGATGTTGATTGGAATGGGTGAACTGACTGAGGGGCTTTAACTTCTTCATGAGTTGATACCAGTTCGTGCGTATAAAACAAGTGGCATTGGATCTCATGAGTTATGGTATAAAAGAATGGGACATCTAGTTGCTAAAATAGTTAGTATGCTTCCTGATATTGATAAGAAAGAAGTTATTAGTGGACTTGATTCTTGTGATATTTGTTTTAGGTCTAAACAAACAAAAGAAACATTTTTGTTGAGTAAGAATAATGCAAAGAATTGTTTTGATTTAATCCATTGTGATTTATGGGAAGCATATAGAACTCCTACTTCTTATGGTACCATTTATTTCTTAACTATAGTAGATGATTGTTTGCGTGCAGTATGGATGTACTTGTTGAAAACAAAAATAAAGTTCCTCAAATTATTATAAATTATTTTGCCATGGTCTAGAGAAAATTTAATAAATAAACAAAGATGGTGAGAAGTGATAATGGTATGGAATTTTGAAGTCTGAAAAATTATTTCCAAGAAAATGGTATTTTACACTAAACCTCAATTCATCATACACCTTAGTAGAATGGAATGGTAAAGAGGAAACATCATCATATTTTAAATATGGCAAGGGCATTAAGGTTTCAGGCCAATTTGCCTTTAAAATTTTGGGGAGAATGTATACTTACTACAAGATATTTAATTAATTGAACACATTCTACTTTTCTTGATGGGAAAACATCTTATGAAATATAATTTGGTGTAAAGCCATCATATATGCATATTTGAACATTTGGTTGCTTATGCTATGCTTACAATGATGATAGAGGAGGTGATAAGTTTGCTAGTTGAAGTTAAAAGTGTATTTTTGTAGGATACCGCTATGTGAAAAAGGGATGGGAATTGTATGATATTGAAAGCAAAGAGTATTTTATTTCCCAGGATGTGAAATTTGTGGAAAATGTTTTTCCTTTTGATGACATTAGTGTGATTAGTGAAAAACAAATAGGTGGATTAGTATCGTCACTTGATTTAAGTGATAATAATAAAGAAGAGAACGTTGTGCAAAATGAAGTGAGTGTCAGTGATAGTGACTTGAGCTCTTCAAATATATCATTGGAAAATGACAATGGGGACAAGGAAAATTTTGGAGAAGTGAATGATGTGTAGTAGCAAATTGAGAATATAGAGCAAAAAGAGCAGGCCGAGAATGTTGTCCCTTAACAGGCCAATCTTCTTGGTTGTAGACACCGAGTGAGGAAGCCTTCTTCGTGCCTAAAAGTATATCACCCACACTGTCTGTGTAAGCCCCTCAGTTGGTTCATCTCTCCATTCAAAATCCTCAGGTATACGTTATCCAATTGCATGGATGCAACATGGAGAGATGCTATGAAAGAAGAGATTCAAGCTCTAGAGGACAATGGTGCATGGATGATAGAAGATCTACCGTCAAACAAGAAAGTGATAAGATATAAATGGATATATAAAATTAAATATAATTCAGATGGAACCATTGAATGACATAAAGCAAAGCTGGTGATTCATGGCAATAGACAAGTCGAAGGCATTGATTATAATCAGACTTTTGCTCCCATAGCAAAATTAGTGACAATCCAAATTTTTTTGGCTATTGCAGCTACTAAAAAATTTGAACTATATTAGATGGATGTTCAAAATGCTTTCTTGCTTGGGACTTGGAGGAAGAAGTGTATATGAAATTTCCCCTAGCTATGTGGCTCAGTCTCCTAGTAAGGTGTGTCGGCTCCATACATCTTTATACGACTTGAAACAAGCTCCTAGGTGCTGGTTTGCTAAATTATCTAAAGCTTTGAAAGCTTATGATTTTCAACAATCGTATTCAGATTGTTCTCTTTTCACACAACGTGTTCATGGCTCTTCTGCTAAAGTCGAGTAGTGCCATGGCCGCTACTACTTGTGAGCTAAAGTGGCTAAAAAGATTACTATCTTCTCTTGACATTGATCATTTATGTCCAATGCAGCTCTATTGTGACAGTCAATCTGCTTGTCACATTGCCAATAACCCAATGTTCCATGAACATACAAAATACATTAAGGTTGATTGTCATTTTGTAAGAGATGAAATCACTAAAGGTAATATTAAACCCATGTATGTCCATACTTCCGCACAACTTGCTGACATTCTTACAAAGGTATTGGGTAAACGACAATTTGACACTCTTCTTTCCAAGTTGGGCATTCATCATCTTCACACTCCAACTTGAGGGGGGTATTAGGATTATATACATATTTAGAATGATTTCTTTCCTATGTTTTAGGAATGTGATGTATATCTTCTTTCTATATTTAGGATGATTTCTTTCCTATGTTTTAGGATATATCTCTTTTTTATATTTAATATATCTCTTTTTTATATTTAGGATGATTTCTTTGCTATATTTTAGAGATATGATGCATATCTTCTTTTCTATTTATTTTAGAAGTATATATTTGATTAATGGAAATCACATTAGTATAATTTGTTTATAAATTCAAATAGCTAATGAGAATGGATGAGCTTTTTCCCATCAAATTTTCACATTTAATTTTAAGAAATGCTTTCCCATAACTTCTTTTTTGTTTTTCGGAAATGCTTTTCCATATCTTCTAAATCCTCTTCTTTCCTCCTTAGATCCAAATCATTTGCATTTGTTTTCCTCTTCGGCTCTTCCTTTGTGCCTCCTCGTCTTCATCATTATCCTTCATATGCTTCATCGCTTGCAGAGCTCCTTTCCTATACTCAATCTTTAACTCCAATTCTTGCCTGACATCCAGTTTTGCTTGTAGTCGGATGATTCTCTTTGAAATTTCTCTTTCTCTTTCTGCATTGTCCAACAGCAGGTGAATCAGACCAAATAGGCATACAAATTACAAATAAGTCTGGATATGAGGAAACAGAGAGAGTGCCTTTTGTTCGTCAGCCAAATCCATGAGTTTTTCATCAACCATCATTTGCTCTAATATAGCTCTCTCATTCTTATAATACAAAAGATATAAAAAAGGGCTCATCATATCTTCTATTATGAAATGGAATATAGCTTGCGACTTAGGTGAGCAAAACCAGCCATCTTGTTTACGAATTCACAGTGGAAAAATTACAAACCTTTTTCTTCTCAAGCTCTAATTTCTCTTTCAAATTTTTTCTGTGCATAAAATAGTTACAGATCCTATTCTGAGCTTCCAATTGCAGTCTAACTTCTTCAGGCTCCATATAATTCTTTTCAGTGTGACTACGGGCAGTCTCGTGGAGATTTTTTATTTCTAAGGTAACATAATAATAATAATAATAATAATAATAATAATAATCTGGTTATGCACATGCATGAAAAGAGACAATTTGAGAAAGGAAAAAGAAACTTTATAAAATCAGAAGTCTACATCAGCAGAAATCCCAGAGTAATATTGTATTAATTTAAATGAAAAGCAAAACACCCTCCCTGTCCTACCACAAATCCTTAGAACCCAGTGTTAGTAAGTCAGGTAGACTCTGCATAATTTTTACAGCCAATTCCGAGATATAAAATAAGAATAGAACCCACCATTTTTTATGTGAAAATCAAAATGGAATAACGGAGACAAACAAACAATATTCGACAGATGCTTTCAATTACCAGAAAATGAGGGGAAAATTTAGCCCCTGCTTGTTTCTCACGTAATATCAAACCAAAATTTATCCTTGGTGGTTCAACGTTGATAAACTTGATCCTATAATCTATTTTCCTCAATTCAATGAGGAATCATGGCAGAAAAAGAAGAAATTACAACTTACAAGCGAAGATAGAAAATTCAAAGCAACAAATGCAACAATCAGCGGAAGCGGAGAGAGCGGTCCGGAAGCTGAAGCATATCAGGTTGATCAATGAGACAGCTACATATAGCAAGAGAGAATGAGCAGCCGAAGAGCCCCGAAAGATTGCGACGATTGGTGGCGGTAGTAATACGCCTTCGAAGATGAAAACAGTAAGAGAAATAAGATTATAGTAAGAGAATAAGATTTTTTTTGGGTTGCCAGCTGTTGCAGAAAGCGCCTCCACCTGCTTGTCTGGTTTCCATAACCGCCATGCCCTTCGTTCCCTCCTTTTTTTTCTTTCTTTCCTTTTTTTTTCTTTACTCCGTAATTTTTCCAAACGATTCCACCACCACCATTATTATTATTATTATTATTATTATTATTATTATTATTATTATTATATGAAACTACATTCCATTTGATAAAAATTAATATAAAACTTGACTAACGGAAAAGAATTATGTCAATTATTATAATCTCTTAAATGTCATCTCTCTCCTTTTTTAGCGCATTCACAATTGTTGGACTCTGTAGACTAATTATTTTCTGAAATAGATAATTTAATTTATTACATTCCTCAAATTCTAAATTCAAATATACATTCAACAAGTGCAGAAAATTAATATATAAGATTACTCCTGCAGAAAATTAATGTATAAGATTACTCTAAAAAAAATTCATAAATTACTTGAAGTCTATTTTTGCAAACAAAACATGAGATTGAAGGGTGAAGCAAGTCGATTATAGCAATAAAAATACTATTATTAGTGTTATTGATTATTTAAATTACTGATAGTTGATTTTTGGCCATTAGAGCATTAAATAAGAGTTTTCCCTCTCAATCTTTACCATTAATATTATTGAATAATACTTGGAAAGGAAGGGCAATTGCTCGACAGGTAATCTAATTAATTTTTGATTTTCTTGTACAACTTGAATATGCTTCGTAAGGAAAGGCAATTGATCGGATGATAAACCATTTTTTCCCGATTTTCTTATACAGCCCCCCCTTGCTTTCTTCTTAACTTATTTATCGTAGTGTAACTCTATTCTGCCTATCATCAATCTCACTATAAAATAATATGTTATTCTAGATTAGAAAAAATTTCAGATCTCTATCATGCATAAAAAAACAGTTTGAAATAAAATATTAAAATACAATATTAGCAACGTTGATGCTCACTTGCTGTAAAATCATGTCCATATTATTAATTGTAAAATGTCAAATAATTTGTATTTAAATGCACTACAAATTGCAGAATCCTTAAATAGTCAAAGGTTCAACTATCTTTGATGCAACATTATATTCCAAAAACCTCCAAAATAGAATCCATTGTTAAATGTAGCATAAAAATTTATATAGAAAATAACTGTGATTTATAAAGAATGAAAGGTAAGAACAATATAATTAACTTTTCAAATTTTAGTGATAAGCCTTCATCATCAAATTCTTGATGGGCACTTTGACAATATGAAAAAAGGAAAATTAGGACTCAACCTATTTTGTTTTGCAAAAGTTCAAAATGGCACGAGCATTTCTAACATTTAAACTCTTGCTAAAAAGATTTCTAAGACAATTCTAACACTTTCTATGAAAAAAATAAGTGTTTAGTAGCATTGAACATAGCAATAACTTTTCTAGTATATATACACTACAAGAAATTGAACCTATCATGGCGACATCTACTGTGATAACATTTTTTCAATCATTGATGAATGCAACAAACAATACAGTTTGGGAACTTGGTGCCAAAATTGCAATTTGGTAACTTTTTACCCCATCACAATAAATAAGAGAAAAATAAAAAATATTTTTAGTAAGTGAAAATAATTATATATTTTAAAAAAATCAATAGCAATAACTTCTTGTTAGTATACATTCATAAGATAAACATGAAATAAATAAAAATTTTAAAAAAATGCAAAATTTGACCATTTAATGATAATTTGTCATTGAAAAATTGATTCTATGAAACCGTACAATTAGTAGTTTGACTCCTGTGTATAATGATGTTTATATTAACTTATACCAAAAATTAAGTTATTGTAATATATTGCTTGGGAATGGGAGGCAATGCAGTTAGAGCCTTACTACGAAGATTATATGGCAATTATTGAATTTTCCTATTATAGTAATTATGTCGTCATAATAGATGACATGCCATATAGCGATGATGGGCATAGACTCATGCTAACAATAATGCCATTGTAATAGGTCTTCTTGGGAAAGGGAGATATTAACAAATTTTTGGAATCTTATTGTGACAACCAAGTTTTTGATATAACAATGACTTTGCCATCATAACATGTAAGGGATTTTACTATAAAAATTAGTTGCCAGCCATTTCCTCTTTCAATAGCATTTAAAAGCCAAAAAGAGAGTAAAGTGGGATCAGAGAGAGAATTTTTTTTATATATGTAAGTTTTATTTGTATTTATTTTATGTTTGATTAGGATTCTTGTATTTTTGTATGTAATTTTTTTTTCTTCATTTGTCTAAAATGTATATTTTTTGTTTTTTTTCCTTGCTTGTTATGTTGATTGTCTTCTTTTCCTTTAGTATTCTTACATGGAGGTAAGCTTATTACTACTTTAATTTGTTGTTTGCCTCATATAATTTGCATGTAATGTTGATTTTTGTTTTTGGAATGTTATGTTTATTATTAGAAAAATTTTATCGCTACCGCTATTACTCCATTATTTTTGTACATTTTATTGTAACATTTGATTTGGAAAATTTTATTACTATTGTTGTTGTTGCATTATTTTTTGGATTTTTTTTCAATAAGATATTTTTGTAATATTGCAATATGCATATGTTATAACAAAATATAGTATGTGTATGGTGGAATATAATATGATATTTTTGTGATATAAAATTTTATATTATGTTTACTATAGAATATACTAATTCATATATGGTAGAATATAATTTTTTATATGTGTATGGTATAATACAATATCTGATAAAAAAATTTTTGTTTGAATTGTAATTTGTATGATGCAAATATAATTTGATAAAATTTGTTAAAAGAAATTTATAAATTTTTTAAAAATTTATGCAACCTGAATATATGAATTAAAAACAAGAAAATAATAATAAATCTTAATTCTAGTATACAAACTAATTACATTGTAAAATTAAAATTGAGGAAATTAATTATATATAAAGATAAGGCATTAAATAAAATATTAATATAAAGATAATATATGAATGTAAATAATGAAAAAAAGGAGCAAATCTTAACTTTATGAAAGAATTTATTAAATGATGAAAAAACTAAGAGGATAAAACTTATAAAAATGTTAAGAATTTAGAGTAAGGTATATATATATATATATATATATATATATATATATATATATATATATATATATATATATATATATATTATACTTTAAAGTTGTTTATGGAAAATTTTAATATTTTTACATAATTAAATAAAAATATTTTTGGAAAATTTAAACTTTTCCATTTTAAATGTAAGTTTCATAACAATATTATAATTTGATAAAAAATATGTTGCAAGAATGTTATAAATTTTAGTAAATTTTACCAAAGAATATAGAATATGTTAAATTAATAGTAAATCCTATATAAATTTACATAAAAAAACCCACGAAACAATAAAATTAAAATTGAGAATATTACATATAATGAAAAGGCATATTATTGAAAATATTGGCGAGAACATATTTATGAAAATGATTGGAAATTTTTAATAAATCTTAACTTTACATAATTTTTTTAAATTTTGAAAAAATTATGATGACTAACAATTATAAAAACTTATACTACCCAAAGTTAAAAATTGTTGAACTAATGAATAAGATATAAATATTATGATTACTTTTGATACAAATTTTTTATTATAATTCAATAATTAAGATTTGTTGACCTTTATAAAGCACTTGATCATGCGTCAGGAATGTGAAGTAGTTCCTAGTTTTCATCTCAATAGTGACAACTTTAGAGGTGCAAGAACAAAATATATGTAGGACTCACACACTTGGTTATCCAAAGGTGGCAATATAAAAGAGAAAATGAAGGGTGATAGTAATTGTTTACATGGCTACCTTGAAGCTATCCTTAGTTTTCATATCCATGGCCTATTGAGGCCATTATTCGTGAGCTTTCATATAAACACTTGCATTTTTTTTACTACTAAGTGTATTGAGGAGTTTGACTATCCTAATAATATGTACTTATTTTTCAATTTAACATAGGATGCCTTTCGATGAGTTTAAAATTTAAGATTTATTATATTGGAATTTTATATCATTCCTATTAATGAATGTGCATTTTTTTTAACTTTACAACCTACAATTTATATTCATTCCATAGGAGTACCTTCATCTCAATTGAATATGTATTTGTGTGAAATACACTTATCATTTTAACCAATAAACATTCAACATAAAATATGTATAAATTAAAAATAAAGATATAAAATAATTTTTAAATATTTTCTTAATCTTTTATGATAATTTTGTGATTATATAAGTTATTTTCTTATTTATTCAGCTAGCCATACTTATTTCTTCATTTTCTTTAAACTCAAAAGCATATTTTAAAAATATAGTTTTGAAGAAAAATTTCATTAAAAAATAATATATTTATATAGACTCTAAATAATTTTTTAACTCATACAAAAATTTGTAAAAGCTTAAATAATAGGCTTTGAAAATGGTTTGTCAATTATTAATGATTAACTTAAATAATAGATCATCAATACAAACTCTACAAATAATTTTGAGTAAATTTGTGTCAGTCATTCTTATAGCATAGACTCCCATCCTAACAAGAGTCTTATCTTGATTATTGAATGATTGAAGTCAATAAAATTAACTTATGATATAAATTTTATCTTCCATTATTATATAAAATTTATATAAATTCAATATATGTAAAATTGACAAAGTAATATATTTCAAAATTAAGTAATTTGATTTAAGTAACCAAACATTAGGATTGAAATTGTGAATATTGAATATTTTAAGATATCAAATTATTCCAAGGGGACCAAAATCAAACAAATTACGTATTAAGAAGATTAATTTAATATACTTGTGATCGAAATTAATTAAATATTTCAAATCTACTTTAATCAAATTGTAATCCATTATTTTTGAAATATTCATAATAATATTTTTTTAAAACTTGTATATAATGTTTATAATTATAATTATAATTACTATTAAAACTACATGTATAAATACTATGAATGCATGCCATGTATATGTAATGGTTAGAGTTCAATAAATATGAATATATATATAAATATACAACATATTAAATCAAACTTATTTTAATTATTTTATTCAATCATTAGTATAGAATAATGACTTTATCATCACTAAAAGATTAATTGATAAGGATGAATAGTTAATTTCATTAGAAAGGTTAATGATGATGATTTCCAAATTACTACCAACAATGTAGTCATTGATTAAATTTCAAAAACTTGAAATTTGAATTTCAAGGATAATATTTTGATGTGCAAGATTTTATTTATAGTATTTTCTTCTATTTTATACCTCTTAATGTGTTATATATACTCAATTTTATAGAATTGGCCTTGTTATGTAATTTAGGGTTAGTTTTCCAGTATCTTGAAATTATTAAGTTAATGCTAGATTTTTTGAATATTTCATGTTTTTAGCTATAACTTGAATTTTGAATATTAGATTTCGATGGTCTTTATATCATTGAAAAGCTTAAAGGAAGCTCTAAAATTTTATGTTTTGGCTAAAGCCTAATCGAAACATCTGTAAAGTCAAATTTACCTAAGTAGTCAATATTTTATTTTTGTCTAAGTTAGCTAATTTTAATTTTTAGGCCATATGTAAAGTTTTAAAGGCTCAATCAAAGTGAAACTCCAACTTATCATTTTCTAAAACCTAACCTTATAACTTTCACATTTTTGGTTTACTAAAACTATGTAGTTTTTAGGGTCTTACATGGCTAAAAGTTAAACTTATAAGATTTTACTATAGTAACTCATGTAATACATTGCTTTGTAAATTAGGTTTTGAACTTCTAAATTTAACAAAGCTCTATTCTTTGTAAGCTTAGAAGACATGATCTTGATTGATTAAGGTTTTAGAGCATGGCAAATTACATATAGGGCTTGTGTCTTCAAAAGGAAGAATATAGAACTTTTACACAACTTTCGGTGGTAACTTTTCTCCTCTCTAAGTTTGTTATTCATCATCTATAAAAGGCTAAATTTTTAATTAATTCAAGGAATTTAAGGCTTATTTCTATTTGGATTATGACATCTTAAGATGTAATGTTTACTTTTTTCAATTAATTTTTCTTTTTCCTTTATTCTTTATTTTGATTGCTTGAAATTACATGAGTTAAATGTTAATTTAGTATAATTTGTGTTCATCATTGTGATTTCTAATATTTATTTATTTTTATGTTAATTTATGGTTTGTTAATTACTATTTTTCATGTAAGAACATATAATTAAAAAATTAAATTATAAGTTTCTAGTTTAATCCTTTAATTCAATTGAATTCTATTTCAAATTAATTTTGATTTAGTTTTATAAATTATAACTGTTGCTCAATTATGCTAATCTTTAATTAATTAAATTCTAAATTATTATGTAGCATAAAATTCATGAATTTTTGCAGAGTTTTTGCATAGTTTAAGGTTAAAAAATAAATTGGAATTGTCAATCAATTCATGGCCTATAATTAAAAAATCAAGTCCTTGGATTAATTGTTTTATTGTATTGATTTTTTTCTTTTTGTGTTATTTCTACATTCTATTTTTGATAATGTGTTTTGTCTAAATTTTGAATCAAAATCTCCTATTTAGTTTTGTTTAAATTCTTATATATTATTTGCATCTCATCTTATTACATTATATTTGTTTTGTTTTGCATTTTGCCTACATTATATTTGGAGTTTGTCTATAATCAAAGTCAATAAGTCATTGTGATAAGATGTGCCAAGTGGATTATTAGGGGTTGACCTAGTTTGTTACCCTCTACTGCAAAACTTTTTATCAAACTAATATTATAATTTTGATTGTGTTGTGATGCAAGTTCAAAGGACCTTTTTTATGATGACATGTTGGCACAATAGTGTTACTAGAGGGTGAGTAGCTGCAAGTTATTGCTCATATTTATGCTAACACTTTTGTAATGACCAAAATTTATAATTAATGAAGATTAAATTAAATGCCACCACTTATTGAAAATTCTATAAAATGCACAAAGTGTCATTTCTGCCATTTGCATGATATTGAGTAAAAAAACTAAAGAGAAAGAACAAGAAGAAGGGAAAAGATGAAAAGGGTGATAATCAATTTAAAGTTAGTTTGTAATGATTTTTTCGGTTATTTCATGCATTTTGTAATATTAATTTTATATATTTTCCATTTATTGTTGTTGTCCATTTCTTTTTCTTTTCCATTGAGGTTGGTTGAAAATACTTTGTTGAAAATTTGTTTCATTGATTATAAATGGATAGTAGTATGTTTATAGAATACAATTATATAATTTTTTAAGTGCTAATTATTGATTTGTCATGTTGCATCAAATATCTTTATTATGACTTTATGGTTGCACATATTGTATAATCATAATATATTGATGGCTGTGTTATTTTCTAGTGTACTGTAGTTTTTGTACACTTAGTGTCTGTACAGGCATATTAAGATGATATATTGATGAATGTGTGATGCTTACACTTAGAATAAGATTGTTAGATTTCATTATTAATATTAAAATTTCAATCATAATACATAAATATGAAAAAAATCTTTGTGACATAAAAATTTTAAAGTATTGTGAGATGTAACATAATATAAAATTTTGAAGAAAATAAATGAAATGTAAAAGAATAATTATTAAAAAAATGAATATTGAATATAAATTGTAACATAAAAGAAGAATTTTTAACATAAAAATGGAGTATATTATATTATAGTCTTTGAAATAATCTTCTTTTATGTTATGTTTTATTTGTCATAAAAGTTATGTACTTCATCTTTTATGTTCAAATTCTATTAATAAAAACTAAAATATAATGTAGAAGAATAATTTTAACATAATAAAAATTTGAATTTTTATAAAAATATAACAAAAATAGTAAAAGAAGAATTACTAAAAAATATAACTTATAATATACTTTTTGGGCAAAATAGAAATATCAAAAGTAATGTAAAACAAGAAATTTAACATCAAATTTGAGTATGCGATATTGAATATAAGACACTGAATATTATATTAGAAGTGCAATATAATATCAAAATAATTAAATGTAACATAAAAATCTAGCATATTACATTTATTTTGAAAAATTCTTCTTATACACAAAAAATTGAAAAACTAAAATATAATATGCTTTTTGGACAAATTATCTAAATTAAAAGAATGCAAAAGAAGAATTTTAATGTAAAAATTAAATATAACATATTGAACTTAAAATGTAATGTAAAAGAAGAATTTTAACATAAATTTTAAATATTTAATTCTTATAAAAATTATGATATAAAATAGGAAATAATAAAATAAATAAAGCTAACAATACTATTGGGCAAAAAAAATTAGAAGTTGTATCTGCTTCAATAGTAAAAAATTGAAAAGGAAAATTTTTAACATGGAAATCACTTTTCTATTAATCAAGAAAAAATTATAATATAAAGGAAGAATTTTAATACAAGTGAATGTATTGTTTAATAACTAGCCACATTGATAACCAGTGACTATATATCTATTGACAATAACTAGATAAGTTTGTATGATTGCTTATTCGATGAGTATTGGAATGGTGCAACAATAATTGTCAAAAAGGACAAAAAAATTCTATCAAAAGGGGGTGGTAATATGCCTATGCACTAAGTGTACAAATATATCATTTTAGGATGTGGAAACTATGTTTGCATACATAATAGACCACAAGCTTGATTTGTTTTACAAAAATTGGGTTCACTATGGTGAAGCAACCACATCATCTAGGTTTTAGAGACTTTTACTTTTTAATATGCAAACATCATCTTAAGTTTCAACTTATGTTGTAAGAAATATAGACATCTAGTGTAGTGTAGCCAATCTTTACGAGGATTGGCAATATAAATTGCATGATCATTACTTGATTCATAGGGATCGATTTCAAGTGTAATATTCAATGCATCAAGTGAGCGATACTGACAGATATGTCTAATGAGCATTGGCTATGAAACTGTAACATGTTTAAGAGCCTAGAGTTCCCAATGACAAAGAATTACAAATTATAAGTCATATTTTTCAAATTTCAAGTTTACTAGTAACTTTTCTAATGTTTGTTATTTATGCTTTGAATTTACAGGATAAAGCTGGAAGAAATGCATATAATAAGTCATAAAGAAGATATAATAATCGACATGTATCAAAGTTGATAATAGCACATCGATATGACAAGGTGTTCTAAGCAAACATCCATTACATATAGCACAATCCTATTTAATTTTTCCATTAATCCTTTTCTTTTTCTATTAAAACTACCCTGAGATTATTAAAACTAAGAATATTGCATAGAATGAAAGAGCATAATATTAAAGATTACAAGGAGAACATTTTCATGTAAATAATTAGAAAAATTGAATAAATCTTAACTTTATATAATTTTTCTAAATTTTATAAAAATTATAATGATAAAAAATAATAAAAACTTATACTACCCAAGATTAAAAATTATTGGATTAGTGAATAAGATATAAATATTATGATTACCATTAAAATACAAATTTTATTGTAGTTTAATAATTAAGATTTATTAACCTTTCTAGAGCACTTGATCATTCATTAGGCATTCGCAGTAGTTCTTAACTTTCATATCAATAGTAACAAGTTTAGAGGAGAAAGAATGAAGTCCATGAAAGACTTGTAGCTTTGAAGAAAAGGTGTACACACTTGGTTATTTAAAGGTGGCTATATAATGGAAGAAATGACAAGTAATGGTGATTGTCTTCAAGGTTACCTCAAAGCTATCTCTAGCCTTCATATCCATGGCCTACTGAGGCCATTATTAGAGAACTCTCATAGCAATACTTGCATTTTCTTGCCACTAGAACTTTTTAGGTGTAATGAGGAGTTTGACCATTCTAATTATATATACTTGTTTTCCAATTCGACACAGGATGCCTTTCGATAGTTTAAGAGTTTAAGGTTTATTATATTATAATTCTATATCATTCTTATTAATCAATATGCATTTCCTTTTTAACTTGATAACATACTATTTGTATTCATTTCATAGAAGTACTTTCATCCTAATTAAATACATATTTATATGAAATATATTATAATTTTAACAAATAGACATTTAACTTAGAAGATGCATAAATTAAAACTAAAGATATAAAATAATTTTTAAATATTTTCATAATCTTTTAGGATAATTTTGTAATTAAATAAGTTTTTTTATTGTTTATTCAACTTGCCACACACTACAAGAAATAATTCCAACACCAATGACACTTTGCGATGATAAAAATTCAGTTGTTAGTGATGTATTGTTAGACTTTTATCGATGACAAAGTTGTTAGTGATATAGCAAAAACCTTTGGGCATGAATTTTTCTAGGTGAAAAAAATTTTGGTGGGAAAAAATTGCCGTTAGCAACGACAACTAACTTTTAGCGAGGACAATTGTCGTTGCTAAAGCTACTTTAAAAATAAAGCAAAAAAATATAGTTTTTAGCAACGACATTTGTCGTTGCTAAAAGCTTGCTAAAAGTGTAAGCTTTCAGCAATAACAATTATCGTCACTAAAAAGTCAAGCACTAGTTTTGGTGCAACTCTTTAGCAATAACAATTGTCATCACTGAAAGCTTAACTTTTATTAGCAACAAATGTCATTATTAAAGATTGAATTTTCCCACTCTATATTTCAAGGTAGTCTATTATCACTAAAGTTTAAGTTTTAGTGATAACAAATGTTGTTGCTAAAGGCTAAAGTCTTTAGCAACGACTATTATTATCACTAAAAGTCCATTTTTAGTGATGACAATAGCTTGGACTTTTAGCGATGATAAATTTTGCCATTAAAGACTAAATTTTCTTACTTTATGCTTTAGGGTAGTCTTTAGAGATGATAAATGTTGTCATTAAAAGTTGACTTTTAGTGATGACACTTTCAACGAAAACAAATGTCACCACTAAAAGATGACCCTTTTAGCAATAATAAATGTCGTTGTTAAAGTCTAAAGTCTTTAGCGATGACAAGCTTTCAACAACAACAAATGTCGTTGCTAAAAGTTTGAACTTTCAATGACGACAAATGTTGTTGCTATACACTAAATGTTTCTACTCTATATTTCAAAATAGTCTTTAGCGACGATAAATGTCATTGCTAAAAGTTGACTTTTAGTGATGTCAAATGTTACCGCTAAAGGCTAAATTTTTCCCTCTATCTTTCAAGGTAGTTTTTAGTGACAATAAATGTCATCACTAAGTCTAAGCTTTCAGTGATGATAATTATCATCACTGAAGAGTTAGACACTATTTCCAATGCCATTCTTTAGAGATGATATTGTCATTGCTAAAGTGGGACACAAAAAATTGTGCTAGTAAATATCATGATATATACCAATGACATTGTCGTTGGTGAATGTTTTCAATTTTTATTAATGGCCCTTCAATGATAACTAAGAATTTTGTCATCGTTAAAGGATTCATCTATAAATACCCCCAAGCATTATTTGACTTTCATTTTGCACAAAGAAGAAGGATGGCAGTAGAGAGAGAGAATATATAAGTGTTAGTTTTATTATTTTTCTATTTATATAATTTTTATAATATATTTTTTTATTTATATATTTTTATAATGTAATCATGAATTCATCTCCAACTTGCTTAAAATATCTTTAGCTCTCTTCTTTTATAGAGCACAAAATTATTTGAGTAGTAAAGATATGGAAAATTATTGAAACTGATTGAAGGGATCAATATGTCTCCTTTATTTGTATTTGCACCTACACTTTAATTGGTTTTCTCTATCAATTAACCTAACTTTCTAACAAAGAAAATAAAGGAAATCAAGAATGAGGTGTAGGTGTATTTGCAAATGAATACCATGCTAGGCCATTAGCATTCATCTAAAATTATAAAGTGATATAAAAATATATTAATAACAATAAATATATAAATTAAAATAATCTATGACTTATTAAATTATTATTTAATAAATTAATACATGAAATATTTTTAAAAATTAATTTATAATTTATTGATTAATTTAATAAATTATAAATTAATTTAAATTTTGTTTGAAAGTTATTTTTAACTACGGCTTAAGAGTGAAATTTAAAAAATTTTGAATTTAAAATTTTTTTTGCGATGATTTTGTCAGTGGTAAAAATTGAAATGTTATCCCTAAAAGTTATTTTCAATAGTGACTTTGTCATCACTATAGAGTGAAATTCAAAAAATTTTGACTTTTGAAAATTTTTTTGCAATGATTTTGTCATCATAGAAACTGAGGTTTTTACTAACAATAATAATGTCATTGGTGTTGATCCCTTTAGTAATGAATTTTTGTTGATAACATTTTTTTACAGCAAAACTTTCGTTTAGCAACGATTGAGAAGTCTATATCAATGACAAATGTCATCATTGAAAGCCTTTTTTCTTGTAATGATGCTTATTTTTTAATTTTCCTTAAACTCAAAAGCATATTTACAAAAATAAATTTAAGAAGTGTTTTAATTCAAAATTAATATATTTATATAGAATTAAAATAATTTTTGAACTTTTGCAAAAATTTAGAAGTGTTTAAATAGTAAGCTCTAAAAATGGTTTATTAATTATTAATAATTAAATTAAATAATAGAACATTAACATAGACTTCGAAAATGGAGGTAATGAAAGGCATGACCTATCATAAGGCCTCACTCATATTGTTGGCTAGTGCAAGTTAGGTAAAATGCTTTTAATTACATTATATGATTTCTTCATATACATACAATTCATTTATTTGGTATTTATTTTTTAAATTTGCAATACCTATGAATAAACATTCTAAAAATAGAAACAATGGCCTTAGTAAAACATTAAAGAAAATAGGTAGATCACTACCTTTGTGATTCAATCTTATCACTTAGGGGCCTGTGGGTCCAAAATCATAAGAAATTTCCATGATTGGTAGAGACACTAGTTAGGACACACTACGAGCCATCCCATAAAAATTAGCTAGCAATACCCAAAGAGTAGTTACCTTGTATCATTGATAATTTACGTAATCATTCTAATAATTTATCTTTAAAAAATATGTAAATGTAGATGCAAGAGTAGGCCACTTAGTTGTAGATGCAAGTGGGTTTTTCATTTACTTCATCAAATGCCCTTGCAATGCAGTTCAATGAGTTTGCTATTATTAAGGAGGTATTAGACACTTATTGAGGGCACAAGAAAAGGGTTGGATGTGTGCTTTGAGGGACACCTTATGGTGGCACCCTACCTAGAACCTTATCAATTGCCACATATCATCCTCAGTTATGAAGTGATGCACCTTTATTCAATGACATCCTTTGATACATTATATCAATTCAGCTACACTTAGAGTAACTTTCTCACTGGTAGCAAACCATGGACTAACTGATGTAGTATGTAGGCTGTGAGGCTTACTAACCTGCCATCGCTTTTACTACTATTAAACTTATCCTTCCCCAATCTTCCTAAGTAGGTACACTTTGTAGCTACTTGTATCTACAATTGAGCTTTAGCCCCAAGATGCTAAGTAGCAACGTGGCTAATTAGACAATTATAATCCATTTTTTAACTAACTTGACTGATTTTCCATATTTTATTTCTTTACTTTGACAATTGCATATTCTTTTATTAATTTTACATTGTTTTATATTCTTTTATATTCAACATATCCCTCCCTAATCTTGCTAAGTAGGTTCATGTTACGTGTGAAATAGTTTATAAATTAATGCAAGTGTACATTGTCGTAAACAAGTAATAAAATGATAAGTAAAGTATCATTCTTACAAGGATTGTTTCACTAAGTACCAAAATTAATAATCCTAACACTATTTGGCAAATTGATTAGTTGGAAATAACGTAACTAAATAAAGATTTATGTAAAAATATTTAAAATAAATATGAATACAATTGAAGTAAAATAAATATGAATAAAGGCCCTAGGGATCAGACTTCATTTAATAATTTCGGATTGAATCATCTATCTACTCTAATCCAATTTTTACTCCCTTAATTGATAGTCGAGTTTTTCTAAATTAATTACTAGCCTCTTCCAAATTCTTATGTAAATTAAAGCAATTATATGTGAATTAAAGCAATTAATCATGCATTAGGATTTATAGAACTTATTAAGACTACATAAACCATATGAATATATTCCTATTTCATATGCAATTTACAGTTTTAAACATAGGTTCCATACACATGTATCTCCTTCCGGTCTCAACATGCATATTGAGTTCATTCAAAAGGTGGCCAATTAATTGAAAGTATTAAGAGCAATAATTAAAACTTAATCTAGGAGAAGAAAATTGAAATTAGTTTCAATAGATTATAATTCAATCCGTTATTATCAAGTTACGTTATCACTTTAGGAAGATAAAGAATTAGAACATAATAAAATTAAAAACAAACTCAAAATAAAATAAAAACCTCATCACATTCACGATACAAACCTAAAATACAATTACAAATGCATGAAAATAGAAATACTATCCATCCATGTAGAAGGTAAAATCTTCCATATAGGACGACAACTTAACCTTCCATGTAGGAGGCATACAAGAAGAACTAAAAATGCATGAACTAAACTACTATCTAAGATGAGTCCCCAAATGAAGTCTACTCCTTGTTATTTATAGATGAGTGTTGGCAAAGATTTCACTTGCCTAACTTTCAATCTTGACTATTAACTAACTAACTTTGACCATTAGTTGTCAACCTTAATTCTTGCAACAACTAGTCTTTTGAATTTTAGCTAACTTTGGGCAATTAAAATGGTTGATTCATATTTTTCAGTTAACATGAGAATTGTAGATCTGAATGTTAGCTTTAAAACTATAATGTCCTGAATTTTTTAATTCTATCATTTGAATCTCTAAATTCTAAGATCATAGAAACGAAGAGCACGTTTGAATTTTCTTGGTGGGTGAATCTTAAGTTGAAAGGATTTAAGTGTAAAGGTAAACAAAATTTTGAAGGAAAAAGGGATGGTAGGAAAAGAATTAATTTCCATAAGCAGTATAGATGATAAGAGGAGGTTAGAAAATCCTAAAAAGGGGAGTTATCTAAGTCTGACAGTGTAAGAAACTTTAAACAGACAGAAACCCTATGGACTAAATTGCAAAAGTGCAAAATCGAGTGTGGTTCAAGTGTGAATAACCAAGGATTTGGGACTTAATATGAATAACCAAGATTTTGGGGTGCAATATGTGATTTTAATTAGTTTGACCAATAGACACATGACAAGTGTCATTAGTAGGAAAAAAATGGCAAGAATAGCCTTTTTAAGTGGTGAAAAAGGACTAAAATACCCTTGGAAATTTCAAAAAGGACCAAAATGCCCCTAGAAGCTTCATGAAAACTCTACCTTCTTCTCCATTTCTCCTAAAAGCTGCAGAAATCTCCATGAGAGCAAGCTTGGACGTGTGAGAGAGAGAAGGAAGAGAGAGAAAGTTTCTCTTAACTTTTTCACCTAAAAATAGTGAGTTTTAAGCTTAGGTGTAGAAGGGAAAGTTGCTCTTCTCATCAAGCTCTATCCATTGGTGTGCTTAGATTGAAGAAAAGCTCAAGTTTGATTAAGTTTGGTGAGCTCCAAGTGAGGATTTTCAAGTTGCACCAAGAGGTAAAAATGTTCTCCTCTAAGAGCTCTTTAATGTACTCTTTTTAGTTTCTTGAAATCTTGATGTTGGTGTGGTCAAAGGTGGTTGACCATAGAGTTTTGAATGATTTGAACATATCTAATGGTGTTTTGGATGTTGTTATGTTAATCTATGGCTTTGGTTTGGTATAAAAATAACAAGAAACCATGATGTACACACTAGGGTTTTAGAGGCATAATGGTGCATGTGTGGAATTGGCATGATATGTTTGGAACTTGGCTAAATTGATGAAGTTAGAATAATTTTTTATGAATTATGAAGCCTATGGAAGATGAAATTTTGAATTATGAAAGTGTGTGTGTGCATTTTCTCTTTTGAGAAGCCAAAACCATGAATATGGAAAAGGAGGAAGGAAGGAGATTTAGCCATTTAAATGTGTTTTTGGAAGATCAGTAATGTACACGGGGTAGAACACGGGCCGTGTTCCACCCCGTGTTCTTTTACGAAGGCTGATCAGTAATGTACATGGGGTAGAACATGGCCCATGTTGTACCCCATGTTCTGTACACGGGGTAGAACACGGCCCATGTTTACCCCCGTGTTCTTCTCTGACCAAGCCAGTAAAGCCTCGAAGTGATCCAGAAAGAAACACGGCCCTTAACACGGGATATGAGAACCCCGTGTACTTTGTCAAGTGAACATTTTGGCTTTGATTCTTCAGGATTTGCATGGTTTTGCCTTTGGATCCTTTTCTAATGCTCATATATGTCATTTCAAAGCTTGAAAACAAAGTATAGAGCATCTAAGTATGCATTTGTGTATCTATCAATGTGGGGGAAATAAAGAATACATGAAGTTTAAGGAAAATGATGATGTTCTAATAAGAACTATGATGTGTATTTATGTAGACTAAGGAGTGACAATTGGAAAGGCAAGGGAAGTTGTAAAGGAGTTTTTAGTGAGGGCAAAGGAAACATCACATTAGAAGCTTGTAAAAGGTAGCTAGCTTTATCCTTAAGCCTCGTTTTCTATTTACATGATTTTTCTGTATTTTATGCCATTGTTTGGAATGTGTATGAAATTGCTGTGTGCACAACCCGGGAAGACAGTAAAATATTGTGTTAGGCCTATGGCTCGAGTTCCCCGGGATGACAAGTGTGCGGTACCTATGGCCCGATACCTCGGGAAGACAGCGTGATGCTGTATGTTAGGCCTTTGGCCCGAGTACCCCGAGAAGACAGCGTGATGCTGTATATAGGCCTAGGTACAATTATCTGTGATGGCCATCTAGATATTAATATAAGTCCTTGAATGGGCTTGATGATTGCTGCGTGCGATGCATATTTCCTACAATGGTATGGATTGAAATGATAAATGATTCATTATTTTTGAAATGTATGTTTTATTTGCTTAAGGATATGGAATGGCTTGATATATTTTTATGGTATTAGCTAGCTACTGGGAAACTTTGTTTCTCATGTTTTTGTATTGTTACTAACCATTCCAGGTGATGCTTCCAAAGGCTCTCACAATAGAGGAGAATGATGTTTCGAAATTGTATTAAAAATGTTTATATAGTTGGTGATGTAATACGTGATGGATGTACGATTTGTAAGTTGAACATTTTGTATAATTACATGATTCTTGCTTATGTTGTATGAAATACAAAAATTTGAGATATTCTGAGTTGGTTTGGAGTAGAAGGCAATTTAGTATGCAATAATTACCTATTTAATGAGAATTAAGGTGTTAATAAGTAAGGGAGTTACAAAAATGCATTAAGGAACTCCCACATTTGACATCTGTAATTCCAGTTATGATCAAAATAGTGAGCAAAGGTCAAATTCGGCCAAAACCACTATTTCAACTTCTAAGCAACAATTGAGATCCTAAAGGCTGAACTGGATTTTTCTTCAAACATGAAAGTTGTAGGATTTTTTCTTAGCTTTTAATTGATGTAAAGAATGACCCAATCCAATGTCCATAACTTCAGATATGGCTTAAAACTTGAAACAGGGTTGAAATCCAGCAATATCCAAAAAATCTAATTTCTTTTCAAAGTCACGACTCATCCATAAAATGCAATAAAACTTATTAAATTAAGCCTAGATAACATCCAAAAATGTATCATATAAGGAAAACTAAATATGTAAATATTTTACATATCAAATTCTCTCACACTTAACTTTTGGACGTCCTCAGACAAACACAAAATAGAAGAAAACTAACACTAATACTAATACTAATCTTCCCATGAGATCAAAAGTGCAAAAACATAAGAAAGAAAATAATTGAAGTACAAAGATATTATAACATTCATGAATCAAAAAATCTTGTCATCTAAAACTAAAAAGAAATTTCACTTTCATTTGAGAAGGAATGAATCAAGATGATAGAATTACTGCAGCTCATCCTTTCTTAAGTGTTTATGGGTAAGTGTTTCACTCAAATTCATCCTATCAAAGATTGCACTACCATAAGCTTGCATAAATTCTCAATTTCCACTACCTGATTCACATGCATACTTCAAATCAAAAGGTCTTATTAAGGGTTGTAATGAGGTCAAAGTAAAGGATAGATAAAATAGGGATATGAAGCAAAGAAAGAAATTAATAGAGCAATTAGAATCATGGGTAATCTCTGAAGAATTTTATCTTAACATAACAGCCTAAGATTCAAGTACACATCAATTTCTCTCTTTTCTTCTACTTTTTTTAGATATATTTTTTTTATTTTTTATTTTTTTCTTCTCCTTTTTTTTAAAGAAAACCCTTGCAACTTTGAAGTTAATGATACATATACCCCCCTCACTTTGTCAAGAACCCCTTTTACAAAGATTCAAATGCTCTACTAATCCCTAGGGTTAAGTAAAGATAATTGATATTTCATTAAATGATATGCTAATGGGTTAAAAACAAAGAAATGGTTAATTAGGCTCAAAGGGACTTATCAATGGTAAAACTGCAGGGTTGGCTATTTGGTTCTAACTAAAAAAAATACCTTTATCATATTTAAGTATGCATGTAAATTGTAATCTCAATCAGATTTTATACAAGTTCTAGAGTGATAACTTAACAGGTGAATATCACACACAAGAAATATAATACTGATTCAACAAGTAGGCTCAAAATCTCATAGTTAAAGGTTTCCAACTCAAAATCCATTGCCAAACTTATCAATTTTAAGAAGTAAGAAAGTTATTCAATCATGCTATGAAATCTTTAAAATTATTGAAAAGAACCTAATAAGCAGGAAATTATTATTATTATTTTTAGGATGCGTATCAAGAGCAAGAAATAACTCTTTACTTGGCTATCTTTTTCATACATAATAAATCTCATGGTTTTACTACCAAAATATCCTAACAAAAGTTTTTTTATTTTTTTTTAATTCCCCTACACTTAATGTAGACATTGTCCCTAATGTCTTTAGTAGATTAGTAAAAAGGGTTTATTAAAAGGAAATGCATAGGCAACTCACACATAAAAGAAATTTTAGGAGTAAAACCATAAGAGTAAAGAGAGTTACAATCGGAGAGTGGTGTTTGGCTCATGCTTCTGATTGCTAGTTAGAGATTGCCAATCTATCTTTTTCACTAATGGATCTAGTTTAGGTGTATAGCCTTGTAGTTAGCCAATCAGCTGATCAGCAGTTGAAGTAGACATTATAGCATGACAAGTCGCTTGGGGTATGAATCCTTGTTCCACAGCTTAATCTAAAAAAGATAGCAAACTATCATAAAAATCATTAACATTTAATAAACTTACTGGCTTTTGATGAAAGTTCAAGTTAATCCAATATGCAATGCTGAAAATTCCATCCAATGCTTTTAAACCATCTGGTAAAGCAATAAAGGCTTCAGCATTGTAAAGCATGCGTCCCATACGTTTAGGCAAGTTTGAAACTTTTAATGTTTTACCAATGGCGTATTTCTTATTATCTAAACCATTTATAAGGATACTCAATTTTTTGCTTCCTCTAATGTTAGCAGAAATTACAATACTTCCTTTTAAGCTATGAAGCCTTCCTCCATACACAAAGTTAATCTTTCTAGCAGCTAATGCATGACCAAGATTAGTTGCTACTATAAAAAATTCTCCATTCTTTCTAGCATAAGATTCACCAAGAACACATATATATTTAAATCTGCATTTTGATGATTTTTTACCCTCTTCCTCTTCTTTACTCTCACCCTCAGATATTTTGCATGGTGTGGTTGCCGAAATGCATCTTTATAAAATAAAAGCAAAAATAAGGAGATCATGCAAATCAGACAAAGTCAGAAGAAATTTGAAAAATGTTATGAACCACTATCAAGTGCATTAATGATGTAAAGAAAATAAACAAGGAAAAATGTAAAGAAAGTCAAAAGGTAACTGAAAAGGTAAAATAAAAAGAAGAGAAATGTATAGAAAGTTAGAAAGTAGCTGTAAAGATAAAAAATAAAAGAAAAGTAGAGCAACAAGTATTAATATGTACAGTAGTTGTGATTGTGACTCACATTTTCCTCTAGTTTTTCGTCCAGTAACGACTTAAATGGCTTCTATGAGCCGAGGATCTGCTTCCCATCCAATTTTCTTATAAACTGGCAAATGGGGTCTTTTACAGTCATATTCCTAAGACTGTAGCGTTCCTTTTTTGTACTGAATAACTTCATTAAATCAAGAAGAACAACATGAACATCTCCACTAGGATGCATCTCAAGAGTCCAAATAATATCATCCAATGACTTTTTACTTAGTCCATCCTTTATGAATTGGACTTTGTCTTCTCGATTTATTGAAATCATTCCTTTATTCCTACAAAGCTTGTTACAATTCTACCTTGCACACTTATGGCAGACTCTCATTCTTTTAGCTCTTTTCTTTTTAGAGTAAGAATTTCTTTCCATTCCTGGCATATGTCTAACAAATGATTTATTAAACTCACTTGCTAGATGTACCTTAGCTTCAATAATCCAGTGTATATCCTCAGGAAGATCTAAACGCTTAAATGCCTTCATTCTTTCAAGTTGACAGTTGTAGATTTTCTTGAGCATATCTTTAAGAAGAGTAGGGAATCTGATTCTAAGCTTTGCAAGGGATTTCTCCATGATGAGAATGATGAAAGCTGAAATTGTTAGAAAATATGTTGTGCGATGTGTGCTTGAGTGAGTCAGAAGAAAATAATTAAGTAGAGAAAGAAGTCTTGGGTTGCCTCCTAAGTAGCCTCCCTTCTTTACATCTTTAGCTAGACAAAGTCCTAACCTATTGCTTTATTTCCTCTCTCTCTCTCTCTCTTTTTTTAAAAACTTACCAGTTGGCTCCTCGAGCGTGATAACAATCTTTATAGTGTTGAATGCACTGTTATTGTATTCTTTCAATCTTTGCCATTCACTTTGAATTTCCTATCACCATCTTAAATCTCCACAATTCCATATGGCCAAACTTGAACCATAGTAAAAAGTCCTGACCACCTTGGTCTTAATTTTTCTGAAAAGAGTTTTAACCTTGAATTATAGAGAAGTATTTTCTGTCTCAATGTGAACTCTTTCTTTATAATTCTCTTATCATGCCATATTTTTATTTTTTCCTTGTAAAGCTTGGCATTTTCATAAGCATGTTAGCGAAATTCTTCAAGTTCATTTAGTTACATTAGCTTCCTTTCATCAGCTATCTTCAAATTAAAATTTAATGCCTATATTGCCTAATATGCTTTGTGCTCCAATTCAACTGGAAGAGGACATGTCTTGCCATATACTAATTGGTAGGGAGATGTACTAATTAGGGTTTTGAATGCTGTTCTGTAAGCTTATAATACATCATCCAGCTTCTTTGCTTAATCTTTCCTATTGGAATTCACTGCCTTCTCTAGAATCCATTTCAACTCTTTATTTGATATCTTAACTTACCCGTTGGTTTGTGGATGATAAGGAGTTGCAACCTTATGAGTTACTCCATATTTAGTGAGCACATATTAAAGTTGTTAATTGCAGAAATATTTGCTTCCATCACTTATGATTGCTTTGGGTACTCCAAACCTTGTGAATATATTCTTCCTTAGGAACTTAACAACCATTCCAGAATTATTTGTAGGAGAAGCTGTTGCCTCTACCCATTTAGACACATAATCCACAACCATTAGAATGAATTGATTGCCAAATGAAGATGGGAAAGGGCCCATAAAATCAATACCTCATACATCAAATAACTCTACCTCTAGAATATTTATCAATGGAGTTTCATGTCTTTGAGAAATGTTACCTGTTCTCTGACATTTATCACATACGGCTACATAGACTTGAGGGTCTTTGAATAGGGTAGGCCAATAGAATCCAAACTGAAGGACCTTAGTAGCAGTTCGATTTGCTCCAAAATGATTGCTATATAGGGATAAATGACAATGGGAGAGGATACTGGTCATTTCTTCTTCAGGAACACATCTCCTAATGATCCTATATGGGCAATGTTTATACATAAATGGATTTTCCTAGAAGTACTTCACATTGGCTAAGAATTTCTTTCTTTGTTACCCAGAGAGCTTATACAGTATTATACCACTTGCTAGATAATTTACCAAGTCAGCGTACCATGGAGTTGACAATGATTTTATATTAAACAATTGCTCATTTGGAAAGGCCTCTTAGATTGGCAATTCTAGTTTAAGCTTAGGAAGTTGAAGTCGAGAAAAATGATCTGCAAGGAGATTCTCAGTTCCTTTCTTATCTCTGATCTCCAAATCAAATTCTTGTAGCAGAAGTACCCATAAGATTAGTTTAGGTTTTACATCCTTCTTCTCTATCAAGTATTTTATTGCTGAATGGTCCATCTAGACTATAACTTTTGAGCCAATTAAGTAGGCTCTAAACTTGTTAAAGGTAAATACAACAGCAAGGAGCTCTTTTTCGATTATTGCATAATTTATTTAGGCTTCATTGAGTGTTCGGTTGGCATAATAGATTGTATGAAAAATTTTATTTTTTCTTTGGCCCAAGACTACTCCAACTGTATAGTCACTTGCATTACACATTATTTTGAAAGAGAAATTCTAGTTTGGAGTGACAATGAATGGTGCTGAGATCAAGGCTATCTTCAAGGTTTGGAATGCTAACATGCAATTCTTATTAAACACAAATGGAATGTCCTTCTCCAATAACTTGCATAGTAGTTTTATGATATTTGAGAAATTCTTGATGAATTGCTTGTAAAATCCAGCATGGCCCAGAAAACTCCTTATGCCTTTAATTGTCACAGGTGGAGATAATTTTTCAATAGTTTCAATTTTTGCTTGATCAACTTCAATCCCATGAATCAAAACTTTATGTCCTAGCACGATACCTTCTTTCACCATGAAGTGGCATTTTTCTTAATTCAATACAAGATTTGTCTCCACACAGTGTTGTAGCACCTTTTTCAAATTAGTTAGGTAGAGATCAAAAAATTTCCCAAACTCTAAGAAATCATCCATGAATACTTCAATAAACTTCTCCACATATCTAAGAAGACTGCCATTATTATTCGTTGGAAGGTTGCAGCAGCATTGCATAATCTAAAGGGCATTTTTTTGAAAGTGAATGTTCCATATAGGCATGTAAAAGTTATTTTTTCTTAATCTTCAGGAGCAATCAAAATTTGGTTGTAGCCAGTGTATCCATCAAGGAAGCAGTAATAAGCTTGCCCTGCTAATTTGTCTAGCATTTGATCTAGGAATGGTAAAGGAAAATGATCTTTTCTGGTAGCTTTGTTAAGCTTTCGATAGTCAATGCAAACTCTCCATCCGGTCATTATTCTCTGTAGGATCAACTCATTATTTTCATTTGGCACTACTATCATGCCTCCCTTTTTTGGTACAACTTGTACAGGGCTCACTCATGGACTGTCAGAAATTGGATAGATAATGCTAGCATCTAGCCATTTTATTACTTCTTTTTGAACCACCTTTTTCATATTTGGATTGAGCCTTCTTTGATGTTCTACGAATGGCTTGGCATTTTCTCCTAGCAATATTTTATGCATACATGTTGAAGGCTTATTCCCTTAATATCTATAATAAACATCCCAGTACAGACTTGTACTGTCTCAAAATTCTTAGCAACTTTTCTTCCTCTTCATAGGTTAAGTTAGATGAGATGATAACTGGCAAGACTGAATTTTCTTCTAGGAAAGCATACTTTAGATGAGTAAGTAGTGTTTTCAGCTTTAATTTTGGTAGCTTTTCAATTGAAGGGACTGGCTTTAGTGGTCTTTCTCCTAAATCTTCAAATGACCTTTTTATGAAAATTGGTGAATTAGCTTTAAGATAGTTGACTTGTTCTAGAATTTTAGGATTAGTAGCATGAGATGTGTCTATCATGTTGACTGCTAAGGTTGATCAGAGCAAATTTCATCTACTACTTTTGTAGTGCAGCTACTTATTGAATCAACCTTAAAACAGGCATCACCCTCATCAGGAAAAGATAGGGCTTTAAAAATGTTGAAAGACACTTGCCCATCTTGAATTTATAGAGTTAACTTTTCCTTCTGTACATCAATTAGAGCTCATCCAGTTACAAGAAATGATCTCCCAAGAATAATAGGAATTTCTTAGTCTTTTTCCATGTCAAGCATTATGAAATCTGATAGAAAGATGAATTTATCCACTTTTACTAGTACATCTTCAAGGATTCCATGTGGATGCTTTATTGAACAATCTGCTAGCTGCAATGACATTGTAGTTGATTTCAGTTCTCTTAATCCCAACTTCTTATAGACGGATAATGACATCAATTCACACTTACACTAAGGTCACATAAGGCTTTTTTAAATTCACACTCTCCAATGGTACAAGGTATGCAAAAACTTCCAAGGTCTTTAAGCTTTGGTAGTAATTTCTTTTGGAGAATTGCACTACACTCTTTAATTAAGGCTACTATTTTGAAATCCTCCTGTTTGCGTTTCTTTGATAAAATCTCCTTCATAAATTTTGCATAACTGGCATTTAGGCTAAGGTTTTAGCAAACGGGATGTTGATATGCAACTTCTTAAACACCTCCAGAAACTTTTCAAACTGCTTGTCTAGCTTAGCTTTCACTAATCTTTGAGGAAATGGAACCAGGGGAACATATGGTGGAGGATTGTCTGGGAAGGACATTCTTCCTGGAATCACCTCATCTTTTTTCTGAGCTTCTTTATGCTTCTTTCTTGGTTTTGGCTCATTCAACTGCTTCCCACTTTTTAATGAGACAACCTTTACGTGCTCTCTAAGATTTCTTTCAGTGTCACTAGGTAAAGTGCTTGGTTGTCTGGAATTCAACATGCTTGCAATTTGGCTTATTTGCACCTCTAAATTTTTTATTGAAGCTGCTTGACTTTGCATGGTTACTTCCTGGCTCTTGAGTGTAGCCTTTGTTCTGGCCATGAATTAGGAAGTATTCATGGTTAATTGAGCTAGTGCATCTTCTAAGTTCATCTTTGGTTGTGGCGGTGATCGCTGAACTTGTTACTAATAGTTTCCTTAAGGTTTGAACACATTTTGATTATTTTTCCACCCCAAATTAGGGTGGTTTCTCTATCTTGGATTGTATGTGTTTGAGAAAAGATCGTTTTGACGATTTTGATTCCTCACATAGTTAGCTTGTTCAGGTTAAGAAGGCATGAATGGATTACCTTCTTAGCATTGTATACTCACATGAGGACCTCCACATAAATCACAAGCATCTATAGGAGTTCTAATTGTATTTGCTTGAGCTGTTAGTGAGCTCACTTGCTTGGATATAAAGGTAACCTGAGAAGATAAAGTGATTATAATGTTTAGCTCATGGACCCCAAGTGGTTTCTTTGAAATGTTGTGTTCAGAAAGCCACTGGTAACTATTTGCTGCCATCTCCTCCAACAGCTCCATAGTAGCTTCTATGCTTTTTCCCATTAATGATCCACCAGCTGCTGCATCTACAAGTATTCTAGTAGCATTAGACAATCCATTATAGAAAGTCTGCAACTATAGCCAATCTGGTTGCCCATGATGAGGACATTTTCGTAATAGCTCCTTGTATCTTTCTCATGCTTCATAAAGGCTTTCCATGTCATGATGGGTGAATGAAGCAATCTTATTTCTCATCTTTACAGTTTTAGCTAGAGGAAAGAATTTTGCTAGAAATTTTTGTGCCAATACGTTCCATGTAGTAATGCTCCCTACTGGCAAAAAGTATAACAAGCTTTTAGCCTTATCCCTAAGTGAGAAAGGGAAGAGTCGCAACCTTATGGCATTATCAGAAATGCCATTATGCTTGAATGTTTCGTAAATTTCCAGAAAGCTGGCTATATGTGCATTCGGATCTTCTATTGGAGAACCTCTAAACTGATTTGCTTGAATCATTTGAATGATGGCTAGCTTGATCTCAAAGTTATTAGCTGGTATAAACGGTCTCTTGATCCCAGAAATGGTATCCATGACTATTAGTGTGGCATAGTTACGAAGTGCTTTGGTGTCTAGTTCTTCTCTCAGATTTGCCATTGCTTCACCTTGATCTATAGTTGACTGCTTCCGTATCTTTCAATTTCTTCGACAAGTTTTCTCGATCTCGAAATCAAAAAGCAACTGCTTAGCAACTCTTGATCTGGTCATACACTAGGACAAACCTAAAAAGAGAAAAGAAACACCAAAGAAAAAAATTGTAAAATAAAAACTAAATTAGGATTAAGATTTCTTGGTATTGATATTAATGATAACAATCCCCGGTAATGGCACTAAAAAATTGTTACGTGTGAAATGATTTATAAATTAGTACAAGTGTACACTATTGTAAACAAGTAATAAAATGATAAGTAAAGTATCGTTCCCACAAGGATTGTTTCACTAAGTGCCAACATTAATAATTCTAACACTATTTGACAAATCGATTAGTTGGAAATGAAGTAACTAAATAAAGATTTATGCAAAAATATTTAAAATAAATATGAATGCAATTGAAGTAAAATTAATATGAATAAATGCTCTAGGGATCAGACTTCACTTAATAATTTCGGATTGAATTTTCTATCTACTCTAATCTAATTTTAACTCTCTTAATTGATAGTCGAGTTTCTTTAAATTAATTACTAACCTCTTCTAAGGTCAAGTAATTCTATAATTAATTGCTAATTCACTATATTCCTATGTAAATTAAAACAACTAATTATGCATTAGGATTTATGAAACTCATTAAGACTACATAAATTAAATGAATATATTCCTATTTCATATGCAATTTAGGGTTTTAATTATAAGTTCCATACACATGTATCTCCTTTCGGTCTCAACATGCATATTGAGTTCATTCAAAAGGTGGCCAATCAATTGAAAACATTAAGAGCAATAATTAAAACTCAATCTAGGAGAAGAAAATTGAAATTAGTTTCAATAGATTATAATTCAATCCGTTATTATCAAGTTACGTCATCACCCTAGGAAGATGAAGAATTAGAACATAATGAAATTAAAAATAAACTCAAAATAAAATTAAAACATCATCACATTCATGATACAAACGTAAAATACAATTACAAATGCATAAAAATAGAAATACTATCCATCCATGTAGGAGGTAAAATCTTCCATATAAAATGACAACTTAGCCTTTGCATGTAGGAGGCATACAAGAAGAACTAAAAATGCATGAACTAAACTACTATCTAAGATGAATGCCTAAATGAAGTCTGCTCCTTGCTATTTATAGATGAGTGTTAGCAAAGATTTCACTTTCCTAACCTTCAATCTTGACCATTAGTTATCAACCTTAATTCTCGTAGCAACCAGTCTTCTGGATTATAGCTAACTTTTGGCAATTAAAATGATTGAGTCACATTTTTTAGTCAACATGAGAGTTGTAAAACTAAATGCTAGCTTTAAAACGCATTAAGGAACTCCCACATTTGACATCTGTAGCTCCAGTTATGATCAAAATAGTGAGCAAAGGTCAAATTCGGCTAGAACCATTATTTCAACTTCTAAGCAACAATTGAGATCCTTAAAGGTTGAACTAGATTTTTCTTCAAACATGAAAGTTGTAGGATTTTTTTTTAACTTTTAATCGATGTAAAGAATGACCCAATCCAATGTCCATAGCTTCAGATATGGCTTAAAACCTGAAATAGGGTTGAAATCCAATATTATCCAAAAAATCTAATTTCTTTTCAAAGTCAAGACTCATCCATAAAATGAGATAGAACTTATTAAATTAAGCTTAGATAACATCAAAAAATGTAACATATAGGGGAAACTAAATATATAAATATTTTATGTATCAGTTCACTTTGTAGTTGCTTGCATCTACACTTGAGCCCTATACCCAAGATGCTAACTAGCAACATGGCTAATCAAACAATTACAATCCACTTTTTGACCAACTTAAGTGATTTTACATATTTTATTTCTTTAGTTTGACATTGTCTTATATTCTTTTGTGTAAATACAAATTTCATTACTGTATGTCATTCTAATTCTATATATATAAATTTTATTTTTTATTTTAGTATTACAATATAACATAAATAGTTAAGTTTTAAATTATATTCAATTTAATTAGTAAATAATCAATAATATCTTACAAATTTTTAAAAAAATAAAAAAAAATCTATAGTGACAACCTTGTTGTTGGTATAAATATTTTAATTCTTAAAATTCTAAAAATATATCCATGTTTAGTGATGACCGATGTTGTTGGTAAAATAGTTTCCACGTCAACAAGATATATAACAATGGGTTGTCACTATAAATACTATAAATATTGTTGACATGGCACATTAATACTAGGGCTAAGATTGTACAACAATAGTTGCCATTGTAACAAGGTCATGTGACCTATAAGTATGACTATATAATGATGACATGTTTCCAATGATAATGTCATTGGGATATATATATAGCAATGGCATATTAACTTGTTGTGAAGACAAATGTCATTGCAATAGAACTTGTTCCTTGTATTGATACCTTCTTTATTAAAATTTTCAATAAGACTCTTAGCAAGAATACTCATCTTTCTATGACACATAAGATAAGATACATTTTTAGGACTAACCATGACATGATTGTGATCATTATTAAAAACTTTCACAATCCACTTGTTACAATTCTTGGCTTTTGACATAGAAAGAAAAGCTTTACAATCTATTCATAAGGTTGAACAATTTTTCTTACTTTTTATCTTATTTGTTCACCCTCTTCATTTTCATAGTCCTTCATTTTAGTATGAGCTTATGATTATAAAATAAATATTTTAATGTTACATTATTGATTATAAAGGAAAAATTAGTTAAAATTGTAAACCTAAAAAGAAACAAATATCCTAGTGTTACATTTTTTATTATATAAAAAATATTTAAAACTGTAAATCTTAATAAAAAAGGATGCAATTCACAAGTGGCCATCATGTGGAGGGGGAGTCGTTCACAGCTATAAAGATGTTAAATTTGTGGACCATTTTATACAACATAAATTAAATAATATTAGTCACACACCAAAACAAGATTGATAATGAAATGAGAAGGTTGCATTGCAATAAAGAAAGCTTCGAATAAAGCAAAAAGCGTAATATAAGAAATCGAAAGGAAATTGTTTTTCCTTCCTAAGCTTATATATATATGGAATATGGAGAGAGAGAGAGAGAGAGGTGAAAATTGATTGGGTGAAAAAACTCTTATTTAATGCACTAATGACAATACATCATGCATGGCAGGATTGTAATTGTTGGAGGGAGGAAAACTCTTATTTAATACACTAATAGTAAGAATTTAACAATCATTAATTCAAATAATCAATAATACTAATAACAATATCATTATGGCTAATAAACTTGCTTCACCCTTGAATCTGATATTGTTTGCAAAAATAGACTTGTAGTACACAAAATGCTTTTAATCAATATTTTTTAACCATAAAAGAAATTTTTTGATTTAAATTTAATATTTTTAAACACTTTTTATTTTTATATAATATTCTCTTTGCAAAACAGATTGAAAACGCATAAGGAACTGTATACAAAATTAAAAAGAAATTGATTACTTTCTTAGATAATCCATAATTGATAATATATATTAACAATAAAATTTGAGAAGGGGAAAACCTTTATTTAATGCTTGAACAGTAAGAAATCAAAACAAGCCGTAGTTACTTTCGTAATAATTCATAATAATGAGATATATTAACAGTAAAATATGAGGAAAGAAACTCTTATTTAATACATGAGTGGTAAGAAATGAAAATGAGTGGTATTTAATTAATACAATTTGCTTCACCTTGGGAGATAGTCTTGAAATATCTTTATGATTTGGAAACTTGCATTTAATGCATTAATTGTGCATGAGGGAGTAGATTATATAAAGTGTAAAATTTGATTTAAACTGAATTGATTTCATTCTTTAAATTTTAATGAGATTAATGATAAAATTAGTGTAAAATATTTTAATTTACATTAGTGTTAATAGATTCCTCTTCATATATAATTTTAAAAATTTAAGACAATGGCCCTCTTCAACCTGTTCTAATCCGGTAATAATATTAGTTTTTCACTTCTCAATCAAAGTTATAAAAGGGGCATTTTCTATTAATAACAAAGTAATAAGTATCATTGTCGCTGACTTTAATCCAAAACAAATGAAAAACTCAAATTTTGAAGACGCACATTGAAATTTTAGCAATCCAACGTATATGTAACTCGCGATTTTGAACTTAATCGATTATTTGTAATTAATATGAGAACTATGATCATAAACAATGTGTTTTATGCCGCATAATGCATGTTATCCAGATAATTAGTCAATCTTAATTAGCACAGAAACTAATCCAAAAATAATTGATAGAAAGAAAAAAAATTCCTTAAGAGCAGTACCATGTGAAACAAAAATGAAATTTGAAATTGGATTCCAAATGAAAATTAAAGACTATTATTAAATTTATGATAATAGGATAAATTTGTAAATCTCAATACAAAAAGAAATAAAAAATTTAAAATTTAAAAAAATATTAAAAAAAAATCAAAACTCATTTTGGATATGTATAAAATTTTCCTTCTCTAAATGGTAAATCAATAGTTGATTTCAACGATTTTTATTGCTTTAATAAATTCTTAATCCCCCTCTGCCAATCTATCAAAATGGTTATACTCATTCATGCTCTAGCCACGTTCCTAAATGCCTCGTCACCAAACTCATGGAGGAGCAATAATTTCATTTGACTTCATGTCTTACTGAAAAATAAACATTGAAAATCCCTCCGTATAATGCATAATTGATGATTTGATATAATAAACTAAAAATTTAGCTAAGCACGCATGAAACAATAAACTCTGCTAATAATATTATGCAAACAATCTATACGTCACAAAAAAATTATTTAATTTTAAGAAATGCTTTCCCATGACTTCTTTTTTGTTTTTCGGAAGTGCTTTTCCATATCTTCTAAATCCTCTTCTTTGCTCTTTAGATCCAATTCAATTGCATTTATTTTCCTCTTCCTTTGTGCCGCCTCATCTTCATCATCATCCTTCATATGCTTCATCGCTTGCAGAGAGCTCCTTTCCTATATTCAATCTTCAACTCCAATTCTTGCTTGGCATCCGGTTCTGCTCGTAGTTGGAAGACTCTCTTTGAAATTTCTTTTTCTCTTCCTGCTTTGTCCAACAGCAGGTGAATCAGACCAAATAGGCATACAAATTACAAATAAGTATAGACAGGAAGAAAGAGAAAGAGTGCCTTTTGTTCATCGGCCAAATCCACGAGTTTTTCATCAACCATCATTTGCTCTCATGTTGCTCTCTCATTCTGATAATACAAAAGATAAAAAAAAAAGAAAAATAGGAATATAGCTTGTGACTTGGGTGCAAAAACAGCCATCTTGTTTACGAATTCACGAGGGGAAATTTACATACCTTCTCCTTCACATGTTCTAATTTCTGTCTCTCAAATTTATTCTGTCCATAAAATACTTGCAAATCCTTTTCACGGTATTCAAGCTGTTTCTTCTGAGCTTCCAATTGCAGTCTAATTTTTTCAGGCTCCATATAATTCTTCTCAATGTGACAACGGGCAGTCTCGTGCAGATTTTTTATTTCTAGTATAAAAAATTAAGCAAAAATTTTTTTTTTTCCATCATCAATGTCTCGAGGGATCCATGGATCTCATTCTCAATGGTCATTTCAGATATGAAAATGAGGTTTAAAATCTCTACTTATGCACATGCATGAAAACAGACAATATGAGAATAGAAAAAGCAATCTCTTTTGTAGAAATCCTAGGGTAATATTGTATTAATTTAAATGAGAAGCAAAACACCCTCACCGTTCTACCACAAAATCTTGAACCCAGTGTTAGTCAGTCAGGCAGACGCTGTATAATTTTTACAGCCAATTCCAAGATATAAAATAAGAATAGAATCCGCCATTTTGGATGTGAAAATCAAAGTAAAATAACGGAGGCAAACAAACAATATTCGACAAATGATTTCAATTACTAGAAAATGAGGGGCAAAATTTAGCCCCTACTTGTTTCTCACCTAATATTAAATTTGATCCGATAATCTATTTTCCTCATTTCAGTAAGGAATCTTGGCAGAAAAAGAAGAAATTACAACTTACAAGTGAAGGTAGAAAATTCAAAGTAACAAATGCAACGATCGGCAGAGAGAGCGATCCGGAAGCTGAAGCATCAGGTTGATCAATGCGGCGGCTATATATAGCAAGAGGGAATGAGCAGCCCTAGAACCCCGAAACATTGTGACTATTGGTAGCGGTAGTAATACGCGTTCGAAGAAGAAAACTTATGTTCTTAGCATTTCCAAAAATATTTTAAGAGAATATTACATTTTCATATTTGGTTCAAAATTAAAAAAAAAATATTTAAAAATATCACATTTCTAAAAATCTTTTTAACCCAACATATTTTTGGAAATCTATTTTTGCAAACAAAATATGAGATTGAAGGGTGAAGCAAGTCTATTATAGCAATTGTTTAAATTATTGATCATTGATTTCTTACCATTAGAGCATTAAACAATAGTTTTTTTCCCTCTCAATCTTTACCATTAATATTATTGAATAATACCTGGAAAGGAAGGGCAATTGCTCCACAGGTAAACTAATTATTTTTCGATTTTCTTATACAATTTGGATAATGCTTAGTAAGGAAAGGCAATTGATTGGAATATAAACCAAATTTTCCCGATTTTCTTATATACAGAACTCTCCTTGCTTTCTTCTTAACTTATGTATTGTAATGTAACTCTACTCTGCCTATCATTAATCTCACTATAAAATAATATGTTATTCTATATTAGGAAAAAATTTAGCTCTGTATTATGCATGAAGTAAAAAACACTTTGAAATAAAATAATAAAATAGAATATTAATAAAGTTAATGCTCACTTGTTGGCACTTAAAAACAAAAATAAGTTATAATCATGTCTATATTATTAATTGTAAAATTTCAAATAACTTGTACTTATATGCACTACAAATTGTAGACTCCTTGAGTAGTCAAAGGTTCAACCCTCTTTGGTGCAACATTATATTCCAAAAACCTTCAAGTATAGAATCCATTGTTAAATGTATCATAAAAATTTATATAGCAAATACTTGTGACTTATAAAGAAGGAAATGTAAGAACAATATAACTTAACTATTCAGATTTTGATGATGAGTCTTCATCATCAAATTCTTGATAAGCACTTTGGCAATATATAAAAAAAATATGACTACTAGCCCATTTTACTTTGCAAAAGTTCAAAATGGCTTGAGCATCTCCAACATTTAAACTATTCCTATGGAGATTTCTAAGATGATTCCAACAATCTCTATCCAAAAGTAAGTGTTTAGTGGCATTGAACATAGCAATAACTTTTTTAGTAAACATATACTACAAGAAATTGAACCTATTGCTACAACAACATTTTCTTAATCTTCACTAAATCCAAAAAATAGTAAAAACTAAGGAATTGGTGCCAAAAATGCAATTCGATAACCTTTTACCAACAACAATGTCATTGTTATAGAGAGAAAAAATTAAAGAGAAAATAATTATTTATTTAAAAAATATTTAATAACAATGCATGTTGTTTGTATATTTTCAAAAGATAAATATGAAATAAATAAAAATAAAAACAAATTTGATCATTTAACAATGACTAGTTGTTGATAAATTAATCCTCTAAAATTGTAATGAGCTAACTCAAGTATACAATGACAACTATATTAACTTATATAAAAAAACTTAGTCATTATAATATGATTGCTTGGGAATAGGAGACAACATAGTTAGAGCAATATTATAGAGATCACATAGCAATGATTGAATTTTTCTATAATGACAATTATATTGTTGTAATAGGTGACATGCCATATAGCAATGATAGGCATAGACTTATGCTAACAATAATGTCGTTCTAATATGTTTTCTTAGGGAAGGTCCTAATAGGTCTCCTTGGGAAAAAGAGAAATTAACAGATTTTTGAAGATCATATTAAGACAATTGAGTTTTTGTTATGGCAATGACTTTTTCATCGCAATATGCATGGGATTTTACTATAAAAATTGGCCGCTAGCTATCTTCTCCTTCAATAACATTTGAAAGCCAAAGAGAGAGTCAAGTAGGACAAAAGTGAAAGCATTTTATAATCTATAAGTTTTATTTTTATTTATTTTATGTTTAATTAACATTCCTATATTTATGTATGTAATTTTTTTTCATTTGTATAAAATGTAGAGTTTTTGTTGGTTTTCTTGCTTGTTATATTAATTGTCTTCTTTACCTTTAGTATTCTTATATGGAGGTAAGCTTAAATTGCTGTTCTAATATGTTATTTGCTTCATATAGTTTGTATGTAATGCTAATTTTTGTTTTTGAAATATTATGTGTATTATTTGAAAAATTTTATTGTTGGTGTTATTGCTACATTATCTTTATATTTTATTACAACATTTGATTTGAAAATTTTTATTACTACTATTGCTATTGCATTATTTTTAGGATTATTTTACAATAAGATATTTCTATAATATTTCAATATGTGTATGTATAATATAATATAATATAGGATTAATTACTCCTACCTTCTCAAGGTTTGCCTTAAATACACATGGCTCCCTTCATTTTTAGGAAAAAAATGCATAGACATCACTCAAAACAAATAATAATAGATGGTGTTAAATTTATATTTTCATAGGCAAAATTACCCTTATTCATTGTAGCAAATAGTAGAAAAAAACCTCCTTTTTCATACCAAAATCTTCCTTGGCCATTGCTAAAGTCACTTTAGTCCCCTACTAAGTAAATGGTGAGAAATCTCAATATCCAATAATAGTTATTTAATTCTATCATAAGGGAGAAAGAGCAACAAATTAACTCAAAACCATTACAAGATAATTCAATTCGTAAAACCATATCAAGTAGAATCAATCTCAAAATTGTAATAAGACAAAATTAAATTAGTGAAAAATGCTATCTTCCAAATCTTAAAAAACCATTACAGTATAATCAAATTTAAAAGTCATTTTAATGAAATCTAAAAGTAAAAAGTAATATAAATTTATAACTTGAAACAATCAATGCTTAAATTTTCATTTTCGATGACAACCTCTACAATTTATTCCCAATTTTTTTATAGAGAGAGAAAGAGGACACAACAGAAGAACATAGGGAAATAAGAAGGTTGAAGTAAGGCATACCAATGGTGATTGTCATGGTCACTGTCTCTTAATTCGCCATTGATAGACGAAGAAATGGAACAATGAAGGAGAATGGATTTTACATTAAGGTCTTTTTTCCCCCCTCATGTATTCTAATTATTTTAGTTTTTATGAATAACTAACAATGTTATTGTTTGAAAATAATCAATATAAGTGGCAAGAGATTGATATTTATTAAGAAAAAATTGATTTTATGTAAAAGAAGTATTTTAACATAAAAATTGTGTTATGTTATATTTTAAGGTTTGGAAAATTCTTCTTTTAGATTATGTTTTATTTGTCATAAAAGTTGAGTCTTTATTTTTTATGTTCAAATTCTATTTATTAAAAAATAAAATATATTGTAGAAGAAGAATTTTAACTTTATAAATAAAAATTGGATTTTTATAAAAAATATTAAAATATTAAAAGAAGAATTAATAAGAAATTACTTATAATTACATAATGGGAAAAATAAAAATATCAAAAGTAATGTAAAAGAAGAATTTTAACATTAAAGTTGAGTATGTTATATTGAATGGAAGATATTGAATATAAAATTAGAAGGAAAATATAATATAAAAAAATTAAATGCGACATAAAAATCTAGCATATTATTTTTTTTGAAAAATCCTTCTTTTACACAAAAATTAAAAAAATATAATATATATTTTTTGGACAAATTATCCCAATTAAAATTAATGTAAAAGAAGAATTTTAATGTAAAAATTGAATATAATATATTGAATCTAACATGAAACGTAAAAGAAGAATTTTAGCATTAATTTTCAACACTCAATTATTATAAAAAAATTATGATATAAAATAAGAATTAATAAAAAATAAAACTAACAACACTTTCAAGATAAATTAAAAAAATTAAAAGTTGTACACACTTTAATAGTAAAAAATTGAAAATAAAGAACTTTAACATGGAAATCATTTTTCGATTAATCAAAGAAAAATGTATAATATAAAGGAACAATTTTAACACAATAAAATGAATTGTTTAATAAATTTCCACATTAGTAATCAATGACGACATGTTTGTTGACAATTGCTCAATCACTTTGCATAATCGCTTATTTGATGAGTATTGGAATGGTGTAATAGTATTTGTTAAGAGAATTAAAAACTTCATCTATTAAAATGGGTTGAAAAGGTGCTCCTATACTGAGTATACAAATATATTATTTCAAGATGTGGAAACTATGTCGCACATATAATTTACCACATATTTGATCCATTTTACCAAAAATAGGTTCATGATGGTGAAGCAATTACAGCGTCTAGGATTTAGAGATTTTACTTTTTTATATGTAAACATTATCATAAGGTTCAAACATTATTTCATGTGTTGTAATAAATATTATTGATATCCAATGGAAAGAATTGACTCTCTTTCATGTATAGGATTATGTTTGTTAAAGATGATGATCGATTAACTTTGATATGTTATAATAAATGTTTGTTCATTTGACATAAAAATAATTGAATATAGCTATGGGTGTTATTGATGCTTATTATCATAAAGGTGATGAAGCGTATAACACACAATAAGGCCCCGCTCACACTTCTAGCCAATGTAAGTTAAATAAAATTGCTTATAATTACATTATATGATTTTTTAAATTTGCAACCCCAACACATAAATGCTCCAAAAATAGAAACATTAGCCTCAATGAAAAATTAAAGAAAATAGGTAAACCATTGCTCTTGCTATTTAATCTTACTACCTAGCATACCATGAGTCCAAACAATGAAAAATTGCCATGGTTGGTAAGGATGCTAGTTAAGATGCATTATAAGTTATTCCAAAAAAATTGGCTAGTAGTACTCAAGGAGCAAAAGGCTCACATCATTTAGTCCCTTCATGTAAGTATCAACTTATTTTGTGTATTGACTTACCATATGAAATGATAATAATTTTGATGGATTTTTTTTGTTATATGTCTCTCAATGTAAGAATATTTTGACCAAATAAGCATTCTTAAGGGAAGGATCCAGTGCATTTATGATGGCATCCAATGCAATGCAAATGATTTTTAAAAGGATTGGAAATATAGATTGCATAGTTTTACTTGGTATATGGGGGTGATATCTTGCTTAATATTTAGTGCATCAAACAAGTGGTACTTATAGATATGCCTAAACAGCATTAGCTATGGATTTGTAACATGTTTGAGAGTCCAAATTTCTTAGTAAGGAAAAAATTATATATTATAGGTTGTATTTTTAAATTCCAAGTTTACAGGTAACTTTTCTAATGCTTCTTATTTGTGCTTTGAATTTGTAGGATAAGGCTAGGAGAAATGCACAAAGCAGGGCACAAAAAAGTATAATGATCAATATAGATTGAAGTTCATATTAGTGCATTAATATGACAAGGTGTGCTATGTAAGCATTCATTACATTTAGTATGGTACCATTTAATTTTCCCACCAATAATTTTCTTTTAAAACTAGCTTAAAGAAATAGAAAGATGGGCTAGCTACAATTGATGATAGACAACTTCATTAATCATTGAAGGAGTAGGTGTCAAATGAGGCTTTGGCCAATTATGTGCATATTACTTTCTTCATTTCTAATTTATGTTACTTGTAATAGCTTACGTAATTATTCTAATTTATCTTTAAAAAAATATGTAGATGTGGATGTTGAAGTGGGCCATTTAGTTGTAGATGCAAGTAGTTTTTCATCTACCTCATTGAGTGCCTTTATGATGCAATTCAATGAATTTGCTATTGTTGAGAAGGTATTAGATGCTTATTAAGGGCATAAGAAAGGGGTTGGTTTTATGTTTTGAGGGACACACTATTGTAGCACCCCATCTAAAACCTTATTGACTATCACATATCCTCCTTAATTGCACGACAATGCACCTTTGCTTAATAATGTCCATTAGTTGGTCGGATTATATTTGTTTAATACACTATTGTTAATATTAATGTTGAGAAAAAGCTACTTAGAGTATTATTCAAAGCATCTTTCTCACTAGTAGTAGACCATGGATTGGTTAATGCGATATGTTGTACCAACCATAAAGCTTATTGTTTTGCCACCATCCTTTACTACCATTCAACCCATCTTTCCCCTGATCTTACCAAGCAAGTTCACTTCATGGCTACCTACATCTACACTTGAGCCCTAGCTTTAGGATGCTAAGTAGTAGGGTGACTAGTAGGATGATTACAATCCACTTTTTAATAGGGTAGAGTAATTTTATGTATTTCATTTCTTCATTTTAACATTATTTCATACTCTTCTATATATATAAAGTTTTCTTTATTGTATATCATTTTAATTTTTTCATATATATAAATTTCATTTTTTTATTTTAGTATTATAATATATCACAAATAGTTAAATTTGAAATTATATTCAATATAATTAATACATGATTGATAATTTCTTACAAATTTTTGTAAAAAAATATAGCAATGACATTATCATCAATATAGCTATTTTAATTTTTAAAATTCTAAAAATATATCCATATTTAATGATGATAAATGTTGCTGGTAAAATAGTTTCCATGTCAGCAAGATATGTAACAACAAGTTATCACTATAAATATTGCTAACATAGCACATTAACATAAAGGGTGAGATTCTATGATAATAATTGTCATTGTAACAAGGTCACATGACCTATAGGCTTGACTATATAACAATCACATGTTCCTAATGGTAATAGCATATTGACTTGTTGCAATGACAAATGTTGTTGCAATAAGACTCATTCTTTATAGTGATACCTTCTTCATTAAATTCTTCAATAAGACTCTTAACAGCAATATTCATCTTTATATGATGCACAAGATAAGACACACTTTTAGGATTAACCATGACATGATTCTGATCATTATTAAAAACTTCCACAAACCACTTGTTACTATTCTTAACCTTTGATGTAAAAGGAAAAGCCTTACAAACTATTTATGAGATTGAACAGTTCTTCTTAATTTTTATTTTTTGTTATTTGTTCATGCCTTTTCATTTTCACAATTCTTAACTTTATAATGACCTTCACAAGAAAATACAAAGTATATAGAAATTTGTTTTACTTGAACGGCTACGATACCAAACCCTTCTTTTGTAGCAAAAGCTTTATATTTTTTCTATTTAACTTCTTTAATAAAATTGAATTTCATTTCAATTTATGTTCCCATCTTGGCTCTTTGATATTTTGAAACCTTTTCTTGTAGCAAAAGCCTTATATATATATATAAACTTCTTCAATAGAATTGAATTTCATTCCAACATATGTTTTCCATATTAGCTCTTTAATATTTTGAAAGCCAAATACCACATCATTCTTTAATTGTTGGAAAAGTTCTAAATCCTCATGAGATGAATTTTTTATGTCCTTATCTATTAAAGTGCATCCTACATCAAACAAATATTTTAATGTTACACTATTAATTATAGAGTGAAAATTAGTTAAAATTGTAAATGTAAAAAGAAACAAATATTCTAATGTTACTATATTGGTTATATAAAAAATTAGTTAAAAAATATAGAAAAAAGAGGGAATGCAATTCACAAGTAGCTATTATGTGGAGAGGAAATCATTCACATCTCTGAAGATGTTTTATAGGCCATTTTTGCAATAGAGAAAGGTTCAAATAAAGCAAGAGGAGTAATATAAGAAATCCAAAGAAATTTTTTTTATATTCCTAAGCTTATATATATAAATGGAAAAAATTGATTAGGTGAAAAACTATTATTTAATGCACTAATGATGAGAAATCACGAAGAGCCATAATCAATACATCATGCATGGCAACATTGATATTGCCAGAGGGATAAAAAATCTTATTTAATATATTAATTATTTTACATTTAGGAATCTCTTTTTTTGTAAGTGTATTAATGCCAAGTCTCTTTCCTTGAAAGTATACTATGATCAATGTTTATCTTTCTAGGATTTATATGTGAAATTTTGTTTATAAATTCTTGCATGAACTTATTTGTGAGGCTTCTTAATCTCCTTTGGTTTTTGCTTTATATTTGCATTGTATTGATGGTTAATAGAAAATGATATTAAATCAAGTGGATTGAGGGGATAACTACCATACACCACTTCGAACAGGCATTTTCCAATGAAAAGCAAAGTGTATTTTCTATTGAGAGCATTAGCTATAACATTTAAAATTCCATCCTTGGATATTAGGGATACCAGCAGCTTGACTTCACCTCTGGATTGATTGAATTTTTTGGGTGGTAATAGAGTTAACTTGACCTTCATTACATCCTTTTTGAAAGAGTAAATATTTGCATAACCATGATATATAGCACAACGATCATACTGCAAAGGTCTTATCAAAGAAGAGGTGACAAGCTTCCATAGGAATAACATCACACAATACCTCATCTTGGTACTTTTTGCTAGTTAAAAAAGAAATAAGGTAACATTCTGTAACTTTTACCTTATTATATTTGTTAAGCCATTGCAACTTGTAAAGGTGCAGATGCTTTTAGGTAGGTAGTTTAAGTTCTTCCACCATATATCTTAATACAATATTCTCATAGCTTTTGCTATCTATGATGACATCATAGACTTTAACTTGGGCTATGCATCAAGTGTGAAAAATGTTATGTCTTAGCAAAAGTTCTTCCTTTTTTGCTATGGTGTGTAAGCTTTATCTAAGCACTAGTGATTCTCCTTGATCAACAAAGGTGAGTTCTTCATCAAATACTGGTGTTTTAAAGTATTCATCTTTTGTTTGCTTAAGCTCTTTTTCTTCTTTTGATACTTTTTTAATTTCTCCTTTAAAGATAGTAATGACTTTTCAGTTTGGAAAATCTAATGCAATATGGCTATATCCTTGGCATTTGAAGCATTTAGGTGGTTTAGGTTTAATGGGTATTTATAGGTTATCTCCTTTGGTAGGTTTAGGTGGGATCTTATTTAAGGTATTAGGTTGTAAGGTTTAAGTCTTGTGAGTATTAATAAGGTTTCTTGAGGAGGAAGGTTGGAATATGGGCTTTTTGGAAACTTATTTCTCAATTCAAATGGCAAGTCAGATGACATCATCTAAGGTCTAGTATTGTTAGAGTTGAACTAATTAGGCAATATTAGAATTCAATCCCCCAAGGTAACGAGCAATAATCTGCTCTTCTTTTTCTTGAATATCACATTTCATCATCAATTTCTCAAATTTCCTAGTGTATTCTTCCATGGACAAGGATTTTTTACAAAGATTTTAGAATTGGATAAAGTTATCTTGCTAATAGCGATCAAGTAGGAACTTATGTGTAAGTTCCATGGAAGCATGTTTCTTCAGCTTGACAACAATAATTTTAACTTTCTACTCATCTAGTATGTCTTTAAATTCAAACACTCTTTAAATTATTTGAAGCTAGTCTATAAATTCATCAAGTTGAAGCTTTCCCTCGAAATCCAGAATGTCTACTTTAATATCAGTTCCTTGAGTTGGCTATTTTTAGGGGAGACAAATGGTTGTTGAAGAGTAATTACTGCTATCAGAATCATATTCTAGATTCCATCTTTCATTTAATAAGTCCTATTAGGCATTTACAATTTCATGTAATTGTTTAATTTGTCTCTACATTTCTTTCATCTTAATCTCTTAAATGTTTCTTTCATCAAAGTTAAATTTCAAAAAAGTTTAGAGGTATTTGTAATAGTTAGACAAAGTTTTGTGCTCAAATTCAATTTTGGTAAGGTCTTGGGGCTTTGTAATAATAAATAAATTTTAGGGTCAAAATAAAATTTATGGAAGATTTGGGAATGACTTTTGATTTTGGGAAATATTTAGGGTTAAGATGAAAATGTGGGTAAGTTGAGGGGTGACCTTGAAATTTCAAAAAATTCTTCTTACATGGCCAAAGTGACATGTGGCACAACCTTAATGGCTAACATGATACTAATTATGCATTTGAGAGCTAACTTTATATCTGATGTTAGATTGCTAATTGGGTCTACTAACATGTCGTGCTTGACATGTGGCAACCAAGGAGTGGATGATGTGTTGCCTACTTGATGCTAACATGGTTGTCTTCAACCTCAATCAAGCATATGGAGCACATGACCGACATGTGATTCTTTGATGATGGTGCATGCGGTATCCATTAGTCATGAAATTTTGTAGGCTGGCATTTTGCAGCTTGTCGAGCATGTCTATAATGTTGTTTTGCCAAGAGATTGATTCAAAGTAAGGGTTTCAATACTAACAAGTTGTAGAAGTACGAAACCAAGTAGTATTCCAACCATCTCTAACTTAAACACTTGCACAGAAAGTTAAATAAACTAGCTTTGATACCAAAATGTCTCAAAAGCCAATTCGGACAGAAGAAGAGAGAGAACTCTTCACAAAACAATGTAATTCTTATTCAACTCTAGATGCCAAAATATAATTTTGGTGGGTATTTATAGTTGCTTATAGGGGTAATTTCATCCTAAATTTTCTAAAAATATTTGCTCTACATAGATTTTTAAGCAAGCTTTTAAGCTCTTTTATGACTAGAAGCAAAACTTTTATAAATCTTAGGCAAATCTAGAAAATTTCAAGACTAGGTACAAAGTATAGTAATTTAATATACTTAGAAATTCTAAAAATATCTCTTGTTAATTGAGCGTGGTTCTTTGGTTCATTGGCTCTATGCTACTCTTATTTGATGAATGAGCAGTAAGAAATCAAAACGAGTTGTATGTAATTAATACAATTTGCTGCGTCTTTTAATTTGATATTTTATTTACTAAAATATATTCTTAGATGTGAGATAGACTTGCAGTATTTTTATAATTTGGAAATTTGTATTTAATGCATTAATTGTGACGTCTTCTGACTCCCGGTTGCTTAGTTGTTTTATTTACTAAAATATATTCTTAGATGGGAGATAGACTTGCAGTATCTTTATAATTTGGAAATTTGTATTTAATGCATTAATTGTGACCTCTTCTGACTCCCAGTTGCTCTAGTTGTTTTCACACTTAAAAATAAACTTTCCAAAATGCTTCTGTGACGGCAAGTTATAAAAAGTAGCATTTTTTATTAATAACAAAATAATAAGTATCATTGTCGCTGACTTTAATAGAGAAAAAAAATTCAAAATTTTAAAACTCACATTTAAATTTTAGCAATTCAACGTGTATGTAACTCGTAATTTTGAACTTAATTCATTATTAGTAATTATTTTGTGAACTTTGATTATAAACAATGCATTTTATATATGCTGCATAATGCATGTTGATAAATCATATCTAGATAATCAGTCTTAATTGGCACAGAAACTAATCCAAAAACAATTGATACAAAGGGGGAAAAAATTCTAAAGAGTAATGCTATATGAACCAAAAATAAAACCCAAATAAAAATCAAAGATTATCATTTAATACATAATGATAGGGTAAATATATAAAATATAAAAAATTTAAAAGTTAATTTTGAAATTCATTTTTTATACTTATAATATTTTTCCTTTTTAAAATGATGAATCAATGGTTGATTTCAACAATTTTCATTCCTTCAATAAATTCTTAACACCCTCTGCCAATCTATCACTATCATTAGGGTTATACTCATTCATGCTCTAATCACATCCTTAAATGGTTCGTCACCAAACTTCTTCAGATTCATCAATTTTTCTTCTTTCCCAATTTGAACATGTACAAGCCATCACAATTCATTACCAACAACCATGCCAAGAAGGATTTAATGGCCAACAAGCAGCTTGCTTTGCCTACAACAAAAGGACGCTTCAACTACATGGGTATACGTTAAAGTCAAGTTAACCTATGTGGATGTGTTATTTGCATGTATAGCATTGCCTACTGTCTAATGCATGGAGAAGCAATAATTTCATTTTACTTCATTTCTTACTGAAAAATAAACACCGAAAAACCCTCCGTATAATGAATAATTGATGATTTAATACAATAAATTGAAAATTTAGCCAAGCACTCATAAGACAATAAACTTTTCTAATGATATTATGTAAGCAATCTATACGTCACAGAAAAATTATTTACACTTACTAAATCTTTGTAAGAACTTTGGTTTAGCTTTTCCATAATTATATTTTTAAGAACTGCTTTCCCATAACTTCATTTTTGTCTTTCCGAATTGCTTTTCCATGTCTTCTAAATCCTCTTCTTTACTCTCTAGATCCAATTCAATTACATTTATTTTCCTCTTCCTTTGTGCCTCCTCATCTGCATCATCCTCATCATCCTTCATATGCTTCATCACTTGCAAAGCTCCTTTCCTATGCTCAATCTTCAACTCCAATTCTTGTTTGGCATCCAGTTCTGCTTGTAGTTGGATGATTGTCTTTTGAAATTTCTCTTTCTCTTTCTACATTGTCCAACAGCAGGTGACTCAGACCAAATAGGCATACAAACTACAAATAAGTATAGATACGAGGAAACAGAAAGAGTGCCTTTTGTTCCTCAGCCAAATCCATGAGTTTTTCTTCAACCATCCTTTGCTCAAAGATAGCTCTCTCTTTCTGATAATACAAAGGATAAGAAAAAAAAGAAAAGAAAAATAGAGCCCTTCGTATCTTACATTATAAAATGGGAATATAGCTTGTTACTTGGGTGTGTAAAACCAGCCATCTTGTGCACGAATTCACAAGGGAAAAATTACATACCTTTTTCTTCTCAAGCTCTAATTTCTGTCTCTCAAATTCATTCTGTGCATAAAACAGTTGCAAATCCCTTTCACGGTTTTCAAGTTGTTTCTGCTTAGCTTCCAATTGTAGTCTAATTTTTTCAGGCTCCATATTATTCTTCTCAATGTGACTACGGGCAGTCTCGTGCAGATTTTTTATTTCTAATGTAACCAAAAAAAAAAAAAAAACTTTTGACTACCATGATAGGTTAGGATATCATATTAACTAGAATAACTGAATTCATTATACCGTTGTACCTTCATTAGAGGTCTCAGTCATCTCCTCTTTTTCCATCATCAATTTCTCGAGGGATTCACTGATCTCATTCTCAATGACCATTTCAAATATGAAAATGAGGTTTAAAATCTCTGGATATGCACTTGCATGAAAACAGACAATATGAGGATGGAAAAACAAGTTTTTTTTTAAAAAAAAAAAATCAGAAGTTTAAATGAAATCCCAGAATTGATTATTTGTGATTAATTTTAAAAAATTATTATAAATAATGCATTTTATGTTGGAATTTACTAGATAATTAATCAATCTTGATTGGCATTGAAGCTATTATAAATATAATTGATAAAAAAGAAAAGAAAATTTTCTTAAACTGGGATAAACTTTTATGGAAAAATTATAAATACTTCCAAAAAACAATAACATGAAATTAAATGTATGATCGAATAGTTAAATTCCAACTAATAAGGAATTCGGCTTCTTCACGAAAATCTCAGTATGCATGCCTTCATTGGTTATCAATGGTTGATTTCTTAAATTTCCATTGCTTCAGTAAATTCCTAACACCCTTGCCAATCTTGTATTAGGGTTATGCGCATTCATCTCCATCAATGCTGTAGTCGCATCCCTAATAGCCTCATCGACAAACACATTCTTTAAATTCTTCAAGATTCTGTCTTCCTCGTCACTAAATGCCTGCAAAATATTATCATATATGAATTAGAGCATGTACAAGCCAACTACACTATTCATAAGCAAAAAAGAAAAAAAAAACATTCCAAGATGGATTTAACAATCAACAAGTAGCCTGTTGTCTATGCAACAAAAAGATCTTCCAAGAACATAGTATATGTCAAAATTAAGGGAACCCATGTGGTTGTGTTAGTTTTTATGCATACATGGTGTAACGCATGGAGAAGGAATAATTCCATTTAACCCAAACTCAAGTATAATGCATACACTACTGCAAAATTGATATTTTACATTGGTCGATAGATGTCAATTTATAATAAGACTGATATTTATTTTTATACATCTACATTTTTGAAATTATATAAAAATTTAAAATGACAAATAATACAATCAATGTTTAAACCTTATACAAAAACATAGAATGATAATTTTTTACTTAGGAGTTATCTAAATGTTCAAAAGACTCATTGGAAATTGCAAAAGAAGGATGTCAATTTTAGTCAACAACTGCATCTAAAAGGTATTTCAAATGCCTCATTTGAAATTGCATAAGTATAAGGCATCAATTTAATTTAATAATCAACATTTATTATTTTACTATAAATCTTCTCTAACTTTGTCACTCTATACAAATTTGTCTAATATCTTTCTCTCTAATGTGTTTTCAAGTATGATGAATTTGATATATAATATTATTACTGATCTCTTGACTTTTATTGAGAGAGTGTACAATAAAAAGACCTTTACCTTTGTTTCCATCCTATTGTATACTCTTTTATTTCTAATGGAATAAAAGTGGAATAAAAGAGCTATGATCTCTTACTCCATTATTATTAAGTGAGTATACAATAGACCTTAGCATTTGTTTCTCTGTCATTATATGCTTTCTCATTTTCCATAATGTAAAAGAGGAATGGAAGAGCTTGTGAATGGAAAAGCTAATGATCACTCACTCCACTTTCATTAAAAGTTTATAATGAAAGAACCTTAACCTTAAATTTTCTCTTATTATGCATGGAAAAATTGATGAATGATAATTTGACAAGTGGTTCTTCTATATTCTCTCACTCCAGTATCATATCTCCAAAGCATACAAATCAAAGAAATTAGTAACAATGTTGGAATTTGTATCAAGGATTAAAATTTTGATATATAGTGGTTTTTCTATTGTCTTTGTGTATTCACATAAACCTGTTATTTTTGTTTGTTAATGATTTAGTTTAGTTATTTTATATAAATTTGTAAAGATATTGTTTCCTTTTACTCATTTATTTGTGCTTTCATTATAAACATAACAATAATAATTAAGATTTTTAAATTTGTAAAATTGATTCTTTTTACTCATCTATATATTGTTTTTACTTAAAATTCTATATAAAATGGGCATTTAGATTACATATATTAACAAAAAAAAAGACATATATATTAGAACAAATATAATGTTTTATGTTAAATTGGTTAAAGAATAACACTCTTTTCATATTTAGTTTACATAACATAAATTTATAATAATCAAAAGATCTCTATTAAAGAAATGGCAAACACAAAAATATTAGTTTTGGGATTATCAATCGCTAATATGATGATATTTTCTCAAAATTTAAGAACATCTAAATGAATAACATTTATGAATAAGTTTAAATGAATGAAGCTGAGAAAGTTTAAATTAATAGAACTAGATATGACAAATAATGAACATACAATGTTAGGTTTTTATGGGGGATAATCATTATAATAGTTCATTAACAAGAAATTACAACCACAATTTGTTCTAGTGATTGTTGTGTAAGTCCATTTCAATTGTCCTGATGATTTATCAACAATTTACATGTTACTTTAGTACTTAACTGGTGTCTTAAGTCATTGTAATTGCACATATGGTCAAACATACAATGTCAATTTTTAATTAATAGCCAATGTCTAATTATTTTGCTCTTAACCTATAAATAAGGATCCCTACCAACAAATTTGTGATCTTTCATGATAGGTCTCCTTCCATCAAAAGTCTAGGTAACATTAATATTTCGATCTATGCCTTTCATTTCAAAAAGCCTTTTCTAGTAATGGATTCTAAAAACTAGTGTTTTTGGAAGGTTCTAGAATTGATCTAGGTTCCTTATAAGAAATTGTATCTATATTTTAGTCCTAAAAATAAGAATTCTACAAAGCATTTGAAAGGTCTTCAAAAAATAATCCTTCCAAGTTCTTTTTAGAATGTTTATGTTTATTGTCAAAGTGAAGGCACGAGTCCTTTAATTGAAAGAACTTATGAAGGTTCCAATTCCTTCTCAATATTGAATATTACAATCTACACCTTTTTTCTCAATCTTAGAACTTGTCTTTTATAGGCATGGGCATGGGCATAGCATTAAATCACAATTATCTTTTATAATCAAATAAATGGTTACAAACATAAGATATCTGGGTTTAATTCAATTATTGTGATCATAGGACTTGGAGAATTTCTAATTATGCAATATTAATAGTGTGTATTATCCTTCTATTGACCTTAAAGTTCTTTATTACTTTAATTTGCTATGAGCTTCTCATACTTCCCATATTTCAATGTGAAAATCAAGAAGCATGTCCATTTTCACACATAAAACAAAAAGTATGCCCATTTTCACACTAAAACACAAAAGCCTTGAAAAATTCATATCAAATTAAGCAAATAAACACCTCAGAAGCCATCAAGTAATATGAAGGAATTACAAGTAAGGGATAACCACTTTTCCTTAACTTTTGTCGAAAAGCCATGTATTTTTGTCATAAATGTAATGTCTGTGATTCATTGTAAATAATAGTTTTCATGTTGTATATGTTCATGTACTAATATGAAATAAATAAAATGGAAGAATATATCTTAGCAATAGACTATCTCCTTTTTCATTTATTTTATTTACATCATTGAATTTGTCATTGTTCTATTTAATTGTACAATAAAAATGTCATAATGCATGAGAGAATTTTAATACTATTGATTTCACTTAAAGTAAGCTGTATTTTGGATACCAATTTGATATATATATATATATATATATATATATATATATATATATATATATATATATGTATGTATATATATGTATATGTATATGAAATAGGTATATAAATTATAAGTTCTAACAAATATGATGTCTAAAATTAAATCAGTTTTATTTTGATATACATGTTTGTTATATTTGGCCATTTTGGAATGATTTTAGAAAGGTTCTAACATTGTTCTAGAATTGATTATGGAAAAAGTTACCAAAGCAAGAAGGAAAAAATATGTTTTTTAATAAGAGACATTCTTTTATTATGATGTTGGTTTTTTTTGTTGTAATTCATGTTAAACATTAATTAATAAGATGGCATCATTGTATTGAAAATGATGGTTGTTTCTTCAAATTGACTTGTAATATGAACTTTAAACACAATTGTTTTTAGTAACTGACATGGAAACTTAAGCTATGGACATGAATTGAAAATGAAAATGATAAAGTATGGCATAAGTTGAAAATAAAATAAGTGAAGCACGTTGTCATTTACAAATTTCATCTTAAATCTCTTCTAACATTGAAATGATTATTTGTCCAATAAGATATCTCTCATTCTAACCTTAAAATAATTCTCTTTGATTTTATATTTTTGCTCACTAATTATTCTATGAGACTAAAAGCTCAATTGGTCTATGGTTAAGTATATGAAGTTTAGCACTTGTTAGAAAAGTATGGAATATAAATATGAGAATTTTTTTCTTATGTTTACTCTTGTAATTTAGTTTTTGGTTTTGTAATTGATTTGATTTTATTTCCTATAATTTTGATGCAATATTTACAAGTTTGCATGAGTAAGAAATTTGATCTCATTCATATTTTTTGGCATTATTTCATATTATCTACTATTTATTCATATTAAAATGTTTAATACACTAATTTTTTATTAATGTTCATTACATCTATAGGGATTGTATTCAAAATACTTTTTTAGAGGAATGCAAATCTTGCATATTAAGTAATGTGTATCAAGATAAATTTAGTGAAACACTCATCTCTTATTATGGTATTGTCTACAATTGATCACTATTTTTAATCTTTTATTATTCACTTTATTTTTTAAAATTATTTAAATTAGGATTCTGTAGAGTAATAGGAGATGTTGACTTTCTATATTTAGTTAGGAGTAAAGGTGAAATAGAGATGATGGAGGAGTAAGGAACATGGAGATAGGGTTAGGGCTCAAAAAAAAGAAGTGAGGAATAAGGGGCCAAAGTTTAGGTGAATGGGGTGGGTGGACATACAACATTGACTATTTAAATAATCTAATATGGTATGATAGGTATCAAATTTTAGATTTTAGAAAGTAAATGACATTTATTGTTATTTCCCATAATGATGGAAACATAAACGATGTCAATTTTTCAAAATAAAAATTAATTTTATTTTTATATTTTATGATAGTTCTACTAACCAATGTAAAAACTACATATACTATAACATGCAATTACATGTTAGTCATTTAGTAATAGTAATAGTTGATGATTCAATACAATAAATTTAAAATTTAACTAGGCTTCCAAGAGAGTAAACTTAACCAATATTATTATGTAAGCAATTTATATGTGAGAAAACAATAACTTATATTGATTAACTCTTTACAAGCTACTTGCAATTCATCATTGCTTTTACTCTAATTGACTACATCAACTTGTTTAAGATTTTCATAACTATTAAATCTTCTTCTTTACTCATGAGATCCAATTCAATTGCATTTATTTTCCATCATGCCTCTACATCTTCATCCTCTTCCATATGCTTGTTTACTTGAAGAACTCTTTTTTATGCTTAATGTCAAATTTTAACACTTGTTTGGCATCCAGTTTTCTTTATAGTTCTATAATTCTTTTGTAAAGTTTATCCTTCTCTTTTTATATTGTTTGTTATAGATAAGTGAGACCAAGTATACAATTGATAAACATGCAATATACAAATAAATATAGACAGAAAAAAATAAAAAGAGTGCCTCTTCTTATCCAACCAAATGTATGAGTTTTTCATCAAACTTCATTTTCTCTAACATAGCCCTCTCTTTCTAATAATCCAAATGATGAAAAGTAAGATTCATCATATTTTATATTATAAAACAAGAATATGTTTATGACTTTTGTGCAAAACTAGCTAACTTGTTTACAAATTTACAAAGGAAAATTGTTAGTGCTTTTTTGGAAACAAAAAAAAAAGCAACAAAACATTATTTCAAAAATTGTGTTTACTTGAAAGACAAATTTGAAATGTGACTGTTGTCACAATCATACCATTTAAAAAATTTGACTTTTGATATGTCTTTTAAAAATCTAAATTTATGCCGTCTCAATTGAAAAGTTTTAACCTTTGTAAATGAAAGTTTATGTATTTTCAAAATCAATAGTTATATCTCTCAACTAGAAATACTATATCTTTCCCAATTCAAGATTTATGCTTATTGGATGAAATCTTTCAACTTTTATAAATAGTTCAAAATTATCATAACAAGAAGAAAAAAGATATAAAATTTTCATATAATATTAGTTGTTTAACCCATCTTACATTAGTTATTCATAGAAGTATATATAGGCATCATTGCATGTCTGATATATTCTCCATTAGTTATTAGACTAACATTGAATACATGTAACCATGTCAATTTTTTTATACAAAAAATCGATGCATTTATTTCTTTGTTATTGTTAGATATTTAAAATGAGAAATTGGTTTTTTAGTTTAATAATTGATGTTATTATTTATATCAAACATTAGTTCATAAACTACCATTGAAAATTAACTTTTTTTGTATCTTAAATTTCACATAATATATCGGTTTGTATTAAACAATTGACATGATTTTCTCATTTTTTTATCTAATAGAATTCTCTTAAACCCTATTACACTTAAGGCAATATCTGAACTTAATTAAAAAATCCAACAACCATGATATTATACAAGCATTATTATTATAGATAGTAGTATTCAAACCTTGTCGTAATGTTTATACAATCAAAAATAATATTCTAAATACAATAAACACCCAATTGGTAATAATTTTATACATTTAATTGGGTCCAAACAGTTAAAGACACATAACATGTACATAATGGAAAAATTACGGGTAATACATTTAAATGCCGCAAAAGGAAGTTATATTATCTTCCAATGACATGGCCATTAATAGAAATCCTTGTGAAATTCACTGTGACAGAAAAAAAAGGTACATACACATCAAAATTGATGTTATAAGTACAACATTATTATATGTTTTTGTTTAAGAGAAGTTTATTACTTAGCTTATGCCATTAAATTTTGGTGATATCATGTGTTATTTGTATAATGCTCCTGTCATCTTAACCCTTTGTATATAAAGAATACACATTGATATTCTTTCATAAGCAAGAAGTCCATTGTCTTTTCTTCAAATCCAAACATGAACCCTATCTAAATCATTTACTAAGGTTATTTATTGCATTAATTCTCATAACTTGATCTAATAATGAACAAAATCTAAGAATTTTTCTTTTAAACAACTTTCTTCTTAGCTTTAAATAATATCAATAAAATGATTTAGATGAGATTCATGTTTGTACAATTTATTTACTCTCTAGGGAATACATTAACACCCACGCTACCTAAAACCCTGAAAAATGAAATCAGAAACACAATACACAATAGCTAGACATTGATCTTCATTAGGTTTAAAGGAAAAATAAAGCATTCAAACAAACCTTAATAATGAGAAGAAGACATCAGTAAGATGGGAGCAAACAATTGATTGAACTCAATCTATAGTGATTTTTTGTGTGAATTTTTCAATAGGGCACTACAAATTTTGTAATGAAGACACTCTTTCTTTGTAATATGTGCTTCGGCACTGGGATAACCTTGCCTTCTATTTCAACTAGCTCCTTTATTTTTGCAAGTTTTGAGAAAAGACAAATCATTGTTTAAATTTTATATGCCAATTATACAAAAAAATGATGTCAAATATTATTTTTGAAATATTTAACGGTTAAATATAACACGTTGATTTATTACAAAACTGATGTTGTATATATTGACATTGCTTATTAATAAATAACCAATGTTGTCTCTATTTTTTATTTAAATTATTACAATTACTGCCTGAATTTGATTAAGACATGATTTTATTTCTCCATGTCGCTTAGTTTTAGCCCATCATTGCAGGAAATGGTGCTATGTATATTTAATGACAAAGGAATTGAGAAACAGAAATTTACTAGGAAGTTGTTATATTCAAAATCATAATCCGAGTCCTAAAATATACATATCTTATTAAGAAGCAAAGTAATCATATTTTCACGACCTTCTCATTCACCCTTTATCCATTGTGCTACTTTTCTGAAATAAATTTGTTATTATTCTGTTTTATTTTTCTTTTCATCTTTTTAATAAAAAAATTGAATTTGTCTGTAAATCTCAGAATCAATCAACGGTGTGATATTTTCATAACTAAAAGGATGGAAGCAAACCTATTTATCTGCAATAAATTTATCCATTTTAAATGTGAAAATATCAAATCTTTATCAGAAAATATGAAATTTACTTTTTAATAAAAATGAATATATATATATATATATATATATATATATATATATATATATATATATAGATAACTCTTATTTAGTGAAGATGAAATTTCAATCACCTCACTGCCTATTGTTATTCTTACGTTTATTTGTACTTTTATATCTTTTTAAAAACACAAAAAATGGCATTTACTTTTATATGTACGGGACCTTAAAATTACTAATATAAATTTTAGAAGCCTTTTTCTTAAAAATAGCTAACTTGGTTATTTTTGTTGGTATAATCTTTATGACGTATGAAAATCAAAATTATAAAATCCATCTAGCGAGTTGCCACACATCTATTAGTTTGAAGGATTTTCTCTTCAATAGTCTATGTTTGAATTTAAAATATTGTCTATGGATAAAATACAGTCAAAGGAAAATTATACTTATCGATATGTGATTTCGCCTTTTCAAGTGTCAAAAAGTAAAAAAAGAAGGTTGAAATAAGGGCATAGTTGTGGTGATTGTCATTGTCACCATGTCTTAATTCACAGTTGATAGACGAAGAAATAGAATGATGAAGGAGAATGGATTCTGGCAGTGTGAGAAGCATAAAAAGGAAGTAGATCGATGAAGGAGAATGGTTTCTGCGTTAACGTCTTTTTTTCCTCATTTATTCTAATTGTTTTAGTTTTTATGAATAACTAGTAATGTTGTTGTTTAAAAATAATTAGTATAAGTGGCATAAAATTGATTTTCTTTTAAAAAATTTAAATAATTTATATGATAATTATTTGTAATAAGTTATTGACAATTAATTATCAAAAATAAGAAAAATATACATTTATTTTAAGCTTATAATTTAATTTGTTCTTATACAATAATAATCATAAAACTAAAGTGATAATTTTTGCCCAACATAGATAATTTATTTTTAGATCAAATGTATTAATTGTTGAATGTATTTTATGGCTAAACAAATTATTATATGGATCATTACTAATCCAATAATATTGGTCCAATATTAATGTCCTATTATAAAAGTCTATTTTAAGTCATTGTTGGATATATAAATAAGTTAAAATATATGAATAGAATAAAAAAATACTAAATCATCATTTTTCACAAATTAATGTATTTTGTTATTCATCTCAATTGTAAACCTAAATAACATTTTAATCTAATGTTGAATATAAAAATAAGTTTTTTAGGAATTGGTACCTGTACTTTTAGTCTAGGTATGTTAAAATTATCCATAATAAATAAGTCAAATCAGAATTGTAAATGAGTTAATACCCTAATCCATCTAAGTATTTATATTAAAATTTTTAAAAATACTTTAAGAAATAATTAATAATTAAATTTTAAATAATTATATAAAATAAAAATGAAATTCATATTGTGATATAATTTTATCAATTATCACGTAATTAAGACTATCATTAATTTTAATAAATTGATGAGTTATGAAATAAATATATGAAATAATAATATAAAAGGGTAAATGATCGTTATTATCTTTTACTTGGTTTATATTCATACTAGTTTATATAATGGGTAGATTGGAAATTAAAGCTTTTAAAATGATGATGACCTTAGCATTTAGCAGAAATTTTTAACAAATCATTAATAGAAAGGGAAAATTTTCATGTGAAAAAAAAAATCCAAGGGATGGAATTGTAGGATTTTGAAGAAAAATGAGGAGAAATACGTGTATTTAGCTCAAATTTTAGAAGAGGTGGAAGTAATTTGCCCTATAATATATAATATGTGTATAGTGAAATATATTATGATATTTTTTCAATATAAATTTTTATATTATGTGTATTGTAGAATATACTATTTCATATATGGTCGAATATAAATTTTTTATATGTGTATGGTATAATACGATTTTTCATAATAATATTTTTTCCAATTTGATTGTAATTTTTATGATGTAAAAGTAATTTGATACAATTTATTAAAAGAGATTTACTATTTTTTAAAAACTTATGCAACAGGAATATATGAATGTAAAAAATAAGAAAATAATAATAAACCATAATTCTTGTAAATAAAATGACTACATTGTAATATTAAAACTGAGGAAATTAATTATATATAAAGGTAAGATATTAAACTAAATATCGGTAATATATGAATGTAGATAATGAAAAAAGTATGAGTAAATCTTAACTTCATAAAAGAATCTATTAAATGATAAAAAAAAAAAGTATGAGGACAAAAAATTTTCAAAATGTTAAGAATTTAGAATAAGATATACATACTATACTGTGAAATTGTATATGGAAAATTATAATATTTTTACATATTTGAATAAAAGAAAATATTTATTTTGGAAAATCAAACTTTTCTATGTTAAATTTTAGTTTCATAACGTGATTATAATTTGATAAAATATGCTCCAAGAACGTTATAAATATTGGTAAATTTTACTTGATGAGAATATAAGAATGTATAAAATGTTAAACTAATAGTAAAACCTATATAATTTGGAAGAAAAAAATTCGTAACAATAAAATTAAAATTGAGACTATTACATATAATGGAAAGATATAATATTAAAAATTATGGGGAGAACATATGCATGTAAATAATTGAATAAATATTAACTTTATATATTTTTTTAAAATTTTGGATAAAATATGATCACTAAAATCATAGAGACTTATATAACCTAGAATTAAAAATTGTTGAATTAGTGAATAAGATATAAATGTTACAATTACCTTTGATATATTTTTTTTAATAATTCAACAATTAAATTTGTTGAGTTTTATGGAGCACTTGGTCATTCATTGGACATTTGAAATACTTTCTAATTTTCATCTCAATAGCAATAAATTCTAAGGTGCAAGAATGAAGTTTATGTGGGACTCTCAACTCTAAAGAAAAGGTGAACACATTTCTTTATTCAAAGGTTAGTGAAAGAAATAAAGAGTAACAGTGATTGTCCTCATGGTCACTTTAAAGTTATTCTTAACCTTCATATCCATGGCTTATTAAGGCTATTACCGGTGAGTCATCATAGAAATATTTGCATTTTCTTGCCATGGATACTTTTTAAGTGTGATAGGAAGTTTCACTATCCTACTGATATATATTTGTTTTTCAATTTGACATAGAATGCCCTCCAATTGGTTTAGAATTTAAGGTTTATTGTATTGTGATTGTATATTATTAGTGAATGTGCATTTCTTAACTTTGCAACTTACTTCTTGTATTCATTTCATAGAAGTATTTTTGTTTTAATCAAATATGTATTTATATGAAATATATTCATGATTTTAATAGATAGACATTCAACCTAAAATATGAATAAATTAAAAATAAAGATATAATATAATTTTTAAACATTTTCATAATCTTTTAAGATAATTATGTAATTAAATAAGTCTTTTTCTTATTTATTCAACCAATCACATTTATTTCTCCTTAAACTCAAAAGCATATCTTGAAAAAATAATTTTGAAAATAGTTTTAATTCAAAAATAATATATTTATACAACTGTAAATAATTTTTGAACATGTGCAAAAATTTAGAAAATCTTAAATAATAGACCCCAAAAATGGTCCATCAATTATTTATAATTAAATTAAATAATAGTACATCAATGTAAACTCCAAAAATGGTTTGTCATGCTAGCAATTTCTAGAAGAAAATTTTGAGTAAATTATTAATATGTTAGTTATTTCTTATAGCATAGATTCCCTTCATTATGAGAGTCTTGTCTCAATTATTGAATAACTAAAGTCAATATGATTAAGTTATGATATATACATTATAATTAACTATATTGTTAAATTAAAAAAATCTATTTTTATTTTCTAGTAAGTATTAAAAAAATTTATCTTCCATTGCTATATAAATTTTATATAAATATATTTCAAAATTAAGTAATTTGATTGAAAGGACCAAAAGTTATGACTAAAATTGTGAATATTGAATATTTTAAGAAATTTAAATTAAGTATTTTGATTTAGGGGACCCAAATCAAACAATTTGTATAGTAGGAAGACCAATTTAATATTGTTGTGATTGAAATTAATTAAATATTAATCTAATTTTATTAATTGTAATTCATAACTCTTAAATTCTTCATAATAACATTTTTAAAAAGTTATATATAATGCATATAATTATAATTACAATTACAATTATAATTACATATATAAATACTATAAATGCATGCCATGTATGTATAATGGTTAGTGTTCAATAAATATAAAAATACGTATAAATATACAACATATTGAATCAAACTTATTTTAATTATTTTATTCAGTCATTGGTATACAATGACAATATTATTATTGCTAAAGGATTAGTTAATAAGGATGAACGATTAATTTCATTGGGGACGAGCAGTCATAATGGTTGCTAAATTACTGACCACAATATCATCATTGATTAAATTTCAAAAATTTAAAAATTTTGAAATTTGAACTTTAGGATTTCTTTCATGACAATATACTGTTGCAATAAGGCTAATGGAATGCAAGTAAATGCAAGCTAGCCCTAATATTTAGGCTAACACTTTTGGGATGACCAAAATTTACAGTCAATGATGGCCAAAATATCATCACCAATTGAGAATTCTATAAAGGCATGGAGTATCATTTTTACCATTCACATGAAATTGAACAAAAGAACTAAAAAAAAAAATAAAGAAGAGTAAAGAAGAAGGAAAGGTGATCATCAATTTAAGGTCAATTTATAATGTTTTTTTGGTTATTTCATGCATTTTATGATTCTTTATCTTATTTTTTAACATCAATTTTATATATTTGTCAATTGTTATTATTGTCTATTTATTTCTTTTTTTTTCATTGAGGTTGGTTAAAAATACTTTGTTGAAAATTTGTTTGATGGATTGAAGTATGTTTGTAAAATACATTTATATAATTTTTTGAATTACTAGTTATTGGATTTTTGTGTTGCATTAAATATCTTTATTATGACCATATGGTTGCACATATTGTATAATCATCATATATTGGTGCGATGTTATTTTCAATTTTTTCATAGTTTTTGCACACTTGATGGCTAAATAGGCATATTAAGATGACATATTGATAGTTGTGTGATGCTTATACTCAGAAAAGAATTGTTGAATTTCATTATTAATATTAAAATTTCAATCATAACACATAAAATATGAAAGAATCTTTATAACATAAAAAACTTTAAAAATATTATGAGATGTAACATAATATAAAATTTGAAAAAAAATTAAAATGTGACATAAAAGAGGAATTATTGAAGAAAACAAATATTAAATATAAATTGTAACATAAACAAAGAATTTTAACATAAAAATTGAGTATGCTATATTTTAAGGTTTGGAAAAATCTTCTTTTACATTATGTTTTATTTGTCATAAAAGTTAAGTACTTTATTTTTTATATTCAATTCTATTAATAAAAAATGAAATATAATGTGGAAGAAGAATTTTAACTTTATAAATAAAAACCTAAATTTTATAAAAAATAAAATATTAAAATAAGAATTAATAAAATATTACTTATATAGTTTTTGAACAAAATAAAAATATCAAAAGTAATGTAAAAGAAGAATTTTAACATTAAAATTGAACATGTTATATTAAATGTAAGACATTTAATATAATATTAGAAGTGAAATAAAATATAAAAAAATTAAATGTAACATAAAAATCTAGCATATTATATTTTGTTTTTGAAATTTTCTTTTTTTACACAAAAATTTGAAAAAAACTAAAATATAATATACTTTTTAGACAAACTTTCCAAACTAAAATTAATATAAAAGAAGAATTTTAATATAAAAATTGAATATAATATATTGAACTTAAAATGTAACATAAAACAAAAATTTAACATTAATTTTCAATACTCAATTATCATAAAAAATTATGATATAAAATAAGAATTAATAAAAAATAAAATTAACAATATTTTTTAGACAAATTAAAAAAATAAAAGTTGTACACACTTTAATTGTAAAAAATTGAAAGGGAAAAGGTTTAATATGGAAATCACTTTTCTATTAATAAAAAAAATTATAATGTAAAGGAAGAATTTTAATACAATGAAATGGATCACTTAATAACTTGCCATGTTAGCGAGCAATGACAACATGTCTGTTGACAATAATTGAATAACTTTGCATGATCACTTATCTAGTTAGTATTGGAATGATGCAACAATATTTGTTAAAAGGGCCAAAATTTTCATCTATCAAAATGGGTTGGGAAGATGGTCATGCACTAAGTGTACAAAATTTGATATTAGGATGTGGAAACTGTGTTCACATATAGAGTATACCATAGATTTGATCCATTTTTAAAAAAATAGGTTCATCATGGTGAAGAAAGCACATCATTTAATGTTTAGAGACTTTTATATTTTAATATGTAAACATTATCTTAAGTCTCAAATAATATTTCATATGTTGCAATAAATGTTATTAATGTCCAACGGAAAGAATTGACTCTTTTATGTGTAGGAATATGTTTAGAAGGGTGGCAACACATTTAACTTTGATATGCTATGATAAACATTTGTTCATATGACATAAAAATAATTGTTCATGACTATTGTTGTTATTGATGCTCACTACCATAGAGGTGATGGATAGCATGACACTCTACAAGGCTCCACTCACATTCTTGATTAGTGTGAGTTAAGTAAAATTGCTTATAATTATATTATATAATTTCTTCCTATACATATAATTTATCTAATTAGTAAATATTTTTTAAATTTGCAATGCTTATGAATAAATGCTCCAAAAATGGAAACATTGACCTTGAAAAAACATTAAAGAAAACAAGTAGATCATTACCATTTTAATTTAATCCTATCACTTGGCACATTATGAATCCAAACCATGAAAATTTTCCACAATTGGTAAGGACAATGGTAAGGATGCATTACGAGCCATTCCAAAAAAAAATTGGCTAGTAGTACTCAAGGAGTAAAAAGCTATATAATTGAGTCCCTTTATGTAAGTATTAACTTAACATATGAAGCGATAATCATTTTGATTATTTTTTTTGTTACATGTCTTTCAATATAATAATATTTTGAGTTAATAGTTATTTTTAAGGGAAAGATGCAACACATATATAATGGCATGCAATGCAATACAATCAATCTCTATAAGGATTGGAAATATGGATTGAAAGATCATTGCTTGGCCTATGGGGGTGATATCTAGTGCAATATTCAACACACTAGGTAGGTGATACTAGCAAATATGCCTAAGGAGCATTAGCTACAGATCTATAAAATATTTGAGAGTCCAAATTTCTTAATAAGAAAGAATCATATATTATAAGTCATATTTTTTAAATTCCAAGTTTACTGGTAACTCTTCTAATGCTTGTTATTTGTGCTTTGAATTTGTAGGATAAGGCTAGTAGAAATGTGTAGAACAGGGTGCAAGAAAGATATAATGATTGACATGAATTGAAGTTCATAGTAGCACATTGATATGATAAGGTGTGCTATGTAAACAATCATTACATTTAATGTGTTATCATTTAAATTTCTTACTAATCTTTTTCTTTTAGAATTAGACCAAAAAAAAAAGGACAATAGGTTAACTACAGATGGTGATGGATAACTTTATCAACCATCAAGGGAGTGGGTGTCAAAGAAGGCTTGAATTGATTATGTGGATATTATTTTCTTTATTTCTAATTTTTTTTATTTGTGACAAGTTACATAATCATTCTAATAACTTATCTTTAAAAAACATGTAGATATGGATGCAAAAGTGGACCACTCAATTATAGATGTAAGCATGTTCTTCATTTGCTTCATCAAGTGCCCCTATGATGCAGTTTGATAAGTTTACTATTGTTAAGGTGATATTAGATGCTTGTCAAAGATATAAGAAAGGGGTTAGTTATGTTCTTTAAGGGACACCTTATGATAGCACCCCACTTAGAACCTGATCAATTGCCATATATCCTCCTCAACTGCAAGGTAATGCACCCTTACTCGATGATGTTCCACTCAATTGTAGATGTAAGCAGGTTCTTCATTTGCTTCATCAAGTGCCCCTATGATGCAGTTTGATAAGTTTACTATTGTTAAGGTGATATTAGATGCTTGTCAAAGGTATAAGAAAGGGGTTAGTTGTGTTCTTCAAGGGTCACCTTATTGTAGCACCTTACTTAGAACCTTATCGATTGCCATATATCCTCCTCAATTGTGAGGCAATGCACCCTTACTCGATGATGTTTGCTAGTACATCATCCAAAGTCAGCAATACTTGGAGTACTAGTAGAAGCTTTTCTCTTACTAATAGCAAACTATGGACTAGCTAATATTATATATCATGCTAGCCATGAAGCATACCATTTCGTCATCATCCCTTATTACCATTCAGCCTATTTATCCCCTAGTCTTGTTGAGCGAGTTCACTCCATGGCCACCTGTACCTACATCTAAGCCCCAACCCTAGGATGTTTAGTAGCAAGTTGACCAGCAAGACAATTACTATCCACCTTTTGACATACTTGACTAACTTTGTGTATTTTATTTCTTCATTTCAATATTACAAATACAATTTTCTTTATTGTATGTCATTCCAATCTTTTCATATATATATATATATATATATATATATATATATATATATATATATATATATATATATTTCATTTCTTTATTTTAGTATTATAATATATCACAAATAGTTAAATTTTAAATTATATTTAATTCAAATAATACATGATTTATAATATCTTACAAATTTTCATAAAATAAAAAATCTATAATGGTGACAATATTATCAATATAAATATTTTAATTTTTTAAAATTTTAAAAATATCTTCATATTCAACAATACCAAAAATATTGTTGGTGAAATAGTTCCATGTCAACAAGATATATAACCATAGATTATCGCTATAGATATTGCTAACATGACACATCAATATTAAGGGTGTGATTTAATGATGATAGTTGTTTATGTAATAATGTCACATAACCTATAGATACAATTATATAATAATGATATGTTCCTAATGACAATGATATATTGACTTCTTGCAATGACATTTGTCATCACAATAAGATTGATGACCATCACAAGAACATAAAAAAAAAATGTAGGAATTTGTTTTTGCTTGAACGACCATGAATACCAAACTCTTCTTTCACAGCTAAAGCTTTTTTTCCCTAACTTCTCCAATAGAATTGAATTGCATTCCAACCTAAGAAGGTTTCCATCTTGGCTCTTCGATAGTTTTGAAAGGATTCACATCATTAAGAAAGGTTTGAAAGTCAAAAACCACATCATTCTTTAATTGTTGGAAAAGTTCTAAATCCTCATGAGATGAATTATTTATATATATCCTCCTCCGTTGTAGTGCATCCTACTTAAAATAAATATTTTAATGTTACATTATTAATTATAGAGAAAAAATTAGTTAAAAATGTAAATCTGAAAAGAAACATATATTCGAATGTTACATTGTTGATTTTATATAAAAATTAATTAATTAAAAAAAAGGAATGCAATTCACAAGTAGCCATCATATGGAGGGGAAATCATTCACATCTCCAAAGACGTTAAATTTGTGGGTCATTTTATACTACTAGTCCAGTTAAAAAAAAAAAGTGGTCCAAAACAGGACATCATTTTATACTACTAGTCCAGTTAAAAAAAAAAAGTGGTAGACAACATAAATTAAATAACATTAGTCACATACCAAAACAGGACAAGATTGATAGTGAAATACGCAAGGTTGCATTGCAATAAGGATAGCTTCGAGCAAAGCAGAAGGAGCAATATAAGAAATCAAAAAGAAATTGTTTTAACTATCAATAATTTAAATAATCAATAATATTAATAACAGTATTGTTATGGCTAAAATAAACTTGCTTCACCCTTGAATTTGATATTTTGTTTGTAAAAATAGATTTGTACTACATAAAATGTTTTTAATCAATATTTTTAACCATCAAAGAATTCTTTTGATTTAAATTTAATATTTTAAGAATATTTTTTATTTTAATTTAATATTTTCTTTACAAAAATATGTTGAAAGCGCATAAGAAGATCTATACAAAGTCAAAAAGAAATTAGTTACCTTGTCAACATCAATCCATAATTAATAATAATATATATTAACGTAAAATTTGAGAAAGAGAAAAATCCTTATTTAATGCATGAATGGTAAGAAATTGAAACGAGCTATGGTTGCCTTCTCAAAAATAATTCATAATAATAATATATATTAATAATAAATTTTGAGAAGGAGGGAAACTCTTATTAAATGTCTGAATAGTAAGAAATCAAAAAGAGTCGTATGTAATTAATACAACTTGCTTCATCTTTAATTAGATATTTTGTTTACTGAAATATATTCCAAGAGATGGACTTGCAGTAAATAAGGATTTAAAGTGAATTGAACTTATTTTTTAAATTTTAATAGTGTTAGTGGTCCAGATTGAATGCAAGACATTCTGACTTACACTGATATCAATGAATGCCTTCTCATATGTAATTTTAAAATTTTAAGACTATGGCCCTTTTAAACCTCTTCTAACTCCTGGTTGCTCGAGTTGTTTTTACGCTTAAAAATAAGCATTCCAGAATGCTTCTGTGACAATATTAGTTTTTCTTATCTCAATCGAATAAAAAGGGGCATTTTTTTTATTGTGTCACTGACTTTAATATAAAAAAAAAAACTAAAATTTTGAAAACTCACATTTAAATTCTAGCAATTCAACGTATATGTAGCTCGTGATTTTGAACTTGATTGATTATCTGTAATTAATTTGAGAACTTTGATTATAAACAATGCGTTTTATATATGCTCCATAATGCATGTTGATAAATTGTATCTAGATAACTAATCAGTCTTAATTGGCACAGAAACTAATCCAAAAATAATTGATAGGAAGAAAATGAATTGCTAAAGAATAATGTTATATAATTGAAAATAGAACCCAAGTAAAAATCAAAAGTTATTATGATGATGGAACAAATATATAAAATATAAAAAATTCAAAACTTAATTTATAAAGTTATTTTTTAATGTTTATAAATTTTCCTTTTCTAATTGATGAATCAATAGTTGATTTCAACTATTTTCATTGCTTCAATAAATTCTTTAACTCCCTATGCCAATCTATTAGGGTTATACTCATTCATGCTCTAATCACATCCCTAACTGGCTCGTCGCCAAACCCATTCTTCAGATTCGTCAGACTTTCTTCTTCCCTAATTTGAACATGCACAAGCCAGAACAATTCATAAGCAAAAACCATGCCAAGAAGGATTCATTGGCCAACAAGCAGCTTGCTATGCCTACAACAAAAGGACGCTTCAACTACATGGGTATAAGTTAACCTGTGTGGTTGTGTTATTTGCATGTTTAGCTGTGCTTCCTGTGTAATGCAAGGAGAAGCAATAATGTCATCTGACTTCATGTCTTACTGAAAAATAAACGTCGATAAACCCTCCGAAAAATGCATAATTGATGATTTAATACAATAAATTAAAAATTTAGCCAAGCACTCATAGGAAAATAAACTCTGATAATGATATTAGGTAAGCAATCCAAATGTCACAAAATATATATATATATATATATATATATATATATATTTACACTTAATTAAATCTTTGTGAGAACTTTGGTTTAGCTTTTCCATAATTAACTTCCTTTCTAATTTTAAGAACTGCTTTCCCATAACTTCATTTTTGTTTTTCGGAATCGCTTTTCCATATCTTCTAAATGCTCTTCTTTACTCTTTAGATCCAATTCAGTTGCATTTATTTTCCTCTTCCTTTTTGCCCTTTCTTCTACATCATCCTCCTCATCCTTCATATGCTTCATCACATGCAGATCTCCTTTCCTATGCTCAATCTGCAACTCCAATTCTTGCTTCGCATCCAGTTCTGCTAGTAGTTGGATTATTCTATTTTCAAAATTTTCTCTCTCCTTCTGCATTGTCCAACAGCAGGTGAACAAATAGGCATATAAATTACAAATAAGTATAGATACGAGGAAACAGAAAGAGTGCCTTTTGCTCGGCGGCCAAACACATGAGTCTTCCTTCAACCATCTTTTGTTGTAACAAAGCTCTCTCAATCTGATAATACAAGAGATAAAAAAAAAATATAGGGCTCGTCATATCTTACATTATAAAATAGGAATATAGTTTGTGACGTAGGTGTGCAAAACCAGACATCTTGTGTACGAATTCACAAGGGAAAAATTACATACCTTTTTCTTCTCAAGCTCTAATTTCAGTCTCTCAAATTCATTCTGTGAATAAAACAGCTTCAAATCCTTTTCATGGTTTTCAAGTTGTTTCTTCTTAGCTTCCAATTGCAGTCTAATTTTTTCAGGCTCCATATAATTCATCTCAATGTGACTACAGGCAGTCTTGGACAGTTTTTTTATTTCTAATTAAAAAAAGAAAGAAACTCTTGACTACCATGGTAGGTTAGGATATCATACTAACTAGAATAACTGAATTCATCATCACGTTGTACCTTCATTATAAGCCTTAGTCAACTCCTCTTTTTCCTTCATTAATTTATCGAGGGATTCATCGATCTCATTCTCAATGGCCATTTCAATCATGAAAATGAAGTTTAAAATCTCTGGATATGCGCATGCATGAAAACAGACAATATGAGAATGGAAAAAGCAATTTCTTCTTAAAATCAGAAGTCTACGTCAGCAGAAATCCCAGAGTAATATTGTATTAATTTAAATGAAAAGTAAAACACCCTCGTCCTACCACAAAACCTTGAACCCAGTGTTAGTAAGTCAGGCACTATTCGACAGATGCTTTCAATTACCAGAAAAGGAGGGGAAATTTTAGTCCCTACTTGTTTCTCACGTAATATCAAACCAAAATTTATCCTTGGTGGTTCATCGTTAATAAAGTTGATCCTATAATCTATTCATTCTCCTCATTTCAGTGAGGATTCATGGCAGGAAAAGGAGAAATTACAACTTACAGGCGAAGATAGAAAACTCAAAGCAACGATCAGCGGAGAGAGTAATCTGGAAGCTGAAGCATCAGGTTGGTGGACGAGGCAGATATATATAGCAAGAGAGAATGGTCAGCCAAAGAACGCTGAAACATTGTGACGTTTGCTGGCAGCAGTAACACGGTTTCGAAGAAAAAGAAAAATTGTAAGAGAAATAAGATTGCAGGTTCAGACAGAAGAAAACGTCTTTTTGGTTTACCAGTTGTTGCATAAAACTCCTCCGCCTGTTCATTTGATTTCCATAATCGCCGCGTCCTTCGTTCCCGCCTCCTTTTTTCTTTTTAACCCCCCCCCCCAAAAAAAAAAAGGAAAGGGGTACTGTGAATCCTCGCAACTGTTTGTCAACCACCACTTTACTATTATTAATTATTAATTAATATATAAAACTATTTTCCATTTGATAATATTTAATATAAAACTTGACTAGCGAAAAGGATTACGTCAATTATCATAATCTCTTGAATTTCATTCTGCCCCCTTTTTAGCACATTCAAAATTGTTGGATTTTGTAGAATAACTATTTTCTGAAATGAATAATTTAATTTATTACATTAGTAATTCTAAATTCAAATATACATTCAACAAGTTCAGAAAATTAATATACAAAGTTACCCTAAAAAATTTTTGATAAATTACGGGGAGTCTCTCTCAACTATTCTTAGTGTACACAAAGCTTGAACAATTTAAAAATGTAAAGTTAATCTTTGATATTTATTAAAAATTGTGGAATTTTTTTAAAGGAAAATAGAGTAGAAATAACCATTATTGACTTATATCTTCCTTAGACATTATTATTGAAGTATTCTATCATTCAAAATGTTTAATTTAAGTTATAATTACTACTAAAAGGCAAATCCCAAAAGTTTTCTATTCCTTTATTACTCAAAAATTAACATCATCTTATATCAAATTCATGAGTTTGAAGTAATAACCTAGGATTTATGAAAATATAATTAATTATTAAGAATCAGCAAATCAAGAAGGTGGTGCCTGCTCGTAGTACATTATGGAAAAAATAATAATTAATTATTAAGAATTAGGAAAAAGTAGTACCTTACTTTTATCCGTCACTACAAGTTTCTCTCAATCTATCTTCATTGTTGAGTTGTTTATAGTTAACAACAGATTTCATTTTAATATAAAATTTTCAAACGTGAAACAGTAAAAGAGATTTTAATGTAAATAAACATATCTTTTAAATTATTTTACACAATTACATAATTTTAATTATTTTTTAAGGATTACGATCCTCATTAACCTCTTCTAAACTCCTGGTTGTTTCTATTTGTCTTCAAGCTTAGAAATAAGCTTTCCAAAATGTTTCTGTGTGACAAAGTTGCTAAGTCTTTCTTATCTCAATCGAAGTTTCATGAAGAGGCATTGCTTATTGATAACAAAATAACAAGCAATATTATCACTAGCTCTATTTAAAAACAACTCAAATTTTAAAAATGTACAATTACACTTAGTAATGCAGCGTTCTTGTAACCTGGGTTTTGAACTTAATCGATTATGAGTAATTAATTTAAAATTTTTTATTATTAATAATGCATTTTATGTTGATCAATTTTGATTGGCATAGAAGTTAATCTAAGGATCATTGATAAAAGGGAAAAAAATCTTAAACTGGGATAAACTTGAATGAAAAATGATTATGAATACTTTCAAAATACAAGAACATGAAATTAAATGAATGATTAAATAGTTAAATTCCAACTAATTAGCTAGGAATTTGGCTTCTTCACCAAAATATCAGTATGCAAGCATTCATTGGCTACCAATGCTTGATTTCAGCAATTTTCATTGCCTCAATAAATTCCTAACAATTCCTACCAATCTACAGCATTCATTGGCTACAATGCTTGATTTCGGCAATTTTCATTGCCTCAATAAATTCCTAACAATTCCTACCAATCTACCATGAGCGTCATAGGCATTCATCTCCATTAATGCTGTCACGTCCCTAATTGCCCCATCGTCAAATTCATTCGTTAAATTCTTCAAATTTTTGTCTTCCCCGTCAATATTCGCCTACAGAATATTATCAGGTATGAATTAGAACTTGTACTAGCCAACAACACTATTCATAGGCAAAAAGCGTGCTAAGATGGGTTCAACAATCAACAAGCAGCTTGCTGTGCGTGCAACAAAAGGATGCTTTAACAACATAGTATGCCTTAAAATTAAGTTTACCTATGTGGCTGTGTTAGTTGCGTGGATAGCTGTGCTCATGGTGTAATGCATGGGGAAGGAATAATTCCCTTTAACTTAACGTCTGATATAATGCATAGTTGATGATTTAATTCAATAAATTAAAATTTTAGCCAGGCTTCCCAGACAATAAACTTTACAAATATTGTTATGTAAGCAATCTATATGTGATAAAACAATAACTTACATTGATTAACTCTTCACAAGCAACTTGCAATTCATAATTGCTTTCACACTCCTTGACTATAACAACTTAGTTAAGCTTTTCCATAACTTCTAAATCCTCCTCCCTACCCCTATCTTTTAATGTTGGGTTTAGTTTCTAAAGAATTCATGAACCAAGATTAAGCACACAACCATAATAATGTTAAAAAAAAATACATATTTTCTTGTGAAAATGAGAGATGGGCATATGTACGATATTTTCTAATTCTATTATAAAGTGTGGTTAGTTTAATGCTATGCAACTAAGGACTTTAATATAACTTTGAGGTAATTGTATTAAGTAAAGTTTAATTTGAAAGACACTTATACCTAAGTATACTTACCTCATCTTGTATGGTTGCAAGTCATTTATACAACTGGATTACTTGTTCTTTTCAAACAAGTGGGGGATTGTTGGTATTTATTTAAAAAATAATAATAAATCATTGTTTCAAAAATTGAATCAATAGTTGTGTTTTTTTGAAATAGAAATTTGAAATGTGATTATTGTTATAATTATATCTTTTAAAATAAAAAATTTTGACTTATAAAATTGAAGTGTCTCCTTTGAAAATGTAAAGTTATGTCTTTTCAATGGAAAAGTTGTAATTTTTGTAAACGAAACTATATCTTTTTAAATTCAATAGTTATATCTCTTAGATGGAAACTTTGCACCCTACCAATTCAAGAGTTATATCTATTGGATAAAACCTTTTAATTTTTATAAATATTTCAAATTTCAAATGTCTTATAATAAGAATAAACAAAAGTTTTTAAGATATTATCAAAACTTTTTGCTATCTATTTATTTCTATTTTCTCTCAAACACTTGCAATCATTACAAAACTATTTCATAAAGAAATGTAGGGAAAAACTTCAAGTTTGCTTTCTATAATTTTTCATAATTTTGTTGCATACTAGAAGGTTAATTTCTCTATTATTTTCATAAAGCAAACATGATTCAAGTGGAGGTGAATATTTCCTTAAAGAAAATGTTGTTTTCATGCCTCAAAAATTCTACCTCCAACTCAACAATTTCCCCTAACAAAAAATTACATTCCATTTTCTTTTCTAGCTCCAATTTTTATCTCTCAAACTCATTTATGTGCATGAAGTAGTAATAGTTCCATCTCACGATTCTTATGTCCTTTCTTCTAAGGTTCCAAATATAGTTTAGCTTTCCCATGCTTTATATAAATATTATCAAAATGATGATGGGAACTTTGTTGCATATTATTTATTTCTAACATAACAAATTAAGTTAAAAACATTACAAGCTACTATGAAAGGATGGAATATCATATTAATTAGAATAATTAAATGCATTATCTCATCATACCTTCATTATAAGACTCAATCATCTTTTCTTTTTGCATCATAAATTCATTTAAGGATGCATGATCTCATGATATTTAGTTTGCAACTAATGGGTGGAAATAAATCAAGCTAGGTTGACCTTCACATAAACTAGTAGGACTTATTTCAAAATTTTTTGGCTTATGCTTGACTTATAACTTATTTCTAAGCCAAAATTTTGATTTAGTCTGACTTGTTTATAAAATTTAAGAAGTTTAGCCTATTTATTAGCTTATTTAGGTCTATTTATTCAAATCTAAATAAGTCATGGATAGGCTTATAAACCTAGGTATATGTGTCATAAAAGACCCTTAGTCAAAAAATATAATAATGATTTTATTAAATAAATAACATATTGATCAAAAAAATTTCACTAATTTGTAGAATTCTTAATAAGTCAATAGATTAAAACCTTATTTTCATTCCTCTAAGATCGAGCTTGTGTCAATTTCATTCTCTAGAGAAGGCTCATCTCAATTTTGTCCCTAACTCTTAAATCTATTTCATATTTTAGTCCTTTTATAATTTTGGGTTAGAGAGAGTTAACGATTTTTCTTACTAAGCATTGTTAATGCTAAATTGGGTTGTTATTAGGTGACATAGTGTTGGTGTATATGCCTTAAAACCAATCATATGGATGATTGTATATTTGAATTATGTTATTTTAAAGGCGATTCTAATTATCATATTTATACATATATTTTCTGCATAATATATTTAATTATGATAATAACCTTAGAATAATTATATTCTTAAATGTCCCTAATCATATATCATTGTGGATTTGATTGCATTGATATGTTAACACTAGCATGTATGATAACTTATATGAGATATTAATTTTATATATGAGTACAAGTTAAAGAACTTGTGTACTAGATTGACCCACCTAAGAATACTACATGAATCGTTATATGAGTGTCATGACTAATTCTTAGTAATCATAATTAATATATGGTCCTTTGACCTGAGATCACTAAGGTTTCTTACATATGAGTTTCATATTTTGATACTACTCTATATCACTCATGGTTGAGTGAATGCAAGGATAGTTATTGGATGTGTCACATATCATGCAAAGAGATTTGTGTGATCAAGATAAAATGTGTCCCTCCTATATAATAGAAGTGACATCTGCGAGCCCCTTAATTAAGTAAGACTAAGAAAAATGTATGATCATGCTCAAATAGATTGATATAGGATGTTAATCACATCTGCATTAGTTAGCTTACTTAGGAATCAAAAAACTTTTATATTGAGTTATACATAAATGACATGGTCTATGTCTCATGCTCAATCTAGATGACTAAGACAAAAGGTCATAGATGATGATTACATGTATAGGTTTAGTTGAATCACTAACTTTCTCATTACTTAGGTAATAATAATTTGTTGCTAGACATCACTTATTGTTTATGATCATTAATATGATTTATGATCATTACCAATATAATGAGAGCCTATAGGGTCACACGCTTAGAACCTAATAGATTTGGAATTAATGAACCAAATTATTTGGGCTTAGTATATGGGAATTCCATGTTATAATTATAAGCCCATAATTATACATGGAACAAAATTCAATTAGTTAGGATTTTCTGTGCACTTATTTAAATAGGTTTGATGGATGCTAATTGTGTAGATTATTCACGCATCCAATAACACACAAAAAATCCTAGCAACCCTCCTTGACTATAACCCTTAAAGAGGCATAACTAGCATTACAAGGCAAAAGAGGTGAATTCTAATTAGTGGCCATAGGATACTCATTAGTGAGTTATTGGTTCATGTGGATACCTCAGAGTTTTCAATGAGAAGTAAGTTGAAAAGGTGATTAACAAATAAGCCTTTGAATCATTTGAAAATGTATCAACTGAATCCTTATCCTAATCTAATGTTTTGTATGGATCCTTTGGCTAGGATTAGTTAATTTTCGCTGCAATTGTTTGGCTCCCAATCCTAATGCATAGCATTAGCAAAACTCATGTGAACCTCCCATACCAAAATAGTATACTTTGCTTAAAAGGATAAAAATCTCTTTCTTCATAAATAATAGTCAACTTTAGGGTTCTCATATTCATCACAATTGGAAAAGGAAAAATGCCTTATAGGTAGGGACTTGTTCACTGACAAAAAACATATAGGGTTTTCTTCTTTCTCTTCTTCAACCTCTAGCAGCGTTGCTCTTTACCTCTTATGCAAGTGTAGGTTGATACTTATGTCATTAACCTTAACAACAAGAAAAATCTAGAAAGAAGTTCCTAAAGTGCTAAAATTATAAGTTGAAATTCAAAAGATGTGACTATATTGAGTTAGTAGATTGTGAGAATTGTTGGAAAAAGGAAATTTTAATTAAAAGGTTACTTGGTTTGCTAATTAAAACTTAAGTTTTGCTTGTGATTGTAATCATTATGATGTAAAGTTTAAGATAAGGTGTTAAATTATCTATAATTGTGAGTTAGCATAATAACAACATTCTGTGGATATAAAGTGTCATATTTCTAGGTTATAGTTTTGTTGTTATAAAAAAATTATATAATGGAAGATTATGAATCAATTAAATAATTGCCTTTCTACTTACATATTTTTATTCAAATTATGTGAATAATTTGGTATAATTTGCTAAACCAAGCATAAAATAGATATATGTGGTAAAAATATGATATTGATCGCAAGACAACATTACAACTCCTCAATGTATTATGACTAGCTTCAAACTTTAAATGGAACTAAATTGCTAATAATAGAAACCAAAAAGAGTAGAACACACCCCAATACTAGACAAATAAGGCATTATTGGATTTTTTGGATTTTATTATATGTTAAGCTTGCAAGATCACAAATCTTAGTTAATCAAATGACTTTTAATTAAAACAAAGGTTATTAGTGTTGTCTAACAATGCATCTTAATGTGCCTAAGAAAAAACTATGTAAATAGAAATGCATAAATTTATATAAGAATCTTACCGACACTACTATAGAAATGCCATTTAAGGTTAGTTGTTTAATACATTTAATGTCAGTTATCACCCAATGTATATATAGGTATCATTATATATCTAGTATATTTAGCATCAATTCTTGAACCGACATTGAATAACTATAACAATTTTAGTTTCTTTACAATAAATTGATGTGTTATATTAAAGTGCATTGCTCAATAATTGAAATACAATATTAGTTCTTTTATGTGTAACTAACATTGATAATTAATTTTTCATAACTTAAATTTCAATTAAAATGTCAATTTTTTTTAATAACCAATATTTAATGCTAATAAGATGACAAGTTTATAAAATGACCAATGTTTTTTACTAGTTTTTTTCCTAAAATCCTTAAAAATTCTCCTAAACCCCACTAATCCTAGAGTAGTAACCAAACCTAACTATGGAATCTATCAATTGATATTACTATACAAGCAATAATAGCAGTATTCAATCTCATCTCAATATCTTTATAGTCAAATTTAATATCCTATATGCAATAAACTGGAAAAAGATAAAGAATGATACATTTATTTGGATCCAAATAGTAGAATACATATAATACATAAATGTTGCAAAAACTAAAAATAATACTTTTAAATGTTGAGAAGGATCTTACATTATCTTCTAATGACAAGACCATTAACGATAATACTTTTGAATCCCACTATGGTAAAACAAAAACACAAGGACATCAAGATTAAAGTTGTAGGTGAAACATTAATAAAATGTCCTTTTGTTTGAGAGAAATTTATTACCTGGCCTTGGTGGTATAGTGTATTATTTGAATTGTTCATGTCATCCTAGCATTTTCTATTGAAATACCTATTAATTTACTTTTGTAAGGAAGAAATTCATTGTCTTTTCTTCAAGAAACTCACATCATCCAAAACCTTAAATAATGAAATTAGAAACAAAGAATCCAAACAAAGTAACATAGTACATAAAAAATAAATGTTCTTAATTAGATTTAAAGGAGAAATGAATCATTTGAATAGACCTTAACATCAAGAAGAAAATGCCAACAAGAGTAAACAAATAGTTAAACTTAAATTAAGGTGTTCTTTTATGTGAAAAAAATTATTATAAACTTACTACTTAGAAAAGAAAATCAATTTATTAATCACTCCATAAGGCACTTTTTTTTTCTCAAGAAAAATACTCTCAATGTGTAACTATCTATAATTTGGCACCCGAGATAGGCTACCAGTTTCAACTCCTACCTTCATTTTCATAAGTTTTGAGGAGAGAAAAATTATGTCATTTAAGTATTCCACATTAATTATAAACTAAAATTAAAAAACATAATGGGAGATTTACTTTTTCATATTAATCATATGATAAAACTGATGTGGAAATTACTTTATCAATTTATTGCTTTAACTATCTAAACATAATTTTAATATTTCATGTCAATTATTGTTATAGAACCGATGTTGTATATTAAATATGTTAATTATTAATAAACAACAAACATGGTATATTAGTTTTTTTTAAATGTACCTTTACTTCTATCCTAAAGATAGAAATCAAACTTATTAGATAAATAATATGATAAGCATACTTACTGGTGTCAAAAAATGCCACTTTTAAATAATAGTAAATCATGTAACGACATATATAAACAAGCTTTATAATGCATATAAAATAATATATACATTTACAAGTAATTGTTCAAAATATATCATATATACATTTTCATTTACAATTGAATAAAATCAAAGTTCACATTTGGTAATGCCATCTCATGCCAATACTTGTATCTCTTTTAATATATATAGCCTATTCCTCCTATAATGCTACTAAATCTTCTACAAAATAAGGTTTCGTATTTCCTTGGAAGAACTACATGTTTATACACATAACTTGATAAAAAGACAAAAATACATGTTTCCCATAAATGTTTACTAAATTGAAATTTAAACAAGTTATCTTATTAGGTATTTCATTATTCTTTATGTTTTTAACCATGCTAACCATGTATTTACATGTATAGTATCCTTTCCCCACATTTTCTTATTTAATGCATTGTAATAAACTAATGCAAAATAATGTCAATTTTATGTAATGATAATCAATCACTATATTGATACCCAAACATGCAAAAAAATGTTACATTCATAATTGCCTATTTGACATTGACATTGGTGGAGCTTTGTATCTTATAGTATATGTTCATTGCCAATTCCAATGACGTCTTAAAATCTTTATATGGTTTATACCCTAACAGGGTAAGTTAATTAATGGTCTTTAACTTTAAATAGACCGCATTTAACATCCAGTGGTGGCTAATATAACGATATCAATATCAATATCAAAGTAAGATAATGAAAGAGAAAATATAACCAAAGTTGAATTGATGCCTATCCTTGCACCTACATACTTTTCATAGCATGGTACCATATAGCATTATTACTTCTTATTCATTGCCATGGTCTCATTTATGTACTAGTTCCAAAGCTCCTAGGTTGTTCCTAACTTTTATACCTTATGTAAATCTAGGAAATCAAAATAAGAACCTAAGTTCCTCTCCTCAGCATCATGGTATAAGTGCCTATAATTTTTAGAGTGGATGAGTATTAGAATTCATATTGTCTAATATGTGCACAAAACTAGAAAAATTTGGAGGGGTAGAGATGAATGCATCTCATCCAAGTCATGACAATGGAAATATCTAACACTTACTTTACTCAGAAGATGCAAGATGAGATCCTTAGATAAGAGAATAAGATCCTTATATCCTATGAAATCCTTTCTCAAAGTCAATGAAATGATTCCATTATTTGAATTCTTTTATGCAATGGGTCAAAGTTCCTTTTAAGATATTCTTATAATTTTTTTGCTGAGGACGAGTGCTAAAGTGTTTGATTATTTAGACTTATTATCCTTATCCTGGTTATCCTTTTACTTTCGCTTACCCTTTTCTTTCTATACTGGTACATAAAAATGGATTGCAAAAAAATATAATACTCAAAATGTTAGATAATATTTTATTTAATCATAAACAATGAACTTAAAGCAATGGAAAACTTCACTTTTATAAATAATGAAATTAAGGCCTGTGGCTAAGCTGGGTAGGAGCTAACTGCTTAGGCCATTATGGTCACCTCCTTTGTTGGCAATGGGACCTTAGCCAATTCATCCTTGATGACATCTACCATAATCTTACACTAGTTCTCTAGGAATGCAATAATGTAAAGCATGCAGTTTGGGAAAACCATACCCTTACCACTTGCTTAGCATAGGGTCCTACAATCTTAAGTACACACCTACGCCCACCTTGCAATGACAAATAAACTATTTGATTAACATTAATATGATCTTACAACATGATTGGAGAGTGCATAGCAAGAAATAATAAGGTGAAAAAAATTTACTTATAGTAATTAGGCAAAGGGATCAAGGTTAGCAAGGTACTAGTTCCTTATTGTAGCATAAAGGTTGCTATTTGTACCTCTTTCTCCTTCTTTAGGGCATTGATAATCGTTAAAGCCATATTGATAGTTATCAAACCCCATTAAAATTAGAAATTACTAGTCTGATAAAAATTTTGCAATATAAGAAAATAAAGTTAGTCAAATCCTTAGAGACCACTTAATATATCTTCCCACAATGATTTACTAACTATGATTACAAAATTATTTAAGACTTTTATGAACTAAAAGATATAAATGCAAATAAAAGTGAAAATTAAGAAAGTAGTATGCACGAAACAAAATAAAATAAGATGTAAGAATGTAAACAGAACTAATTTAGAAGGTTTGATTCAAAATTAGGCAAAATTCACTATTAAAAATAAAACACAACAATAATGCAAAAGCAATATTAAAAATCAATATAGAAATGTAATTGATCCAAGGAATTGACAGCTCTTTGGTAGATTAATCATAGATCGCAATATTTTTAACAATTCCTATTGATTTATCGATCTAGAATTATCTGGGACTCCTATAATAATTCATAAATTCTATGTTAGATAACCATCTAAGATTTGATTAGATTATATTAGCATAATTAAATAACCACTATAATCTATAAAGCCATATCTAAATTGATTTGAAAATAGAATTTAACTGAATTGAAAGATTAAACTAGAAACCTCTGATTTGGTCATTCAACCCTCCATTCCTATGTGTATAATAATGATTAACCAACTTTAATTCAACTTAAAATAGATAGATATTAGAAATCACAATATTGAATGAAAATTATACTAAATTAGTATCTAACTCATATAGTTCTAAACAATTAGAATAAAAAATGAGGGAAGTAGAAAAATCAATTAGTAAGAGTTAACATTATAACTTAGGATCTCATAATCCAAATAAAAATGAGCTTCAAATTCCTTGAATCAATTAAAAAATTAGTCTTCCATGGCTGAAAAAGAAGAACTTGGAAAAGAGAAGAAAGTTATAAAGGGTTGTATTGAATTGTATTCTTGCCTTTGGAAGCATAAAACTTATATTTGATTTTTCTCTAGTACTAAACCTAATGGTCAAAGATAATATACCTCCTAGGGTTATAAAGAATAAAGCCTTGATAATTTTAGAAGCCTAAAATATAATTTTTTAAATAAAACATTACAAAAGCTACTACAATAAAATCTTGTAGGTTAAGTTCTAGTCATTATAAGATCCCCTAAAACTACATAGTTTCACTAAATCAAAAATGTGAAAGTTGTTGAGCTAGATTTGGGGAAACTTTAAGTGCTATTTTCACCTTGATTGGACCTTTGAAGCTCCTAATATAGCCTAAAAACCAAGACTAATTCAACTTAGACAAAAATAGAGTATTAATTTCATAACTAATTTCAACCTTCCAAACATTTGAATTAAGCTTTAACAATCTAGCATTAATCAAATAATTTCAGAACATTGAAAAACTAACACACAATCATATAACAAGGCCAATTTCATAAAATTAAGAATATGTAATACATTAAAAGACATAAAATAGAAAGAATAATATAGATAAAATCTTACACATCAAACGCCTAGCAACCTACTGTTCTACTCAAGTTTAACCATCATATATTGTAAAGCTAAATCATGCAACTCTATCCTTTCTTGCTTGGACAATCATTCATTGCAAGAATGTCTTAAAGCTCCCTCAAAGTGTTCTTAATGCCTATTGTTCTTCTAATGGCCCTTACATGCCCAAAATGCTCTTGAGTTCTTAGAACGATGATTAATATATCTATTCTACCCACTAACTAAAGCCGTAATTAGGTAGTTTATTATGTGAATTTATCTTAGCACAATGTAATTAACCATAGTTAGTCATGCACTAATAAATGAGCAACACACTCTATATTTAATCAATAAAATGATAACATCACTTACTATTCATTGTTTAACCTGACGGTTCTCATATATTGTGAATTCTCATTTGTTGACCCTAACTCTCACTTATAACTTATGTTGTTCCTTGATGGTGGCAAAGACAAATGCTTGATCATCAAATTGAGTAATAGCCTCCTTAATAGCTTAAGTAATCCTTATGGACGTCCTTCTTAAGCTTAGTATACCCTCCCTAGGACAACTTCTATTTGTACACATTTTTAGTTTAGTTTACCTTATTTTATGCATTTATGGCCTATTAATAAGAAAACAAAATTGGTAATAACAAACAAAGGTGAAATGTATATATATGTGTGTGTGTGCGTATGTTTGTATGTAGCATTTTAAAAATAAATTATTAATACATAACCAATGTCTATTTGGTTAATACTAAAATTAACATTTAATGTTTTATGTATAATTATAAAAATGCCTTTGAAGTGAAATTTTCAATGTCAACTGTATATAAGAACTAATGTCTAATGTGCTGCTACTTTTTTAATATAATAGTTTACCTTTATTTTCTATATTGATAATTTAAGCAATCATTGTGAAAATCTTTTTTTCATCCACATACCAACTCTACACCTTGTAATAGATAATTATGTTTTATAACATTATCTTTTTATTTGAATTAACATTAAAAGTTGCACTTATTTTTGAAAATTCTACAGTGCCATTATGAATACCAATTTTCTCATTAATGTTAACATAACAATGTTAAAAGGCAATTCTATAGTAATGCAAATTATAATAGAAGTGTGAACTAATGAATTTTAATGAACAAGTTCACGTATAAATATTGTTGTCACAATATTTTGCAAAATTTATCAGTATTCATCAAGTGTCACTTGATATGATCTATCGCATAACATTTATAAGGCATAAAATACATGTAAGGTATCAAAAATTTATTTTGAATGCATTAATAAGTGTTTATTACAATATGAGTAAGATATTAGATGCTATAAGCATTTACTAGTTTTCCTATTAATAATTTCTAATTAACTATGTTGGCTTATCTATGTCATGCAATGTAGCTAAAAATGTATATAAGATGTGCTATCAAATTCATAGCTTAACTTAGGTTAAATATTTAAACTAGATTTTATAGTAATAAATATGCATCTAGAAAAGAGTTTATTTAGAAATGGTATTCCTTGGGTTTAAGGACTCTCAACTTTGCTATTATTGCATATTTTTAACTCCTTAATCTTACCAATTATAGGAAAATGGATAAACAATGTTATGAAAGTTTTAGAAAGTTTTCCTAGGAAATAAGTAATACACAACATAAGAATATACTATGTATGATCATTACTCATACATACTAAATAATAACAGAAGAAATTAGGCAAAATATATGAGTAATTACTTAAAGTAAAAGTATTACAAAGTTTTCAGAGCAAAATGACATATGAATAAGGCCTTACTAATTTCCTATAGAACTAAACCTAATGAACCAGAATTATATGCATTATAAGACTATAAAGAATAGAGTCTTACTAATTTTAGAATCCTAAAATCTAATTTACTAAACAATACACTACAAGAGTTATTGTAGTAAAATCTCATAGGTTTGACTTTCAAGCAATATAAGATTACCAAAACTATATATTTTCACTAAACTCTAAATACAAAAGTTGTAAGGCTAGGTTTTAGAAACTTTGAGTGCTAGTTTCACCTTGATAAGATCTCTGGAGCTCTAGATATGGCTAAAAAACTAAAACTAGCTCAAGTTAGACAAAAATATAGCTTCAATTTTTTGGCTAAATTAGGCTTTAATCAAAACAAGAAAGTTATAGAACTTTCTTTAAGCTTTCCAAAAATATAAAGATCACATAAATCTAATATACAAAACTTAAGATATAGCCAAGATCTAAAATAGTATAAAAATACAATATTAACTAAATAATTTCATAATATTGTAAAACTAACTTCCAATTACATAACAAGACCAATTCTATAAAACTAAGCATAAAGAATACACTAAGAGGCATAAAATAATATGTAGAAAAAATCTTGCACATCAAATTCCCTCACACTTAGCCCTAACATGATCTCGAGCAAGGTAAAAATTTATTCAAAACTAAAAATAAAAGACTTACTTTCTAAAAATTTCAAAATCATAACTCTATAGTAAAAAGCAATTAAAGTCATCAAGATATATAATACATCATGAAAAAAATTCATTAAGAAACATAACACATCATGCAAAAAAAAAATATTGACAAACTTAAAACTAACTCACATAGCAATTTCATTCAAAAGGTGTAGATCAACGTATATTCTCATAAAGTTGACTCTCTAACTCTCGAGTGTTTAAAGCAAGTATTTCACATAAGCTCATTCCATGAAATTATGCTACCATAAGCTTACTAATCATTTAATCTTTACTAGTTAAATCACATTCATAACATAAATCAAAAGGACTTTATTCAATGTTCTAATAAGGTTAAGGAAAAAAATGAAGATATGAAAGGATGGAAACTAAAGAAATCAATAAAGTACTTGAACTATAAATATACATGCTAATCATAAATAATTATAAATCAACACAACAACTCAACTTCAAATTCAAACACTTATCAACTTTTTTCTTTTTCCTTTCTTTCCTAATTCATTTTTTATTCTTTTCTTCTTTTTCCTTTTTTATATTTTTATATTTTCACTTTTTTTCTTATTGACATTCTTTTCTTTTTTTTCATTTTTATTTCTTTCTCTTTTTTTCAATCTATCTTTGATCTTGAAGTTAATAAATTTTTCATAACACACACACTCACACACCTCTATACTTACCTAAAAACCATTCTTACAAAAATTCAAATACTTTACTAATCTCTAAGGTTAAGTAAAGATACTTAATTTTCATCAGAAAAAGAAATGTTCATGGGTTAATTAATAAAGAAAAGGTAATTAAGTTTAAAAAGACTCAACAAAGATAAAAATTTAAGGTTAGCTATTTATCTCTAGTTTAAACAAAGAAAGAATGCTTTACTAATCCCAAAGGTTAGGTAGAGACACTTAATTTTTATTAGAAAAAGAAATGTCCGTGGGTTAATCAATAAAGAAAAGGTAATTAAGCTTAAAGAGACTCAATAAAGATAAAAATTTAAGGTTAGCTATTTATCTCTAATTTAAATAAAGAAAGAATGCCTTTATTATTATGCATGCATTTGCAAATGTAATCTAAAAAAAATCAAAGCAAGTTTAGAAAAATAAATCATGAAGAACAACACACACAAAAAAGAAAAAGAATAGTATAAATGCTCAACATAAGGCTTAGTATCTCATAAGAAAAATTATGCTACTGAAATTCAATTTACTAATTTAAAATCCATCACTACACCTATCAATTTTAAAAAATAAAATTATTCATTCAATCATGTTATGAACCGTATCAAACTTACTAAAGAGAAATGCAAAATCTCTATCAATGGAAAGCAACTAAAATTACTTAAAAGGCTCAAAATCAAGTGAAAAACATGCTTTTTTAATTTATATTTTTCTATTTTTTTACTTCAAAAGCATTAAATAAAAGCACAAGACACAAAATATATCCTAGGAGTCTCCCCCTAGACTTAAATTTTACATTACCCTCAATATAAAGCATATCAATACTAGGAAAGATAAAGGACAAGTAGAATAAAAGAAAAAGGTAAGAAAAAATAAATTTAAAAAGCTTCAATTACCTACCAGGAAGTGTCTTTCTTTAATTAGCTAGATATGGCTTGAATATCTTGAAACAAGATTTATATGATGATTGACTATCTCCATAACTTCCAAATTACCAACATTTATATCGTCTATCAAAGAAGTCCTTTGCTAATAAGGATCATCTAGCATTATTTTTCCAAGTGCTATTTTTAAATTATCTTTCTTAAAAGTTTAAAATTATCTTATATAATGAATTCAACATGATTAGTAAAATGACTAGAATGATGAATAAGAAAACACTCTTTTTCCTCTAAAAAATTAAATTTAAGAGGATCAGCAAAAGATACTAAGTTAATGACAAAAGCCACTTCTACAAATTGCATTTCTCTATGATCATCAATTTTTTTTACATTTTGAAATAACATTATTCTCATCATCTATAAATGCTAAAATATCTATACATATGGCACATTTAATATCACTATCATAACAAGTACACTTATGGTCACCCACACAATCCATAAATTCAAAAATTTCAGGAAATTCAACAAGTACATAACCATAAATGGCATCAATATGTACATCAAAATCAACAAACTTAGAACTTGCAACATCAAAAATAGTAACACTATGACCAAAAACATCTAAAATAGCAACATCAAAACTAAAGATATGAGAAAAATTAGAATGAGAGACATCATGCACTAAAGGCTTAAAAGTGTCAAGAAAGGACATAAAGTTATCATATATAACCTTAGAAATGTCAAACTTGGTTGTCATACCATCAACCTCTATGATTAATATTCCATCTTGAACATCAATCATAGTTTTTACTATTTTAAGAAAAGGCCAATCAAGAATGATTGGAGGAAGAACCTTGGATGTTTTATTTTTCATCTTCAAGATGTAAAAATCTACTATAAAAATGAATCTATCAACCTCACCTAAAGGATAAATGTTAGAACTATTTGCTAATTACACAACTATCCTTATTTAGTTCAAAGGTCCCAAATTTAAAGTATTAGAAATAGAAAAAGACATGATATTAATTGAAGCTCCTAAGTCAAACATAGCATGCTCAATTTTGCTTCTTACTATAACACATAGAATGGTGAATGTGCCTAAATCTTTGCATTTTCTTAGTAATTTTCTTTGAAAGATGGTAAATTGATTTGCCTTTACACTTAATTTATTATCATCCTTTTTTTTTATTGGTGTATAAATTTTTTAGAAAGTTAGCATATCTTGGAATCTATTTTTATCAAATCTAACAAAGATATGTTAACTTTTGCTTTTCTAAAGGAATAAAAAATTCACTTTTCATTCTCAATTTTCTTTGGTGGAATAACTCTTCTTAGGAAGAAAAAGGAATAGAAAAATCAGTGGGAGGTAGAGGTTTAAGGAAAGAATATACCTTATTTACACTATGTATTTTCTCTTTTTCTATTTGTTTCTTCTTGGTCTATTTTGGTTAATAGCATGCTTTTGGTTAGGAAGATGAAGGAATGTCAACTTCTTTGCCATTCCTAATCATTGTTGCATTCATAACTTATTTGCCTTTTATATTGCTAGAAGGAGGTTGTCTTGAACCTCGTGCTTTGAGCTCACTTATGGTAGAAGATAATTAGCTAATCTAAGTTTGTAAATTAGTGATTATGACTTATATTCTTTATTGAAATTGCAAGTTATTAGTAACCATTTTTTTAATCAATTCTTTAGAAGATGGTTGAGAAAAAGTTAGATTCGAATCTAGTTTAGGAATATAATTGGGTGGAATTCTAGTATAAGGAAGATGATACTTATCTTGGCTAGAATAGGAGTAATATTTAAAGTTTTAATTTACTCTTAAATCAAGATATTGATGTTGCTATTGCTAGTATTAGTATTGAGATTTTCCAAGAGAATCTTTTGTTGTATAGGCTTGATATTAAACATCATCTTCTTATAAATGTAGGGTAAGAATTAGTAAGATAAGTTAAAGATAAGCAAATTCCATAAAGTCTAGCAAAAAAAGGAAATTGGATTTATTGTTGTCCTATTGCCATTTATCATACTAAAGAGGTTAATTCATCCAATCTATACTCCATTCTTTACTAATTTGAATGGGAAAAATTCATCTCATGCATACCTTTAGTAGTAGTTATAATTCTAGTGCTAAATTGTCAAGAGTTTGGTGACATATTAGCTATTAAATCCATGGTTGCTATGGGAGTTTTGTCTACTAATGTGTCAACACTTGCAACATTAATTATACTTCTATCTATAGGAAGAAGTCCTTCATAGATATATTAGATTAGAAGTTGTTCACTAATCTAGTAGAGTGGACAACTTAAACATAGCTTCTTGAATCTCCTTTCATACTTATATAATGTTTCACATTTAGTTACCTTGTACCATATATATATCATTTTTTATGGCAATAACTCTTGAAGCAAGAAAGAACTTTTTAAGGAATAACCTCATTATATCATTCTAGCTTGTCACAGAACCTAGTTATAAATAATATATCCAATCCTTGGCTATATTAGCAAGTAAGAAAGGAAATCTCCTTAATTTAATGTGATCTTTTAGGATGCCATAAGGCTTCATGATTGAACAAACCTAATGGAACTCCTTTAAATGCTTATGAAGGTTTTCACCTATACACCATGAAATCTAAGAAACAAATGTATTAATCCAAATTTAATCTTGAAGTTAGCATCAAGTTTAGGATATTTGATGCCTAAAGGTTAGTAAATAATATCAAGGATAGCTAATTTCTTTAATGTCCTATTGTTAGCCATGTTATCAGAATTGTCTAAAGGATCACAATAACGGTTAGGGATGCTACAACTATGTGTACTTCTAATCCTGCAAAGAAAATGAAAAGTCATATCTATTTTAAGACCAAATTCTAACAATTCACTAATAGTTCTCCTAGTTATGCACTACATAGAACCAAATAGAACCATAAAAGCATAAAAACACTAAAATACTAAAGTAGAACAAAAAAAATCACTCAAAATAACTCTAATTAACCTATTTACAAATTTTTAAAAATTACAAGATCACCATAAAATGATAGCCTTTAACATTTAGGACCCAACTATAAAAATAAAAAATTTAAAAAAATAAAAATGTCCAAATGATAAAATTCAACTAAAAAATGATAGATCTTAGAGATATACATCTTAGGATTTATTTAGAAAAATTTCTTCTACTAGTATAAAAATTTTCATCTTAATCAAAAATAAAAACTTGTAACTACTATTAGAGGATAGGTAGTGTGCTTTTAGTATGTACAAATGAGCTTAGATGCTTCCAATGAAATGTAAAATGAAGTGATATGTGATGGGAAAGGATAAGGAATACAAGAGAATGTAAGAAAGTGCAAGAAAATTGATATATATATATATATATATATATATATATATATATATATATATATATCAATTAATTGATGTAGAATTAGCTAAGATACTTGAACACTTGTGCAATACATAACTAGTAAAAAATGAAAAGGCATGAATTCAAGTAGATTTCCAAAATGGCACTAAAATTTTGACACATTTGTTAATAAAAAAATTTGTAATATAGGGTAATAACCAAGTCAAACCCCTAGTGATTGACTTGATATATCTTTCACAATGATTTACTAACAAATAAAATGATAGAATGAAAATAGAATGTAAACACAAGTGAAACAAGATAGAATGCAGGAATGCAAACAAGATGCAATTAATAGAAACAAAATGCAATTAAGGGGTTTGATTTAAAATTTTAAAAAATGCACTAACAAAAATGGAATATAAAAATAACACAAAAGGCTAAAAATTGATATAGAAAAATAATTAATCTAAGGATTTAAGAACTCTTATGTGGATTAATTATAGATCAAATATATTTAACAATTCCTATTAGTTTTTTAACTTTGAATTATTCGAAACCCCTATGATAATTTATGAATTCTATACTAATTAATCATTTAAAATTTTATCAGTTCAAATTAGTAAAATTAAGCAACCACTATAATTTGTAAAGCTAGATCAAATTTGACTTAAAAATAGAATTCAGTTGAATTAAAGGACTAAACTAAAAATCTCTAATTAAATCTTTCAACTCTTTATTCTTACACGAAAAATAGTGGTTAACCAACCATAATTCAACATAAAAATAGTTAAATATTAGAAACTACGAGATTGAACACAAATTATACCAGATTAGCATTTAACTTATGCAATTTCAAGTAATCAGTATAAGGAATTAAGGAAAGAGAAAAATCAATTATAAAAAGTTAACATTAAAGATTAGGATCTCATTACCCAAATATGGATAAACCTCAAATTTCGTGAATTAACTAGAAATTTAGCCTTCCATTGCTAGAAAAGAAAAAAATTGGAAAAAAGAAAAAAATTATCTAATGTTTATGCAAAATTATGTAGAAATATTTTTGCCTTTGGAGGCATAAAACCCTATATCTATTTTCTTATAGGACTAAACCTAATGGACCAGAATCATATGCCTTTTAGGGTTAAAAAATAAGGCTTTACTAATTTTAAAAGCTTAAAACCTAATTTACAAAATAATATACTACAAGAGTTACTGAAGTGAAATTCGTAGGTTTTACTAATGTAAGACCACCAAAACTACATAATTTCATTAAAATCTAAACATAAAAGTTGTAGGGCTAGGTTTTAGAAAAACTTTGAGCACTGTTTCATATTGATTGGACCTCTGGAGCTCTAAATATGGCTCAAAAACCAAAACTAGCTAAACTTAGATAGAAATAAGACTTTAACTTCATAGCTAAATTAAACATTCCAAATCTTCAAACTAAGCTTTAACCAAAATATTAAAATTATAAAGCTTCTTTTAGACTTTCCAACAACATAAAGATCACCTAAATCTAATATTTAGAACTCAAGATATAGCTAGAATTTTGTAATAGTATAAAAATCTAACATTAACTAAACAATTTCAAAACATTGTAAAACTAACTCCTAATTACATAACAAGGCCATAAGCATATGTAACACATTAAGAGCCATAAAATAAGTGAAAAATAATATAGAAAAAATCTTGCACATTATATATGTACACTTGAGATCATATATTACCAGTTCCATTTCAATAGACCCTATAATCCTATTAATGTTAGCGATGGAGTTTGTTTGTAATAAATTATTTTATAAATGTCTTAATTTGCAACTAATGGTTTGAAAATTTTGTGAATTAAGAAATAGTGAACACAAATGAAAAGTCTTCAGTAAGCTCACACCCTAAAATGGTAGGAATAAAGATAGAAAAGGAAGTAAAAAATAATATCTTCCTAAGGCCACAAACTTCATGCAACATATATTAAACTAAATGATTAGAGCCTTTAAGTTGGATTAAGGGCATAAAACATCTAAAAATCAAAATAACCATAATAGGATCATGATAAAGAGGAAATACAAAAAATAAAGTGTATCCTTCCTAAAAATGGTGTTGAAAGTAAGTTCTAGATAGTTTGTAAGTTTTTAAAGTTAAAGCCCTTATGATATACTAATGTCGATCCTGTAGCAAATCCATAATAGTATCTTGATGAAATAAAATGCTATAGGAAAATGTTAGAATGCCCTAATGAAATGTGTTGGTGTGTGTCCTAGAACCAATCATATAGATGATTGAAGTAATACACAATGTATTATATTTTATTTTAGGTAATTTAATTATTATATTTTATTTTTATAATTTTATTATTATTATGCGTAATTTATAACTTAATATAATAATTATCCTTAGAATAGATTCGCTATTCCTAAAATACCTTTAGTCAAGTATTATTACGAAAAGGATAGTAATAATATATCGAGACTAGCATGTATAATGATTGATGATTACGAATCATAAATATGTGATATTAAGTCAATACATGAGTATATTACTAGTGAACAATGTATTGGACTGACCCACTTTGAGAATATTGCATGGATAGACATGTTATAAGTTATTCTCATATGATCAAAAATACACATAAACCTTTGACCTAAAGTCACTACGGCTCCCTACATGAGGAATTACTCACTTTAATATTGTCCTATATCACCTTTAATCAGGATGACAAGTAGGGCATTGATTGGGTGTGTCATAAATCATGCAGAAGGAAGTGAGTGATGTAGATGGGATTTTGTTACTCTTGTATAAAAGAGAAATATCCTTAGGCCACTTGATTGAGTGAGACTTAGAAATGCATAGCCATGCTCAATTGAATTAATATATGATATTAATCATTTATTTTAAGTCTACTCAGTATCAAGAAATATAAATTGAACATTGACGAGGATGACACATTCCATGCCTCCAGTTCAATTTGGATATTATTACAAAAGGGTTATGATGCAAAACGTTGATCATGTATTAGGTGGATGTCAAATCACAAACATTCTTACTACTTGAGTGGCAGTGATATATTGCTAGATACCGCTCACTGTCTATGACTCAATAATGAGTCATTATCAACGTAGTAAGAACCTACAGGGTCACACAAAAGGAGTAGGAATAAGATAATAATTAATTGAACTTTAATTATATTAATATCCAATTAATTGGACTTATTTTCGTGCATATATATATTATTATTATTATTAATAAATTCACATAATATATATATATATATTATGTGATATTAAAATAATATCAAATAATTATGTTATCAGATATTAGATAAATATATTATGAGATAATATTATTTTAATATTTGATAACTATATGTAATTATCTAATATTAGATAATTAATAGATAAGTTCTATCTCTCCTCATTATCTCTAGGATAAGGATAAAATGAGTTATTAAGTATGATTAGGATTTTGGAAGCATTATCCTAGTAGGATTAGGATTGTTGCTTGCTTAAGTTCTACAAAAGGGGCTTGAGGGTAGCATATTAGGGACACGCTCATAGGCTTCCCAAAAACCTTAAATCACTCAGAAAACATCGAATCCTAATTCCTAGAGAAAGAAATGCATCCTAGCAGATTCATGGAGGGCAAGAGGTCATTGTTCACTCCGTGTAGATACTGTAAAGACGCTGTACCTTCTGGCTAGCATTTGATTCATCCACTCTCAAGTTTTGATTAGTAAAAATACGAGTGCCTAATAGGTAAAATCCTAATCATTGATTTATGCTTTTTGCATGGATCCTAGGTAGAATTCGGATCAAAATTTTGAAATTTCGCTGCATGTAAAAGTCCGAATTTCTAACAAAATGTTGGTAGACCCTATAAGCTACTAGTTAGATAATGTGACATTATTGGTTCATAAGTACCATAGAAAGTAGAATTTACATTTGGTGCCTATAACTTAGGCAACTTTCCAAGAGGGTTTTATCAACCACTTTATACTTTTAAGTGTCCATCAAGTTAAAATAAAGGAATTTGAGTACCTAAAGTATAAAGATCTCTCTATTTTTGAGTATGATGCTCAATTCATAAAATTGTTTAGGTATGAAGCCTATTTAATCCCTGTTAAAAGGCCTAAGATAAGAGGTTTGTGTAAAGCCTTAATGATTTTTATTTCAAGAAGGTTCATATTGATCACACCCCTGCCTATTAATAAGCTTTAGACCAAGTGTTGAGGCATAAGCTTAGGATTAGAGAAAGGGAAGAAGAAAAAAAAACTCAAATAAGGAGAAAAAAGCAAAGACAGACTAAGGAACTAAGTCAAGTATAATCACTAAGGGGAAACCTCAAATAGTATCTAAAAGGGACAGCATGGTTCCATCATAAAATTAACATTATTCTATAATGAATGAAGTGGATTTTAGTAAAAAAAACTTAAATTTTAATGAGATTGCATAGGTTGAAAGAGTAATTAGCATGGCATATGAGTATAAAGTCTAGTGAATAGGAGTTAATTAAAAGTGTTTAAGTGATGTGCATATGAATTATGTTAAATAACTTTTGTGATACACACATATACAGATACTATAAATACAATTATTAATATTGTTAATATTTATTATTATTATCATCATCATCATCATTTATATTAATATAAACAATATTATTATTAATATTATCATTATTAATACTATTGATATTATCATAAATGATATTAACATTAATGATATTAGGTATGAATAATGATATTGCTAAACCTTAGTTAACTATATTATTATAGAAAATGTTATTTATATAAATGATGTTATGATAGTATGATGATTGATCTCTAGATCTTCCAAATAGTGATACAATGTAATAAGTTCATGTGGTAATGAATGAAGCTTTTATACATCAAAATAAAGTGTGTGAATAAAATACAAAATGGTGAAATTGAAGTAGTTGAAAAGTCATACTATAATGTTATCAAGAGAAAAATATAGAAGGGGAACTTATTAGATCAAGATGAATGTTAAAATCAGTTAAATGCTACTTGAGTGTAACTAATGAGGAGTTATAAAGATACATAATAGTTTTAGGCTATGGAAAGGCAAGAATGAGATTGCTAGCAAATTAAATAGCATTTTATTGTGGTAAGGTGAGTGATTAAGTATTTGAACACCTTGCTTAAAATGGGAAGATACACATTCAAAGAGCTCCAATACCTATCTCTAAGATAATGATATGCTTAAAATTAGCATATGGGATTAATAGTACCACTAGATTGGCAAGACCCTAAGAATTCAAGGATGAACTCTTTTAAAGGGGGAAGTACTGTGACATCTGCCTTTGAATTTTTGTTATTTTAGAAATTTTTATGTTATTGTGAGAAAAATAATTGATAAATTTTAGCATGTGAATTTTTTTTTACAAGTTCTAAGAGAAATGTATAAATTTTTTGTAAGGAGAATGTGAACAAGACAATAAATTGATTTATTATGTGAATCATTGATTATAAGTATTTATGCATTTTGATGTCTATTTATTACATTTGTTAAGAAATTAATTCATTGTGTGAATTACAAATTATGTACAGAAATAACTCATTTTAACCTACCTTTAACGAGGAAGAGAAAATTAAAATAACTTCAAATAATTATAAAAAATGGTTAATGTTATGCTAATGATGTACTTGATGTGGTATATGATAAGCATTACTATTTTTAGAAATTTTCATTTAGAGGAGATAAAAAAGTTTAAGAAAAATTGTGATGTGAAATCTTATATGGGCTAGTAGGAGAGACTGACATATCTTGTAGGAATGAGCTTCACATGAATAAACATAAGTTTAAGGTGCTTTGTGAGATGCTTAAAGATATTAGAGGATTACGTGGAACTCAAAATATGTTATTTAGGGAAATAGTAGCAATGGTTTTTTAAACATTGGCTAACAATAGAAAAAATAATTAGACATTATTTTATTAGAAGTAGAGAAACTATGAGTCGTTAATTTAATTTTTGTCTTAACGTTATTCTCAAATTGTATTAGTAATTATTTAAAAGCCTACATTTATAATAGATGATTGCAAAGATGATAGGTGAAAATATTTTAAGGTATTAATAACACATTCATTCCATAACTAATATCCAATAATCATATATTTATCTTTTTTTTCTTTGTTTAAAGCCCTAAATGGTACATACATTAGTGTGTTACTGTCATTTTAAGGAAGAGAAAAGTGTCAAACAAGGAAAGCACTGCTACTATAAATGGATTAGGAGTTTGCTCACCTAACATGGAGTTTATTTATATTTTACCAGGTTGGGAGGGCTTAACACATGATGATCATGTCTTTCAAAATATTATCTTTAAGCTAAATGGTTTGCAAATTCCTTAGGGTAACTATAATCAACACTATAATAATTTTATAATTAAAATATTATAGTTAATTCAATATACCTAAAAATAAATCTTCTCTTGAAATATATGAGGGTTGTTATTATTTAGGTGTTAATAGATACACTAATTATGAAGGATTTCTTGTTCCTTATAGAAGGTAACATTATCATATTAAAGAACAAGGTAATCAATAGTCATAAATTGCTGAAAAATATTTCAATATGAAAATATGTTAAAGCTAGAAATGTGATAAAGAGATGTTTTGGCATATAGAAAACGAGGTGGTGGTTTATACTTAAAAGCCCTTCACTTTTCCCTGTTTGAACTTAAGGTTATATTGTAATAGCTTGTTGTTTATTACATAACCTAATTAGGAGATTCATGCCTATAACAAATGTTGAAAAGAAAGAGTTTATGGATAAAGATGATGATGATGATGATGATGATAATGATGATGATGATGATGTTAACAATGAAGGTGTTTGCCTTAGGAAATTAAAATATAATATTTCAAGTATTAATTATCATTTATTTGATAAATTGCTTGATTGAATGATATGCTTAAAAATTTTATGAATAAATTAAATTATTTAATTGTGATGAAAAAGATGTGGATAATAAATTATACCATGAAATATGATAATATAAAGATAATAAAGAATATGATAGATTAATATTGAAAATTTCTATAAAGGAGGAGACAGTAATCGATTATAGTCCAAAAAGGTCGATTGATAAATTAGTTAACACTTATCTGCTTTTTCCCAAAATACCTCAAACAATTTTATCTTTAAAATGCCCATACCTTCCATACATTCTCATTTTTCACCCTTCTAATATTATCATCTTTTTCTTTTCTAAGGAAGAAGTCTTAAAGCTCTTAAAGAGGAATCTCTATTCTTCTATCAATCTCAACTTCTCAAAGCAAGTAACTTATTAAATTTTACTTCCTCATTAGCCCATCTCTCTAATGCTCATCTAATTTCTCCTTTAAACATGAACTTTGAGCTTAACTCATTGATGAAGGTTGAACCACCAAGAATCTTAAGTCATGAATCCTTTTTTGTTTGATGAAATTAAGCTTCAACTATCTCATTTTACCTTCTAACCTTCCATCATTAAGTTTATAAGTAGTATTTTACTTAATATCAAATGTAAATTTGACATTTTTTATGACTTTTGGTATTTTTATGATATGTTAATGATTATGTGTGAAAAGGATAAGTTATGTGATAAGTTATAATGTTTGAAAGTGATATGTGTTGCATTTAATAGCTTGATAGAAGTATGGTATAAATATAATAATGTTTGGAGTGTATTATGGCACATAAATAGTGCTCACGCTTAAATATCCACAAATTTTTTATGCATAGTTAACTATGTAGGCCTGAGTTGCTTTCTAAGATAACATAATTGACTATTAGAATCAATATTTGCCTTTAGACAATAATAATCAATCATAATTGTTTATAGTTACCTTTGGACCTATATAATCAATTATATAATTAATTATAAATGTTATAGTTCACTTTCAGACACTAATAGTCAATTATATAGTTGGTTATATCTCTGTTTTCTTATAAAACTCATTTTTCATGGAAAATAATTATAACAAGTCATCCAAAACATGACAAATAAGACTGAATGACCCTAGATATATGTGATGACATATAGTACAACTCGTAAACTTACTTATATATTACTTAAAATTTCATATTGCTTGTATATAATGTTTTTAGATCTTAAAACTTGAAAAAGGTTGATTCTTTGTATTGTTTATAAGATATGATGCCTTCTAAGCATGAATGTGAATATAAATTGATTTTTATTATGATTATGTTGTCATAAAGGTTTGATTAATTTAACGGCCTTATAATAATGTTGAATTAAAGATGGATTATGATACCATGTATACTTTATGCATTATCTATCAGATCATTGCTTATTATAATTAGGCCACTTATAGCTTTGGAAGGACAAGGTTGAAACTTATTAAAGTTAGGGTATTATGCAACTTGAAAGGCATAAGGTGAGAGCTTATGAGCAATAAGGATGACAACAGACATAATAAGGGTATTTGCTTGATAATTATTTGATTAATTGTTCAATATGGCTAACATTATTTATTTATAATTGATAATTAAATATCTTAAGGTCCTTAATATTGTGATGACTAGTGATCTCTTAGAAGTGTCATATAAAAGAGTTTATCATTCTCATAAATTGTACATAACTAATCTAATAAGTTACTTATTAAGTAAAATATTTCTTATTAAGTCCCATACTATTTTATGGGTTTAACCATTTGGACACACAACAAGATGTCCTTCCTCTACCACTACAGTAAGCAAGATACCTTCTGTCAAGAGGTAACATTATATTTTAAGAATTTGATAACATATTCTAATTTGGTATAATTGTATATTTGAACATAAAGGATTAAGTAGTATAGTAGGTTAAGTCTCTTTTTAGATAAGAATCAAATTAAAAATCATTAGGAAAAAGAGGATTAATTAATTATTTAGTACTAAATAAAACATATAGGCAAATAGAAAATAAAATTATTTGATTAGGCATGGGATAAAGAACTTGAAAGGTTTAGTTAAGAAAAAGTGTATTAAATAAAAGATGTTAGTGTATATGCCCTAAAATCAATCATATGAATGATTATAAATTTAAATCATGTTATTTTAATAGCAATTCTAATTATCATGTTTATACATATATTACTTACGTAGTATATTTAATTATGATAATAATTTTAGAATAATTATATTCCTAAATGTCCCTAGTCATATATAATTGTGGATTAGGTTGCTTTGATATGTTAAGACTAGCATGTGGGGTAACTTATATAAGATATTAAGTCTACACATGAGTACAAGTTAGAAAACTTATATACTAGACCGACCCACCCTAAGAACACTATATGGATCATTATATAAGTGTCATGAGTGATTATTAGTAATCATGAGATCGCTAAAGTTCCCTACATGTGAGTTTTATATTTTGATACTACTCTATGTCACTCATGGTTAAGTGAATGCAAGGGTAATTATTGGATATGTTACATATCATGCAGAGGGATTTGTGTGATTAAGATGGAATTTGTCCCTCTTATATAACGGGAGCGACATCTATAAGCCCCTTGATTAAGTAAAGTTGAGAAAAATGCATGGCTATGCTTAGATAAAGTAATATGGGATGTCAATTACATTTGCTTTAGTCAGCTTACTTAAGAATCAAGAAACCTTTGAATTGGGCTATACGAGAATGACACGGTCCATGTCTCATGCTCAATTTAGATGTCTAGGACAAATGGTCATAGATGATGATCACGTATAGGTTCAGTCAAATCACCGACTTTTTCATTACTTAGGTAACAATGATGTATTGCTAGATATCACTTATTGTTTATGATCATTAATATGATTTATGATAATTGCTAATGTAATGAGAGCCTATAGGGACGCATACTTAGAACCTAGTGGATTTGGAATTGATAGACTAAATTGTTTGGGCCTCATATATAGGAATTCCATGTTATAATTATAAGGCCCAATAATAAGCCTATAATTATACATGGAACAAAGCCTAATTAATTAGGATTTTTTATGCACCTATTTAAATAGGCTTGTTAGGTAATAATAAGGACTATTATTCACACATCCCAAAAATATAAAACAACCTAGCAGTCCCTTTGAACCCTTGAAGGGCGTAACTAGCACTATGAAAGAAAAGGAAGTGAATTCCAATCAATACACATGAGACGTTCCCTAGTGATTCATGGGTTCATGTGGGTACCTTGGAATCTTCGACCGGAAGCAAGTCGAAAAGGGTGATCAGAGATCAAACCTTTAAAGTGTTCATAAAAGGTAATCAAATCCCTATCCTGATCTAATTATTTCACATGGATCCTTAGCTGGGATTAGTTAATTTCACTGTGTTTGTTTAGCTCCCGATCCTAACAAAAGAATTAAAGGTTACAAGTGATTAGATGTGAGTATACAAGCATGAAAGAGTTTTAAGACCAAATATCTCACTTATCATCAAATGAAGATAAAACACTAAGGTCTAGTGAGTTTACATTAACCATTGAAAATTCTAAAATGGAAAGGAAAATGTGTGACTATGGATTTCTTAACTGATTTACCTAGGGCCCTTGAAGGGTATAAGTCCATTTGGGTGATAATAGATTGATTGACTAAGTTAGCATACTTTTTACTTATCATAAACACATACTTAATGGCTTAATAAGCTCAAATACACTTAAATTAGATAATCTCACTCCATAGAATCTAAATAACTATCATATCATATAATAATACTCATTTTATTACCCATTTTCAGCAATCTTTTTAACATACATTAAGAACTCAATTATATTTTAGCATGGCCTTTTATCCTCAAACTAATAAACAATTAAAAAGAACTATTTAGGTGTTGAAAGGCATGCTTAGTATGGAATTAGGAATTAGAGGAAATAACTAATACTAATAGAATTTTCTCATAACAATATTTACAAACCAAACATTATATGGAAGGAGATGTAGATCTCTTATAAGTTGGTTTGAACTTGGTAAAGTTATTTTTAGGGCTTAACTTAGTAACAAATGCTTAAGAAAAAGTGCAAATTATCAATGATAAATTGAAAACTACATAAGATTAGCCAAAGTCCTATTTAGACAAAAGGAAGTGGGACTTGGAGTTTCAAAAAGGAGATAAATTTTTCCTTAAGTTATTTTTTTTATGAAGAAAGCTATGTGATTTAGCAAGAAAAGCAAACTTGTGCCTTGCTATATTAGACTTTTTATAATTAGTAAGCATGTAGGGGTAGTAGCTTACCAACTAGAGCTACTTAAAGTCATTCATCTAATATTTCATCTATCTATGCTACGAATATAAGTACCTAATGTCACTCGCATCATAGAAAAAAAAAGCCTCTTTAGTTAGACATAACACTAATATATGAGGATAGGTTAGTGATGATTCTTTATTACCGAATTTGGAAGTTAAAGTTCCTTAGGAATGACATAATGAGGAAAAACCTACATGGGAAATTAAGAGTGATGTGCAATAGAAACATACTTAACTATTTGGTGATTTGCAAACTTATATTCATGAAATATTGGATGACTAAAAGTTTTATATCATGCTTAAAAGAATATAGGGATGAACTCTTTTAAAGAGGAGTACTATTACACTTAATAGTATTAAGACTAGTAATTTGATAATTAATTAGGCATTAGGAGATACTAAAGATAGGAAGAAACAAGTAATCTATATTAAAGTGTTAAAAGCACTCAAAGATGGAGCTATAAGCTTGAAATTTGTTGAATTCATTGAGCAATTAGTAAATAATTGAGTAAAGAAAAAGAACATTAAAAATGATCCCTAAGAATGTAATTTAATAATAAACAATTTTTATTAAATAAACTTTCTAAAAAAATGGCATAATAATGTAAAATGATAGTGATAAACACCTATTGAACTAATATGTAATTTTATGGGATGAGATAAATTGATTAAGGAAATTTGGAAGAGTCATATTACTTTTTCACATTTTGCCTCGAGAATACCTAGCCTTTTTTTTTTTACATCCCTTTTCCTCCCATTTCACCTTTCATCTTTTCCTTTAATTAATCATTCCCAAAAGTGAAAGCTAGAGCTTATTTTCCAATATCTCCATTGTCATTATCAAGCAATCAGGGTAAGGATTTCTTGACACCCTTTAACCCATAGAGCTTTATTTGTTGAATTCCCTATATTCCTATAAAAAATTGCTAAAGAGATTTTCAAAGTTAAATCAAGGAAGTTTTGTGTCCTAACTTGAGGTCTTCCTTTCCTTAGTGTGTAATTGTTTAATTGATTGATAATTCCCACTCTAACCTTTCTGCTAATATCTATGAATAATATTCTACTTCAATTTTAACTATATTTACTAGCCCTAAGGTTCTTGAAGGAATTGAGAATGATTTTATGTTATAAACTTTAAAGCAGAGATACTTATAATAGATCATATTATGATGGTGTGTTTATTATGAATTATAGTGGTTAAGATATCTCATGTTATAAGTGAGATTTATGGTCCAAATGTGATGGAAGAATAGTGCATTTCATAGAAAATCTACAAAAATTCATAAGGTAATCAATTTATCAAACCTAGACATGTTTCTAACTATGCTAAATTAATTCAATCTAGGAAGAGCAGTTAAGGTAATTGATTCATTAAGTTTGAAAACATTTTTAACTAGATGAATTGATTCACCCTGAAGTAAGACATGTTTCTAACTATCCTAAATTGATTTAACATAAGAAGAGTAGTTAAGGCAATTGATTCATTAAGCTTGAAAATATATCTAACTAGCTGAATTAATTCACCTTGAAGTAAATAGTTGAGGTAATCTATTCATTAAGCCTCACATCATTTCTATCTAGTTTGAATTGATTCACCTTAGTACAAATGGTCTAGGTAATCGATTCATTAAAGCTTGGAGATTAATATTTGGCCTAAATCAATTTTTTAAGTTAATCTACTCTATCCTCCTTTGAAATTTTACATATTTTAAAGATTGTAAGTGTAACATTCCTTTCCACACTTGCAATATGAGTATGTATGACTTAAATATGAGTAATTAGGTAATGGATGAACTTGATACTCCTTAGGAACTTGAAATGTGATGTGGGTATATGCTTTATTATTAAAAATGTTTGTATAATTGCATATGGACTAATAATGTTAGGGACAACTACACTCATGATGTAACTTATACACTAGATTTGTGTACTTATTTATAAAGGGATAGGCAAAACCTTAGAAGGATAAGTTGGCACTTGTAAAGAGATAAGGATGAGTAGGAGTCATAAAGAGCTTTAACTATTCATATATCCTATTTAATGTTATTTTTTGCAAGAATTATTTTGTTTATGTAGGATGTTTCTCATTAAGCTTTTAAACTTACTTTTCCATAATTTACTTTTTAGATACCTAGATTAAAGCATTATACCACCTCTATCATAATAAGTGGGATCATTTTCTTAAGGATCCCTCTAATCTTTTATGAAGCAAGTAACAATTAATACCTAATTTGTTTTATTAGTATATATATTGCACAAACTTTCCAACATGGGGCCATTATCATAGTTAAGTAAAACATTGATATGTACTAGCATAGACCACTAGTCAAAATGCTTAATATAAGTGATGGTTATCAAAGCCAATTAAAATTAAAAATTACTAATTTGATGAAAACTTATAATATAAGACAACAAACAAAGTTAAACCCCAAGTGATCCATTTAATAAATATTATCACATTAATTAGTAGCTATGATTACATAATTATTTAAGCCTTTTATATCAAAAAAAGAAAAAATAAATGGAAATAAAAATGAAATATAATTATGCATGTTAAGGTAATTAAGCAAATAGTATACAGGAACATAAGTACAGCAGAATTAGAGGGTTTAAATTTCGAAATTAAATTGAATCCAAGATTAAAAATAGAATATAGAATTATCACAGAAAAATAGTAAAGAAACATATAATTGATCTAAGGAAATTAAGGATTCTTTGGCAAATTAATTAGAGATTACCATAAATTTGACAATCGCAATTGATTTCTCAACCTAGAATTATCTAAAACCCATGTAATAATTCACAAATTCTGTGCTAGTTACCATCCAAGATTTGATCAAATTAGATTAGTAGAATTAAACACTACTATAATCCAAAAAGCTAAATCTAAATATATTTAAATGTAGAATTTAATTGAATTGAAAGATTAAATTAGAAACTTCTAATTTAATCATTCAATCCTCTATTCTCATATGAAAAATAATGATTTACCAATTAAAATTTAACATAAAACTAGATTGAAATCATAGATTACATAAATGAACATAAATTATACTAAATCTACATTCAATCCATGCAAATTTAGAAAATCAAAGAAAAGAATTAGAGAAATAGGAAATTCAGTTAATAAAAATCAACATTACAAATTAGAATATCATAATTCAAACCAAGTTGAGCCTCAAAATCCTTCGATTAATATGAAATTTAGCCTTCCATGGATAAAAAGAAGAAACTTGGGGAAAATAAAAAAGCCTTTCTAAAATTATATGTTCTTGCCTTTAGAGGCACAAACCCTTAAATCTGATTTCATATGCTACGAAACCTAATAGACTAAGTTAATATGACTCCTAATGTTACAGAGAATAGGGTCTTACTAATTTCAAAAGTCTAAAACCTAATTTATAAAAAATATACTGCAAAAGTTATTGCAATAAAATCTCGTAGGTATGCCATCTTGCTTTTGCAAAACCTCCAAAGCTATGTAATTTCACTAAAGCAAGTCTTAAATCATGTTAAGCTCGGTCTTAGATGACTTTAGGTGCTAGTTTGACTAACTTGGATCTTTGGAACTCCATTTAAAGCCTAAAAACATTAGATAGGTCAAGTTGGATAACATCACTACTTCATCTTCATGACTGGATTTGACCCTCTAAATGTCTAAATTAGGTTCAAGCCAGAATATGAAAGTTTTAGAACTTTCTTTTAGCTTTTCAATGATATAAAAATCATCCATTTTGACATTTAAAACTCAAGTTATAGCTAGAAATTTGAAATAGTACAAAAGTTCAACATTGACCAAATAATTTAAAAATATTGGAGTACCAACACCTAATTTGATGTATTTCAAAGGAATTTCAATTTGATGGTGAATGATTACAAATTCTTTATTCCTATCTCAATCAAAAAGGCATTTTAAAATTTCACTCTATTATTACTTAAATCAATGCTAAACTTAAGTAAGGTTTATGGAATTATGTTTAGTAGCTTTGCACACTAATTATGATAATAAGAAGGTTATGACACATGAGTACTCTATTTCTTTTTCTTCTAATCAATAGAATTTGATATTTTTATTTCCATCTTGAATCCATTTAATTTCTTGACTTTTGATACCATAAAATTTATTCTTAGCGTATGACCTTCCTCAATTTGTTTTGTAAAAACCACTCCAACTTATCTAGAAAAAAAAGTCCAAATTTTTCTATAGCTTTCTAAAATTGTTTTATTTTGGCCACGAATTTCCTTTTCCTTATGTCACTAAATACCTTATGATTGTAGACATTCAAAATTTTAACAAGATTATTGAAATTTTGATCAATAAAGTTTATACTATTCCATTAACCATCAAGCTATAGCTTAAAATTTGAATAAGAAAACTAAGCATGTTTGAATCTAAAAAGGCATTTTGTTATTATGTACCTTTCCACCTCTAAAATCAATTAAAAGTGGATGCTATTCCAGATACATCTATGGTAAAATTTGAACCATTATGTTATTAAACCTTATCATCTAATCTAAATTACATCAGTCTCATATAGTTTTTAAAAAACTTTACTATATAGATTCCTCAAAAATCTTCTCCAAGAGAAATGAGAACCTTGCTAGCCTAATCCCAACCATTCATGTTACATAATCTAAAAGGTAAACTCAATACAATGCTTTTCTACTATTAAAGCACCTCTGTTCTTTTCAGCAACATAAGTAATGTCATTAAAATCCTAGTAATTACCCATAAGGCACTCATATCAATATATATCTCCAAAAACTATTTCTTACATATTTCTCATAAGTTAGCTTAAGGGTTCATGTATACTATAGTAAAAAACCAACTATATTTATCATTAAACTTCACATTCAAATGCATGAAATGGAAATCACTTATAATTAAGGACAAGCTTAGTTTGTAATCATGGTTAAGAAACCCATATGCTACTAGATAATAATTTACCTTTAGTTATAAGAAACTTTTTAAATTTAAGGCATTAAACACATTTTCAACTTTATTGAAAGATATTTTTTTCTTCTATTAATGTTAGGATGCTAGGATTATTGTTTGAAATTAACTCATTGGCACCCATTTTGGAATCCTCATTGCTAACTCCTTTAGAATTCCATACCATAACTTTATTAATCATTAAAAATGACATAGGCATATTAGCATACCATATATTGATCCTCATTGTGCAAAAGAACATATAATTATGTAAAAGCTTGACTTACAACATTTGTTATATCAGTCTTCTCCATATTTATAGGTACATCTTCCAAATTTATGTTCATACCTTTAGCTTTCAAGAGATTAGAAAGCTTAAGAGATTGATCTTTTTCATATCACTACTTTCTTAAACTTTTTTTCTTTCCATTTTTTTAAATTTCCTAATGAATAATTCAAAAATATGTGTTAACTAGATCTTATTAGTCTATATTGGTTTTAGACTTAAAGAGGTCAAAATTCCCATTTAGGCTTAGCCCTTATTATTTACTAGCTCCCTATCAAAGGCCTTATTCATTTTATGATTTTTATTTTGGTTACCAGGTTGTTGATCTTTTCTACTCAAAATAATATTATTATTTTAATTAACATTACTTCTTTCTTAATTATCTTTATTTGAAAATTCCTACTCAATATCTTCTTCTTGATCTTTTTCACTAATAAAGATTGGATTAGCTAAAGAGGCAATTTCAATCTTTAAATCAAATTATTTCCTTTCCTAGTTATATTGCCTCCTTTATCATTTGCAAAATTTTCTTTTACCTTTCCTTTTTTCACACATTTGTTATGCTAAATTACCATCGAGGATCAGTATTTTATTAATGGATTCTTTGTTCTCATATCATCATTTTATCATATGATCTTTGTGCTGTTAATTTCATAGTTACATTACCATTAAATTTTTAAGCTTGTTTGTCAACATTTGACTTAATCGTTACTTTCATTGTCAACATTAGACATTTTACAAATATCCTTACCTACCTTTTTTTTTTTATTTTCCAAAACTCTTGTTATTTTTATAAAGTACAGAACTCTCAGATAAATTTTAACTTATAAATTTCTTTTATAAAAATACTTTGAAAACTATAATATTCTATAAGTGATCTTTAGAAACATAGTTGAAAACTAAATAGACAATTATACTTTTTAAAAATATTTGCTACAAGATAGTATGGTTAGAGGTGTCAAAATAGGTTGGATTTAATGGTTTAGCTTAGGACTGGTATAATTTTATCTGGCCTGAGATTGGGACTGGTACGAAAAATGATAACAGTGGCTTGACCTGGTAAGGAACTAAGACTAGTTAGCCTGATCTGGTAAAAGAATAGAACTGGTAAGTATTAACTTATTGAGTTATTGAGTTAACTTGGTAATAGTAATAAGTAATAAATAATAAATAATTAATTTATTATTATATATTTAATTTTTATATAGATATTAAAATAATAATTTTGGTATATTAAAATTAAACTTTAATATATATAATATTAAAATTATATATATAAGTAATATTAAATAATTTTTTAATATTAAAATTAATAAGTTTATATATTTAAGATTGTCAATATATATTATATAAATTTATTAAAATAAATAATTATATTAAAATTTAAATTAATACTTTAATATTAAAATTTTAAATTATTTAAAAAATTTAAATAAATAATTTTGGTATTAATTTCAAGAATATTATATACATATATATAATATAATACATCATTATCTATTTTTATTATTATATAAAAATTATTATAATTATTTTTATTAATATATTAAATAAATAATCATTTATTTATATATATTTGATAATATATAAAATAAATATATATTATTATATATTATATATTTATATAATATATTTATTTTTATATAACACTTTATCCTTGATTAATATATATTTAATAATATATATAAAGCCAAAGTATTATAAATATATAATATAAAATTCTTATTCAATATAAAATTTAAATTATTTTATTAAATGTATATATTATTAAATACAAATTCACACATTTATTAAATCTTAATAATATATATTTATATTATTAAATATATATTTAATAATATATATTTATTTTCATATACAATATATATGACTTATTGATATATATAATAAAATTTTAAATCATAATAATATATAATTATATTTAATAAATAATAATATATTTTAATTAATTAATAATAAAGAAAAAATTAATATAATAATAATAAAATGTAATAGGTTATAAAAACTTACCTAAACTCGCTTGGTAAATATTGACTTGGGACTAAGATTGGGACTGGTACTAGTACTGATACTGTAATAACCTAATGTAGACCGACCTAGTGAAAAAGTAGCTCAACCTAAAACTAGCCCAACATATAGTTTTTGGCTGTTCGATTTACCTATTCGATTTACCTAATTGGGTTAAGTTAATCCATTTTGACAAGTTTAAGTGTGGTGGATAAAAACTTCACAAAGGTACAGTGTTACAAAAAAAATCATGAGATTTTATCTTTTTGGTGAGGATTGATTCAATGTTGAAAATATTAATAAAGCTAAGGATGAAAAATCTTTTTCTTGAAAATGTACTAGTGAGAAAAAATGATAAAACTTTATTTTTAAATTAAATGAAAACCAAAAGTGTGAAGTTTCTGCTTCTAAAAATAGTGAGCTTAGATCATACAAAGGAAGATATTACTAGTTTTTTAAATCTTTAGTATAAATAATTTGGATAAAATAAATTTATGATAAAATTCCAAAGGAAAAGAGATTATGGACATCTGTAAAAAATAATCTTATTATAGAACAGATACAATAGAATAGGATTATATTAGTAAAAACTAGGAAATTTAAGGATGATTATTTAAAATTAAATTATTATTTTTAAAGAAAGGAGTCATGATTTATAGAAAATGATTCCTTTAAAATTTTATTTTGGAAGATACTACCAAGAAAATTAGTAATCTTCAAGGAAAGGCTTTATGAAAACAAATTAAGGGTGTTCTTTAAAAAATCTAGCATTTTTACATAAAATTCTTTCTTCAATTCATGTTGTATATAAAAATATATTTTTATTATTCATAAAAATATAAAAGTGTTAAAAATTAAAAAATATATATATAATCTTGTGCAAGATAACCAATAGAAGAAATCATGTAAGACTAACACTCTATATATGATAGAAGTAAAATATACAAATATTAAGAATATAATGTGTGCATATTATGGCCTTATGGTTTGTTACAACTCAAGTTAATAAAATATTGGGATTAATTACAAGTAATCATACACATTTAAACTAAGTGAAAGGTGTCTCTAACAATAATTAGTGAATACAATAAGAGCATCCATTACATAGGAAAGGTGCTAAAAAAATATCAACCAATGAGTACAAATACTTAATGAAAGGTAACTTAAGCCTTATTCTAATAGGTTTTAGCAAGAAAAACATGTACACTAAAATAAATATTAAAAATAATGGGATTCTTATTAACACGTCTCATTATTAAGTAAATTCATAAATTTAAACATATTTTTATCTATTTTATAATAAATCCAAGAGGTATGCAAGTTTCCTCTTTATTACTCTTACCACCCTTATCCCATTCATCACCATCTTTATTTCCCTAAATAATGTGAATCTATGATGGATTATCCCAAAATTTATTAGATCAAAAAATGGAAAATAAAAGGATATTCAGAGAAATCCTCTAATAAAGATGGCACAAAGGATGAATCCTTTAATAAACCTAAAAATTCTATTAAGAACCAAAGAGAGAGAAATTTCTCCCACTCAAAGGCATAAGTCAAATCTTAATCCCATAAGGAACATCCCTACTTATATAGTATGAAAAGTAAAAAAGTCAACTAAATTAATCAAGTTCTAATTAAACTAGCTTAAACCTAAATCTAACACTCTAATTAACCCAAAAATGGGTAGTAAATAAAGTATTAAAGGTTTAAAATAACATGCTAAAATAATGGATCAAAATGCAAAGGAAAATAAAAAGCCTAATAAGATAAAACATAAAAAAAGTGTATCGGCTTATGAAGGTACTCGAGTATAGTATTTGAGTACTAGCAAGTAGAAATAAATTCTAATTATAGTACTCAAGTAAGATACTCGACTAGCATGTTGGAAAATAAAGTAGTATTTGAATATTGTACTCGATTATTAGTAAACAAAAGCAAACTCAAAATATAGTGGTCGAGTGCAATACTTAAATACTTGGCTGAAATACATACGATACATTTATTTAATTCTTCCAAGCCATCATTTCAAGCATCTAAGCTCTTAAATTGACTTTTAAAGCTCTTCCTTAATTCTCTTATTTAGCTCTTTGTGGTTACTTACTTTAGGATCACATTATCCCTTTTTTCTTTTTAAAGGATTCATCCTCAAATCTTCAAAACCTACATAAAAAAAAGTGAGATTAGATTATCAAAAGAAGCATTCACATTAAACTCATTATGAGAAATTCAAACTAGAAATATAGTGATTGTCTTTTAAAGAACTTGGGATAAACCATCTCTTCTTGAATATAGCTTAGATTTTTTTAGATTTAGGAAGCTTCCTTTTTTACTCACATCATCAACAAACAACCTCCTTGATCAAATACAAAATAAGAATGGAAGCATTCAAACTTGTTATCAATAACAAGTTTGTAAATGAAAGCAACTAAAACACAATTCCTTAAAAACTTCTTATAAAAGCTAATAAAACAATGCAACCTCTTGATCTTACTAAGAAACCTAGATGGAAACTACTCTTTAAATGTTTTTCTTTTTTACCCACCTTTTTTGTTTTTTCCATATAAAACATACCTTAAAAATAGAACATCTTTCAAGCAAAATAAGCATTCTTCATAATTATCACATAATTTTTCATTTCTTTAGCTTGCAATATACATTTCAATTACTTAGCATGCTCATCTATACTTTTTCTAAACACAAGAATGTCAAAAAGATATGACAAGCAATCTTTCCAACTCTTTAAATTTTTAATGAACAATAAAACCATCCTTTTTTTCCATGAAAACAATAAAAACAAAAAAATATAAATCTATCAATGAAAATAAACAAAAAATTATCAATAAAAAATGGACAAACATGATTCACTAGATTTATAAAAGTACTTAGTGCATTAAATAAACCAAGTACTAAAGTCAACCACTTATATAAGCCATACATTATTTTGAAAATATTTTTTTCTTACATTCCTTTTTTTTACATAAAGTTGATGACTTTCACCTTTCAAACTAATATTGGAGAACAAATAAGGATCATACAATTTAACAAGCATATTTTCTAAGGTTCCTTGTAACCAAAGGGTTTTATGAAGTCATCTCTTTTCATCAAACCCTTTAGAGAATCTTTAGAAAATGCACACAAACCATGTAACTCATCATGCAAATTCTTTAAAGCTTTCTAATTCCCAAAATGTATCAATCCACTATCATTGGTTTCTATAACAAATAAGTAACTTAGATAATTTCTAGGCATATACAATTCATTTTTATTACATAAAAATCTATTATAGCTAAAAATACCTCTAAAAATAATTTCTTCACAAATATCAATATTGAAAACAACATCATCATGTAGAGGAGGAATAAAGTCATATGAAGAGGTTGCACAACCATAACCATTTTTATGCAAATTTTCAATGCACTCAAAATCCAATAATTTATCACATAAGGTAAAGAAGAAAGACATATCTTCAAGCCAAAGCATCATTTACCACACTATTCTTACCTTGCTTACATTGCATGGTACATGGAGAAAAGTTAAGGAATTCTACTAACTTAACATACTTTCTACTCAACTTTCTTAAATTTTTTAACTGCTTCAAAAATTTAAAAGCATTTAGTAAAACAATCTTAGGGTTGGTAGTATTCTCAAAGGCATTTTTGCACAAAAGTACCAAAATTAGCCAAAATGCTTAAAAAACTCAAAAAGCACTATTTAAAATATGTGTTTTTCTAAACATATTCAATTTTTCCTTCTTTTGATTTTGCTCTTCTCTTAACTCTATTTTCTTTTCTTTTACCTCACAATTATTCTTTATTTTTTTAAAGCATTTATTCTTTTCTCTTGACTGAAACTTTCTCTATTTTTTCCTTTTGCTCTATTTTCCTTTCTTCCTCTCTTTTCTTCTCTTCTTCTCTCTTTTTCCTTTCTTATTCTTTTTGTTCTCTCTTTCTCTTATTTTCTTTTCCTCTTATCTCTTCTTCCTATTTTCTTCTTCCTTTTGTTTTTCTTCTTTTATGTTAGGCATTGATTATTAGCTATTGAAATTACTCATGGACTTAAATTCTTTTATAGATCTTGAAGAGGATTCAAACTTGTGTTGATCTAATTTTCCTTTTTTCTTTTCAACTTTCTCCTCCTAAGTTTTCTATCAAGAACTATAATGGTAACCATGAATGAACTTTTCCCTTATAATAGCCTTTGTCTCTTCCCAAGTAGCAACAGGCTTTGCACCATTTCTTCTTTTAGCCGTCAAGTTAATCCCACTAAATGTTAACATAATCATTAAATTGATAAGTAGCAAGCCTTATATTTATCTCTTCAAAATAGTGGTGATAAGAAAAAATTGATTCCATCTTACTTTCTCACTTTAAGTAGGCTTTAGGATTGCTCTTTCTTTGAAATAAAGGAAACTTCTTTTTGCCATTATTATGATTTAAAGCTATTTTACCACTTCTTTGCCTATCTCCTCTGTAACTCCCTTACTCATCAACGCCTTATTCCTCATTTAATAGATAATTAACGCATACTAATTTGCCTTCTACTCCAAACCAATTCAGAATATCGCAAATTTCTGTATCTCATACTACATGAGCAAGATTCATACAATTATACAAAAAGAGTTCAATTTACAAATCGTACATCCATCATATACGATATCACCAACTATATAAACATTTTTTTTTTACAACTTCAAAACATCATTGTCCTTTATCATGAGAGCCTTTGGAAGCATCACCTGGAATGGTTAGTAACAATACAGAAAAACATAAGAAACAAAGTTTCCCAGTAGCTAGCTATTGCCATAAAACATTTCAAGCCATTCCAGATCCTTAAGCAAATAAAACATACGTTTTGAAAACAATTAATCATTTATCATCATATTCAATATCATACCATTGTAAGAAATATGCACTGCACACAGCAATGATCGAGCCCATTCAAGGACTTATATCAATATCTAGATGGCCATCACAGATAATCGTACCTAGGCCTTACACAGTAATTCACTGTCTTCCCGGGGTTCTCGAGCCAAAAGGCCTAACACAGTATCACACTGTCTTCCCGAGGTGTCTAGCCATAGGTACCACACACAACAAATGCACTATTATCCCTGAGGATCTCGAGCCATAGGCCAAACACAGTATTCTACTGTCTTCCCGGGTTGTGCCACAACAATTGCATTATCATTCCGGGGATCTCGAGCCATAGGCCAAACACAGTATCACACTGTCTTCCCGGAATGCGTGCACATCAATTTCATACACGTTTCATACAATGGCATAAAATATAGAAAATCATGTAAATAGAAAACAGCTTAAGGATAAAACTAGCTACCTTTTACAAGCTCCCAATGTGATGTTTCCTTTGCCCTCACTAAAACTCCTTTATAACTTCCCTTGTCTTTCCAATTTGTCACTCCTTAGTCTATACAAATACACATATGAGCATTAGAAAAGGTTCCAAAGGCAAAACTATGCAAATCTTGAAGAAATCAAACCAAAAAGTTCACTTAACAAAGAACACGGGGTTCCCATACCCTGTGTTCAGGGCCATGTTTCTCACTGGATCACTTCAGGGCTTCACTGGGTTACTCGACAAAGAACACGGGGGTGAACACGGGCCGTGTTCTACCCCGTGTACCTTATTACCCTTCAGTTCTAAAGTAAGCACGGGGAGTGTTGCACCCCATGTAGCACACTGATCAGCTTCGACGAAGAACACGGGGTACAACACGGGCCGTGTTCTACCCCGTGTACATCACTGATCCTCCGAAAACACAATAAACAGCTAAAACTCCTTCCTTCTTTCTTTTTCATATTCATATTTTTGGCTTCCCAAAAGGGATAATGCACACAAATACTTTCATAATTCAAGGTTTCATCTTCCATAGGCTTTATAGTTCATAAAAATTATTCTAACTTCATTAACTTAGCCAAGTTCCAAACATATCATGCCAATACTACACATGCACCATTATGCCTCTAAAACCCAAATGTGTACATCATGTTTCTTGCTGATATTACACCAAACCAAAGCCATAGATTAGCATAACAACATCCAAAACACCATTAAACATATTCAAATCATCCTAAACTCCATGCTCAATCACCCTTGACCACACCAACCTCAAGATTTCAAGAAACTAAGAAGAGTACATTAAAGAGCTCTTAGAGGAGAACATTTTTACCTCTTGGTGCAACTTAAAAATCCTCACTTAGAGCTCCCCAAACTTAAACAAACTTGAGCTTTTCCTCAATCTAGGCACATCAATGGCAAACTTGAGCTTTTCCTCAATCTAGGCACATCAATGGATAGAGCTTGATGAGAAGAGCAACTTTCCTTTCTACACCTTAGCTTGAATCTAAGTATTTTTAGGTGAAAAAGCTAGGAGAAACTTTCTCTCTCTTCCTTCTCTCTCTCTCACATCTTAAGCTTCTTTCATGGAGAATTCTGCAGCTTTTGGAGAAATGGAGAAGAGGGTGGGGTTTTCATGAAGCTTCTAGGGGCATTTTAGTCCTTTTTGAAATTTTCAAGGGTATTTTAGTCCTTTTTCACCAATTAGTAAAGCTATTCTTGCCAATATTTTTCTAATAATGACACTTGTCATGAGTCTATTGGTCACACTAATTAAAATCACATATTACACCCCAAAATCTTGGTTATTCATATTAGATCCCAAATTCTTGATTATTTTCACTTTAACCACACCCGATTCTGCACTTTTACAATTTAGTCCATAGGGTTTCTGTCTGTTTAAAATTCCTTACACTGTCAGACTTAGACAACTCCCCCTTTTTAGGTTTTCTAACCTCCTCTAATCATTTATACTGCTTATGAAAATAAATTCTTTTCCCTACTATCCTTTTCCTTCAAAATTTTATTTACCTTACACTTAATTTCTTTCAACTTGAGATTCACCCACCAAGCTAACTCAAACGTGCTCTTCGCTTCTACGACCTTAGAATTTAGAGATTCAAATAATAGAATTGAAAATTCGAGACATTACATCCTCTACTTCTTTCATTCCTCTTAACGTCTTTTTTATCACTTTTTTTAAACTCATCATAATGCACTTATTTTATTTATATTTTCCATTCTAAAAATATTTTTCTTTTTGTTTTATATTTCTTCTTTCCTTATTATGTTGTCTCTCATTTTTTTCTCTTCTCTCTTCTCTCTCTCTCCTTTCTCCCTCTATTCTTCCAATCCTCTCATTAATACTCTTAAATTATTCTTGCATAGCTCTTTGTAGTTTTTCTTGAATCATTCTTATCTTGTCATTATTGTTCATACTACTTCTTAACATCTTAAAACATAAACTTGTAATAAAAAGGTTAAATAAAGAATAAGACCTCACAAGAGAACACTTTTAAAGACATTCACTCTCATGTTTGCACTTTAATTAGGTTTTATCCTAAAATAAGCTCACATAATTTTGCCTTCTTCCATTCTTTTACTCTTTCTCTCCTATGATTCTTTTAGAACTAGGAAGTCTTAATCAACAAAATTCAAAAAATTATGCTAATTAATATCACTAATCAAGATTCACATAATTTGAGGAATTAAACAATATAATTAGAGACTTAATAATTGGAAAAAAAGAAGGAAACTAGTGAAAACTCAATAAGGAAAACTTCAAAAGAAAATGGACTAATTAGAACTTAAAGATCTAACATAAAAAAAACTAAAGAAAAAAAGATAAACAAGATTCAAGAATGTTGATCAAGATGGACTCAAGGATCTTATGATCGAGATGGACTTAAAACTCAAATTTTAGAACAAAATAGACTCAAAGAAGAAAACTAAATTGGCAAAAGAAGGAACAAACACAACACTTACATTAAAGATTGAAATTAAGAGGCTCAAAGATTAAGGCAAGCATAATTAGTTTAAAGTGAGAAATCCAATTATATCATGAAGCACTCAATAAGTAGTAATAATCACACTTCAAATAACTCTTCTTTTGATTTTTTTTAGTCAAATACCTTTTTCTTTCTTCACTTTTCTTATTAACTTGTATATTTTTTTTCCATTTCTTATATTCTTTTGTAAACTTTTTTAAATACCAACTAACATTTTTGTTCTTCTTTTTTAGTCTTTGCCTCTTTTTTATTCTCATAATACTACTCTTCTTTTTTTATTCACCTTTGAATCGCACCCTAAAAATAATTGTGAAACATTTTTATGGTAAGAAAATAATGATTGATAAATCATAATATTTGAGTATTTCAAATAAATGGAATATACTTGACTACTAGAGTTGAATATTTAAATGTTTGTGGTTTTTCCTACTCACTACTTGAATATATAAATCGAGTACTTGAAGATTGGTTACTCATTGACTTACATTACTCAATTACACTAATTGAGTACAACTTTAACTTACACTCTTATCAAACATATGAAATGCAATGTTATACTAACCCAAATAAAACAAAGACAAACTAATTCAAACTTTAGGATGTGATATGACACTACAAACCAAAAGCAAATGAAATAGATGGTAAAGAAATAAAGACTTAGGATTCAATTAAAGACCCAAAATGAGATAGCTCCCAAATAGACAAACACATTGCTTGACTACAATTAAAAGCTAAATAGGACTTAAATTGAAGTTAGCTAAAGGTAAAATGAACTGAACTTAATAGGACTAGTAAATAGAAATTTGACAAGATAAAACATAATTTGAACTTTAATTGAAAGTAAATGACAAATAGAATTGAACATGGAATTTGAAGACGTGGAAACTGGTCAATATAATAATAGGAAAGTAAATATGATTTAATGAGACAATATAAGACTTGACAATTTGACATAAACAATGAAACACAAATAAAAGACTTAGCAAATTGAATAATATGAATTTAAAAAGGATGAAACCAAATTCAAACATGAATTTAATGACACAACAAATTAAAATTATATTTAAGATGTGACAAGATGCATATACTAGCTTAAGTAAGACTTAATTGAAATAACAAATGGCTTGACAATTAAATGCCATAATTAAAAAATAACTTAGTGTAATCCTGAATAGCAATTAATGAGACACTAATTAACTTGATAATCAAATAATGTAAGGAATTCAAATAGAACCACTTGGACTTAATTGGACCAAATACTTAGATAGTAAAAAAATAATGAAGCATAATTAATCAAATACAAACAAAATGAAACAAGACTCAAGTTGACACTAACATAAGATGAAATGGACACAGGAATTTGGGCTTTGACTCATACAAGTGATGGATACAAGTATTAAGCAAAAATATGATTTGATTTGGACTTTAAACAAACACCAATTGAGTCTTGTTGATAATGTCACATCATCAAGCCAAGCCTATCCCACACATTAGGATAAAAAAGGCACTGAGCCATGACCTCCCATTCATATTTTAAGATAATATGTACCTCTTTCAATAATTATAATGAAGACAGCCTTTTAGGCTTTCAACACTATTTAGTTTATTCTCTTTATAGTGAAAATAGTCTCTCAAGCTTCCAATACTATTTTAGTTTATCCTCTTTATAATGAAAACTTTTAACACTATTTTAGTTTATTACATAGGTCTTCATCTCATGATAGGCTCAAAATATCATCTCTTCTATAATTATAATTTAAATAGCCCTAAATAAAATTTAAGATCATATGAACCTAAATTTTCAATTACTTGTTGATGATAATAAATTCAAAGCATATCATAATATTATTTAAAATTATATCCTAAACTATCTCAATTGGACTAATTCTAATAATACAATATTTATATATAAATTTAAAGATGAGTACTAAGCATTATCTTTTTCTTTGTGAGAAAATATGACTTTCAAGAAGTCAAAGTAAGACAAGAAAGCATGAGTGACACTCATGGGTTCAATTACTCTTATGATTTCCCTTTATGTTTTCTTAATCCAATAAATTCTCTTTGCCTATAATGATTCAAGTGGGTTCAAACTTAACTTTCTAGTGCAAAATATTAATTTAAATTTAAAGAGTTATAGCTTTTATACAAATAAAAATAAAAATATATTTCTCTCTAAGTCTAATTTACCTAAAGCACTCATATTTCTTTTCTTACTTTTTAATCTCTACTTTTTTAGACCAAACTAATACTATAAAAAAATTTATATAAAGGTGTGGCTCATGATTCTATGAGCCACCTCTCATATGTTTTCCTTTTATTTATATGTAAAGGAGTGACTATAATTCCATGAGCCATCATTCATATATTTATTATAGATTTTGAAATTTGGAAGAATGGCTCAGTGGAATCATAAGCTACTCTGCCAATTTATTTTTTTTCATAAAAAGATTTTCTTTTTTTGTAACATATATATATATATATATATATATATATATATATATATATATATATATATATATATATATATATATGCATATATACATGTAAATATATAAAAGTATGTATATATATACATTTTGTATATATATGTAATATATATAATAAATTCTTGCAAGAATTTACTATTATATATATATATTTACTAGCTTTAAACCCATGCTTTGCACGGGTTTGTGAAAAAAAAAACAATTACATTTCTTTACATAATTTATAGGAAAAGTATATGTAATTGAAGCAAATTTATTCACATGGATGATAATTATACTATTGACATAAAATTTTGTAAAAATTATTCTATTTTTAAATAGAATATCATATGCAATTAGTTTATCATAACATAATTAACACTAAATCTATATATATATATATATATATATATATATATATATATATGTATGTATGTATACAACAAACTTTACATTTGATAGCTTTGCTGAAAAAATAAAAATATGAATTATAATCCTAGATGTGAGCGTGAGTGTGTTTATATATATAGCTTTGGAGACAATATTACATTTTTTTTTATTCCAAAATTTAAAATATCAATAAATTTTAAAAGGATACCATTGAGAAATTAAACTTTATTAAATGGAGACAATTAAACCTTATTAAGAAAGCAACCTATGTTGAAACAAAGAAAGAGGCAGTAATTAGGGATACAATTAAGAATGCATCAAATTTGTTGAGGAGATGAAAAAGAACAATTAAGAAAATTTCCTAAAATAAAAAAATGCAAATAAAGGCCATAAAATTCAAGAAATTTGAGGCAAACAATTGTGAAAAATGCAATGTTAACATGCATGAGTTTTCATGCCCTGAAGTGGCGAGTGTAATGCAACAGTAGTAGGGAAAAAATTAGGCCATTATAGACTTATAGAAAAGCTATGGGAAATATAATATTAGGGAGATTATATATATATGTATATATATACATTTTGCTTTCATTCTTGCATATGTGTGTGTACGCACGTGTGTGTATGTGTGTATTAAAGCAACATCCTTTATACATAAAGAAAATATAGCAATATATATTTCAAGCATACACATTTTTTGAACAAAAATAAAAAAAAGGAAAGTTTCCATTCACTGAAATTCCAAAAAATTCTTTGAGAAATACTTAAAAATGTTAAGAATTATATTATTTTCCTTAAAATGAATACGAAAATAACACTCTTAAGAAACAAATAATTAAAACTGATATAAAGAGAGAAGATTTCACCAATGAAAATATGATAATGTGGTCTACTCTTGCTTGAAATTGTTAGTTTAAAAACAAAAATTATTCTTATGCTTAGTGAGGACCAAGGCTTACAAGGATGAGAAGAAATGGGATATTTTGGTGATAGTATTGTTTAAAATATTTTTTTAAAGAAAAGAAGAGGTTATTGGCTTAAACTTTAACATAAGAATGAAAATACATATAGTAGTTTGATGTAGTTTGGCTTTTATAGTCAAAGAAGATGACAAACATTTATTACTTCAAAAATCTTGTAAGATTTGCATGTGAAAAATTTTAGAAAGATCAATGATTGATTTACTTAGAAAGTAAATGGGGAGATAAGATAATGTTATATTGGTATGCAAATAAAAACAATATTTTTTGTGTAAAATTTTTGTATAAATAAAATAAGCAAAATCTAGTAATCTTAAGACTATTTTTTAACTTTGTGAAATTCACCTATTTTACCTTTGATTTTGTATCATATTTTTAAATACTATATATAAATCAAAGTCAAAAAATTATGATTTTGGTATTAAAATTTTCCTTTTACATATTTTTTTCAAAATTGTTTATACTTCTATAATTTTAGAAAAATCAAAGAGTCTTTGATGTAATATAAATTAAAATGCACATAAACCAACTAATCTCATAAATCCTTATGACTTTTGTTACCATTTGTACCAAGGCCTTAAATGGCTATTCACCAACCTAAACTTATATTTTTTGTAAGTTTGGTGCTTAATTTTTTTATTTTTAGTATTTTTTTTTTAAAATCCTATAAAACTTTCTAATGGGCTTAAGTTAACCTTTGGTTTTAGTTTTTTAAAAAATTCTAATTGGGCTCTATTTTTTTTGTTTCAATAATTCTAATAGAATTTCTTCTAACTATTCTATTAGATTTTTCTTTTACTCCCTTGCTAATAATTATACTCTTAATTACCTTAAGTGAGTTTTCCAATGGATTTTATAGATAAGTACCACAATTAAAATAAATAAAGTGGAGTCCTTCATATTCAACTTTTATATCTTTATTCCTTACCCTAAATTATGAAATGAAAGCATTACTAAGATTAACCAAAATACAAACACTTGCATGCTTCCCTCTTGATTTTTCTTCTATTGTATAATCCGCTTTAATGGCTTTACCAATTCTATTGCCAAACACCTTTAACTATCAATGATCACAGTAGAATCTCACTAATTAAACAACTAAAACAATCAAGGAATTTAGAAGATAAAAATTTGGAACCCATTAAATGGTGAATGAATATCATCAAGGGACCACCAGTGAGAACATAGTTCTAATCCTCTATGTTGCTAAATTCAACTAAATTTATACCTTAAATTATCTAGATCAAATTTTCTAGTTCTCTTTAGAAAGTTAAAGAAGCTTTCTCTCTAAGAAAAAAAAAGACCTTCTTGCCTAAAAATTTGATGATCAAACATCACTTTAATGATCTTTGGATCCTAATCTCTTCCTCTTTCAAAAATTTTGATGTTAGAACCAGGGTTGTTCCATTAATAACCTCATTAACCACTTGTAATCCTTGGAATATTCTTCATCAAATATGTCATTTGAATCATCTAATATATGTAAGCTTTCTTTCTTAAACATTTCCATTATATTATTAGCATCAACCACTAATTGTCTTAATAATGTATTATTGTATGATTAGTATTTAATCCTACATCTTGTTCTTGATATGATCCTAATACCACATCATTATATGTTCTTAAACCTAAAGCTTCACTATTAAAACATTGTTAACCATGCTTCATCTTTCTAGTATTGCATTTTAGCAAGTAAAGCTCTTCCTTGAAAGACTTTTCTTGTTAAAGCGTGCTTTCAACCCTATTCTTCATTTTGAAAACATTTTCATTTGATTCATTCAAGCTTTATCTTTCATTTCAAATTTGTTATATGTCATTTTATATAAAAAATTATGCTATACAATTTTTTTTTTGTAATTATAAGAGAAAGTAAGTAATAACATATGAAACTATTAGGGATGACAATGGGCAAAGCAGGAGTAGATCATTTTTCTCTTAAACTATGCTCCTTTATTAGGAATAAAGTATTGCCTCACCCTTATATTTCATTATTGAGAACAAAATTTGCTCTATTCCATGCCCTCTAAGGTAACAAATCTTCATAGAGATTTTGAGGGAATAAAAAAAAATAAAATATATTAAAAAATATAAATATTAAAATTAAGGGTAATAAATTCACAAGTAATCTCAATTACTAGTAAATAAGTAAAAAAGGAAAAATTTAGATTTAAATATTGCAAATCACACATAATTAACATAATATTATAATAGTTGGTCAAGAGTCACACATAATTAATTTAAACATTTTTAAACTAAAAAAAAGTTCATACATATTAATAAAATTTTATTTGTTTCTACCTTCACTATCTCTACTAAAATTTTAATGTATTTTCAATTTGTTTAAATGATTAAATTACTATAATAGCAAAAAATATTATACATGTATATGTGTATATATGCATACAAACAGGATATAGCTAACCTTCACATCCATTTGTGAAAGTTGGAAACATTCAATTTTTTCATTTGGATGAAAAGTTCATATGATTAATTTAACCACTACAAAAAAAGGGCTACACAATAACAAAAGTCATCTACATAGGGTTGTTTGATCATTTATATAGGTGTTCCAAATGACATTGTTATTTGTAATAAGTCATTTATATAGATTTGTATGTATTGCTACTTACACAAACAACATTCAATATCATTTAAATAAGTTAGATCTATACAGATGATAAATTCATCCGTGTAAGGGGTAAATCTTGTTAAATATAGACCTTTTATATAGATAACACTATCGTCTATATATGAACAAGCCTATATAGATGAGAAAGTCATTTGTATAAGGGTTATTTTATTTTTTTTAAAAAAATTGAAAGTTGAAACCTTTATACAAACAATTTTGTCATCTAGATAAAGGTAATTTTATTTTTTAAAAAAATTAAAAATTGAAACATTTTTCTAGACAACATAATCATTTGTATAAAGGTTATTTTATTTTTAAAAAAAATTTAAAAATTGGAACTTCTATATAGATGGTAACATTATATATAGAGAGTTTACTATTTTTTTGCATTGAATTTTTAAAAATTATAAATTTGATTTAGAGAATTTATTTCTAATGACCATAAGTTTAAAAGAATTCATTACACGCCAAAATATTTTTTAAAATTATTTAAAAATATCATAATATTAATTATAAAAATAAATAAGATAGAAACTAACTCTTCATAATATATAATTAAAAAAATACATCATCCATACTTAATAATATAAAGTGTTAAATAAAAAGTAAATGCATAATATATATATTAGTTTCATGAAATAAAAATTACTATTATCCTCGACTTCATCTTTGTTATTGTCCAAAGGCACATGCAAGGGTTAGGATAGAGCAGAGGTAGTTGTGGTTAGGGTCGAGACAAAGGTCACTACAGTCAAGGAATAGGGGATGTTATGGAGTAAGGGGTGGCTAGCAAGCGAATCTAGATAGTACTCTCAATTAAGGAATGTCCATCATCTCAAGAGGAGAAAGCATTGTAGGATAAGGTAAAGAAAATCCTGTGAACTACAAAATAGCATACATCATGTCAAGGATAATCAAGGTTTGCTTTGCACCTACTCATGACAGAGAATCCATCATTGCACTGTAATTAAGGCCTGCTTACTTTTAGCAATATAACTTTGCATGTCCTTCACAAATATTGCATCTTTTTGCTAATTGGAAGGAAATACTGTTAGCCTTAAGGTTTTATGTGATGAGTTTTAATGATGACAAATGAATGTTATAATAGTATTGTATGTTTTATGCTAAAGTGATACATATTAATAGACATACTATATTATAATTGATGCATATATATGATATAATGACTATACTTGTTCCTATATATGCATGATAACAAACAAATGTTATAATAGCATTGCATGTCTTTGTACCAAAATGGTATAAAACATTTAATAGACACGCTAGATTATGATTGTAATAGCAATACTTGATTATATGCTAAAAGAGATATATTGTAGAAAAGTATTACTAAGCATATAATTAATTAAGATATATAAAAGGATGATTATGCATGTTCTTGCGTTAATTTATTTTATATGAATCATGCATCAATATCTTGATATATTAGATTGGATTAACTATATGATTTACAAAGTTTATGAACTTGTATATAGGAAAGTCCAAGATGAAGAAAAATGAGCATTGAAGTGAAGCAATCAAAGATCTTGTCATGCTTAACTCAAGAATGAACAAGGAAGAAAGACAAGAAAGAAGATGTGATTCAAGCATTGAACGATAAGAAGATTAAAAGCTTGGAAGCATCAAGAAATGTCAAATAACTTTATTGGTATAATTTTTTCATCTTAAGGCTTAGTTTTTCTTGTAAAATATAGTATTTCATGATATAGAGCTCAAACATGTTTTTTTCAAAATCTTAGCTTGATCCAAATATTTTAAAAAGATAGTCCATAATTATGTTTTTACAAAATAGCCTATGGGGATATTTTAAAAATTAATGAGATATGAGGTTTTCATGTTTTCAAAATTAACCTTTAGTCACTGTTTTCATCATATCTCATAAAATGTTCATGATTTTATTGTAAAACCATTTCCACATGAAAATAGACTCAGAGCTTTCCATGTATAGGTCATTTTCTTAAAGTGACCAAGATATGAAAGAGTTATGAATTTTACAAGTTGAGTCTCAAAATTAGATTTTTACATATTCATTATTTCTGACCTTTACTCATTATTTTAAACATATCTCAAAAATGACATTATATATGAGCTTGAAACTAGTCTCATTTGAAAGTAGACTCAATTAGCTTTCAAATGATAGGTCATTTGCTTAAAACGAACTTAAAATGAAGAAGTTATGAACTTTTAAAATTGAGTCTATATTTTTGTTTGAGTGAATCGATTGGCCAATCGATTCCAAACATTTAGAGAGCACTTGAACGTCCTAAATCGATTCACCAATCATATCCAGTCATTCTGGTGCTCGAATAACAGCTAGTAATAACTAGTTTTCATTCCTAATAACCCCAAATGGCTATATTATTTTATGGGCTTCATATACAAGCTAAGAAACATAAAATACAAAGTAGAGAGAGCCTGAACTTCAATTGTAAACATCATTTTATATCTTTCCTCATTTAAATCATCATTTGAGCTCATCTTTGTGAAAATTCTCTATTCTAGGACTTTATTTGTTTCATCCACTCTTTAAGAGAGTTTTTATGAATTATTCTTCATCTTTTATCATTTCCAAATTGTTAAAGGTGAGGCATCCCTTGGAAAAATTTAGAGAGGGTGAGGTATCTCTTGTAAAAAAATTTTTTGCTCAAGAAAGAGCAAAGATTGTAAGGCTTCTTCAAGTGCCAATTGAAACTTAAAGAGATAGTGGATTAACATAATCTTGGAGAGCTTGGAGAGTGGATGTACACCTTGGTGATGATATCCAAGGGAGGAATCACTATAAATCTTTGTGTTTGATCCTTTTACCTTTATTCTTTAGTTTTCTACACCTTGCTTTATTTCTCTTGCTGTATATGCTCTATTTTGCTACTGTCATTTGTTGAAAAAAAAAAAACTATGGTTGAATGCTCATGTTATTGCTTGAATATTTGAGTGGTTAAAAGAGAAATTCATCTATGCATTAGCTTCTTGATTATTTATCTATGCATAGTTGATAATTATTTGCTCTGTTGTTTTGTTGACATTACATGTTGAATTATGTTTCAACGCTTATATTGATGCATAGATGATTAAATGTTTAAAAAGAGTGTATAGTTATGCATTGGCTTATTGATTCTTTATCTATAGTTAAATGAGTTGCTTTACACAAGTATATTGAATTGCTAAATGTTATATGCAAACCTCTTCATTGAATTATTTTGAATTTACTTCTTGATAATTTGTTTATGGATAGTTGAATGAGCAAATTTGCACTAATTTTTTGAATTGTTATATCTTAAGTGCAACAAACATATCCATAAAGTTTTCTTGGAAGTGTTTAAATTAAAATTATTCTTATGACTTCCTAAAATCAAACGATTTCCAAAAAAAATTTGAAAAATAAGAAAAATTTTAAAAATACCCAATTTACCCCATCTTGGGTGTAGGTTGTTACGACCAACAAATACTACAATGGATAAGTTGGTATTAAGGGTGCCATCTGAGATCTTAAGAAGCATACAACTAATTACATTCTCTATTGTTATGTTGATATTCAAGTGATATATGTTTTAATATTTAATTTCTCCTTCAATATTATTTTTTTAGTATTTTAAATAATTACTTAATAACATCAATATTATATATCATTAGACATTTCATACATTTGATTAATTTAATTATCTAAATTTATTACAAATCAGTGTCCTCTTAGTATATTTATATCAATATACCATTACCAAAGAAAAAATGTATGGGTTTTCTAAGCCTAACTCAATGAATAATGAAGTAATAATCTAAAATATCAATTAATAATGAAGTAACATGAACTAATCATTTAACAAAATAAATGTAAGAATAAATAAAAATTAAAGCATTAAAATTAAAAAAATAATGAAAAGAAAGAAGAAACTTAACTAGGTTCTCCTAAGAAGGTGAAAAACAAGGAGAAGCAATGCACAAAATGTTTTTGCTTAGGCATTGACAGCAATTTATAAGCCTTAATCTACATAGATGACAAATTTTTGATCATCTTGGCATAAATAAAAGCAATGACATTATTTTGAATTTTTTGAAACCTTTTCAAACTATGCAAATAACATGTATTTTTTGCATGCCTTTTTATTTTTATTTTTTGAAACTTTTTAGGTTACGCAGATGAAATGTATTGTCTATATAACTTTTTGCAATTAAAAAAAAAAGCTATATATATGATTAGGTTGGCTATGTTGCTTTTCATTTTTTTCAAAATTTTTTAGGTTATACAATGATACTTGTAGTTTGCATAGCATTTTTTTTGCAAAAAAAAAATGTTAAAATACCTATATAGAGAATTAAGATTTTGTTGTTTGTGTAAGTATCATCTTAATAGTGTACAATTATTGTATTAAATGACAATAAAATAAAAAAAAGGTATTAAAGTTAAATTTTCACCTTCATTAATTTTTTAATTTAATGTGTACACTTACAATGAATATAAAGGAGAATGAATGGAATTGACTTCAATATTTAAAATTAATATTTTTATTAAAATTATTTAAATGCCCTTTTATTACTTTATTGTTATTAAATTATTAAAATGAGTTTTTAATCTAAATGAAAAAAATAGAAATTGTTATGGATGTGAAAATTAGTAATTTATATATATATATATATATAATGTCAAAATATTATAATTTTATAATAACAAAGTTCCACAAAACAAGTTAAAATATTATTTCCATATCTCAAACATTTAACTCACGATGAAAACTTTTCTCATTTCTTTGTTTTATAGAACAAAAGATCATATTATTTTCAAATTCTATCAAAGATAATTTCTACTGCATATTGTATAATCTAAGTTTTTTGTCACTTGTATAAACCATTCCGGAACTATTTTTTTCTTTTAGAATTATCATGTCACAGTAATCCCAAACGGCTAAAATTCATGTTATATTTCTATTCTATTCTATTAATCCAAAATATTTCTATATAATCTTTTTTCTGCTAAAATTACTTACTAGATTATGCATATGAATATTGTTTTTATCTTATTTTTGAGATAATAACATGGTGGCAGGTGCAGGAACGGCAGCAGGTTTCCAGAAAGTGGGCCCTCATTTTTCTGTTTATTCTAAAATTCCCTCAAAAAGAGGGATTTTATTTTATTTATCTATTTTTTTCTGGATGCATGGCAAAAACAATTAATTAAGTATGCATTTTTTGATTGGAAAATAAAGTGAAAATGGGAATTTGTTTGCCTAATCACAATCTATTATGTATCATCAGTTGATTTGATTTCCATTGCAACAATGAATCCTTTCTCCATTTTCAAGTACTGACTGTCACCCCACCAATACCATCATCCTCTCTATCTTCGTCATCCATTTTTCTTCAAACCTCAATTAATAATTGCCTTGCTTTTTCCAGATCTCTCTCTGTTCCTGTTTTCTTTGGATTTTCGCTGAAGGGTTGTTTCAGATATCTCAAATGGCCCAACTTGATCGGTTTCTTATCTGATTCTCCGTCGGAAAGCATTTTTGAGGTATATATTGGTTTTGTGCTATTTTTCTGTTATATTTTTGTTTTTAATCGTAATTTTAAGCTGAAGTTTTATCTACAGGATTTGGTTATCTGATTTGCTTGGTTATAGGGTGGATTGCATTGTGGGGTTCTGTCGTTAGGACTGAGGATCAAAGCAAAATGGTTAGGAATCAGGATATCAAGGTAACATTTTATGGCCTGCTTTTGTTTGTTTGTCCCCCCCCCCCCCCCCCCCCCCAACACACATACACACACAAATAAACGGTTTCCATTTGACCTTTTGGAGAGAATGATGAACCTAGGAGAAGGGATAACTCTTATCTGTGTATTCATTCAACTTTGTCATCCATTTTCTTTCCTTGTGCATTTGATTAGATGTTTTCTATGTAATAATTGTCGTACAATCTGGTCAAACTTAATTAGTTTCTATTCTAATTACTGTTTTTTCATTTTAGTGTCAAGGTTATGTAATCTTTTATCTGGTTGAAAGATTATCAAGTGCTGTTTATTATTATTTGTATCTTACTCAATTCTGTTCATTTTCTTGTTATATTTCATCCTTCTCTATTATATTCCTATGTTTATTCCCGTCCTTCTAAAGTTCATATATTAGTGGACACTCATCAATGCTATATGAAAAAAGTCCCTTGCTTTGATTTTACATTTTTTCTGTGTCACCTAATGCCGTATATAGTATGGAAGAACAGTAGAATGTTTTCTATTTACCAGCGATGCTTTTGTTTGTTTTTCAACAGAATGAATGGATCTGAAGGAGAACTAATTGGGCTTTTCACTTGACTGTTGTTTTCGTTTATCTACTACAGACTTATTATATTTGGGTCTGGAAAGACGACCCCTTTCATGTTGCCACCCTCTCTAGGCTTGATTTTTAGTATGCTGTAGCTTAATGTGTTCAGCCTTTTATGTCCAAAGTTGCACGTTTCTATCATAAGACTTCCCAAGGTCTACTTCATGGTCATAGTTATTAATAGCGTTCCATTGCCTATTGCCATGAGGTGTAGCGCCATAAAACCTTAGTGGTGTTGCATTTTTAATTGATGCAGCTAGGGCAAGGACCATATGTGCCATATTGCGCCATGGTAAGTGCGACATTAGTGCCCTTTTCAGTTTTGGCAATTGAAGATTTGGACCCCAAAAGGTGCCATGGAAGCTTTAGGCTTGGAGTTTGGATCTATGATTAAATTTGATTATGCTTTGGAAATGGTAATTAATGTTGGAACTTGGAAGGACTTTGAGAGAGTAACTAATGATGTTCTTTGTGATGTTGCTGCTATTGTAGAAGAATTTGAAGTAGAATTTACTATTAGAGATCTCTTCAGATGATGCTTAGACTTCTAAATTCATTGAACATCATCTCTTGATCTGGTTTGGAGTATTTGATGTTGTGTTTTATGCATGATTCATTTTGAATTTTTATGGCTGAGATAACTTTGTTAGTGTTAATTGGCCTTTTGATGTATGAGTTGTTGGTTAGTACATGTGTCTAATTTTATATTTTATATTACATATATGTAACATGTTATATGATGTGGAACGTACTTAAAAATATCAATGCAGTGTGCCTACATCATGCGCTGTGGCACCAAGAGTCCTGTGCGTGATAATGAGTTCCCTATATTCTTTATCGATAATTTTGATGTTGTGGCTGATAGGAATCTCTATGTATATGGACTCCCAAATTTGTGGTTGAGGTGAAAACAAGCCTTGTTATTCACAATGTTTTATAGCATTCTTCTGAGTGCATATATTCAATATAATGATCAAGAATTTTTTTAGTATCCAATCGTAAGTAGAAAACAAAGGAAAAGCTTTCAATCCTATCAGTCACTATGAATAATCACAATCTTCTCTGAAAACCTAGGTGCTAAATGTTGAAGGATATCGTGTTTAAAATCAATGGGAGTCTGCTTCGTTATACATATCACTGGCTTGACAAATCTGTGAAACTGTAGTTTAATTTCATGTATCAGGGGTGACTGGAAAGTGGAACTTATTATGTTGCTCCACCCCCCCCCCCCCCAAAAAAAAAAAAAAAACCAAAACTGCAGATATTTGTTGGCACATTCAGTAATATTCTCTGAAAGCTTTATGAAGTTGAATGAGGCAATCATTATTACTGGAATGATGTTGGGTGGCCATGATGGCAATCCTGTGCTTCCAGTTTTCTTGGACAGAACTCATTTTCAGTATCAAACTAATGGAGCAAATCAACTGCAGCTTTTGGAAATTGTGAGTTTTCTCATGTCTCTATGTAATGCTATACTTCACAGAATTTTTTCTTCATTGTGAAGATGGTTGTTTTGTATGATATCCTTCGTGGAGTAAGTTTGTTTGGACAGGTTTACTAAATTTTTAAGGTTACTTGCTTAAGCAGTTAAATATTAATGGCATGGAATTGACCAAGTGCATATTTCTTGCTTCTAACAAAGATAAAATTGTCTTCCTGCGGTCCCTATAGTTGGCACTGCATGATGATGGAAGAGGAGTATAAGATCTTGTTATGGTCTTGAATTATTTATTGCTTTTATGCATACTTTTTTTTAAGTAAAAAAATAAGAGTTATTAGGAAGAGTAAGATCATCCCTTAAAAAAAAGAAAAGAAGAAAAAAAGCAAAATTAAACTTGCTTATTGATGATGAAATCCTCCAATCCTTCCACATGTATGCAGGCTTTTGCTTGTGTACTTCTATAGTGTTTTTGTAGTATTTTACAGGAGATGTTCAATTCTGATTACAGGTCCTGCTTGTCTTCCTTGTCATGAAATTCTTCTATTTTAATTTATAGCATATTGGACATATGTTTCACAGTGTCATTGGCAATTGCATTTCCATACTGCTAAACTATTTCATGTTTTCACTCTATAAATCCATGATAATGTGAATTAATATCTTTGCAGTACAAGCTGGATGTAGTGTTGATCCAGTAAATTACTTTGGAAATGAAAATATCAATCCCATGATTCGGCTGAATAAACGATGTAGGGAAATGGAAGATTTCTCAAAGCAGCAAAAGCTTCAGATTTCCTTAAATTACAATGTCTGCCAAGATGAAGCAGATCGATCAGCCAGCACTTTGAACCCAAATACTGTATCAACAGGATTGAGGTTATCTTTTGATGATGATGAACATAACTCATCCATTACTTCTGCGCCTGCAATCATATTGTCCCTTGGTGACAACGTTAGAACCGAGCTTGACAGGCAGAAAGAAGAGTTGGACCAGTATATCATGCTTCAGGTAGTATAGCTCTCTGGTTATAGATACTGCAGCATTTCTGTACATTGCATCGTTCTATGCTGTTGATTGTGGGAGATCTTCTTGGTGGAAAGGTGATTCGTCTGATATATGCATGTAGTTTTGAATCATTGGTTTGTGGTCTTCTAATAGAAAATAAAAGTAATCAAGAGCCTTTAGATTAAATGGCATATAATGGTCCTTGAAGGCTTTGTCTTTCTCTGCATCCTGGTTTAATCCCAAGACCTCCTATTATTACCCAAAAAAAGAAAAAAAAAAAAACTATTTGCTTTTTCATATATTTATTATTCGCAATATGCAGCTGATATCCAACGGTTTCATATAGACAGTTATGCAGCCTTCTCGATTTATGCTTTTTTTTTCCCTGTTATTGTCAGAAGTCTTAGTTTATCATTGGTACATTTTTATTAGGTGATTGGATCTGAAGTTCTATTATTTTTCCCTTGCTCCAAATGTGTCGATGGATATGACATCCTGGTCTCTGATTTTTTTTTTTTTTTTTAAGATAAAATTGTTTACAGAATTTTTAACCTAGTTGGTCTGAGGATTTGTCTATTTGTGCATGATTCTGATACATAGCCCTGATTACTTTATTTGCAGAAAGAACAACTATCAAAAGGAGTGAGAGACATCAAACAAAAACACTCGGCTTCCCTCCTTGCTGCTATCGCGAAAGGTATCAACAAGAAGCTGAGGGAAAAAGATGCGGAGATTGAAAACATGAACCATAAGGGTAGGGAGCTAGCCGAGAGAATAAAGCATGTGGCCATGGAAGCACAAAACTGGCACCATAGAGCAAAGTATAACGAGTCTGTCATCAATGTCCTAAAGAACAATCTTCAGCAGGCAATTTCACAAGGAGCTGAGCAAAGGAAGGAAGGATTGGGAGATAGTGAAGTTGATGATGCTGCCTCACACATAGATCCCAATAACTTATTGTGCATAACGGGTCCGCCTGTGAAATTTACTTTCACGACTCGCCAACATGGAGGCGGCGGGCATTTGATTTGCAGGGTTTGCAAGGCAAAGGAGATTTCCATGTTGGTGATGCCATCTAGGCACCTGTGCTTGTGTAAAGACTGATGGGTTCATCAATGCTTGTCCGGTATGCAAAATGAGTAAAACCACTAGTGTTGAGGTGTTTCTGTCTTAACTTGCAACTCTGTAAAAATTTGAAAAAATGGATGCCACAATGAAGAAAATACATCAGTATGCTTATTTGTGACTGTTGGATGAAATGTCTGCGAAAGCTATGAATTTTCAAGTAAACTACTTTAGGCACCATAAAATTGATTCCAAAAATATTTCAGACTTGGTTGCTTTCGCATTCCTTCCCGTCTGAGCAATCGATTTGCTAACCTAATTATTATTATTATTTTTATAATAAGTTTAGGAGTTGGAGAGATTGTTTTATTTATCGAGTAATGATAAGGTGAGCATATTTTTTAGAAGGTGAGGTGTTTTTACTATTACATTATATTTTGTCAAATTTCCAGTCAAATAAATTAAAATGAAAGTTTATTTTATTTTATTTTTGGAGATGATGGTTTGACCTGGTAGAAAGTTGAGTGTGTTTACCAATATTTTAAAAATTGGGCTGGTTATTGAATTAGAAATGAAAGCAATTTAAAGTTTAAAATAGTTTGATTAAAATCAAATTGAGGTTGAACTAGAATTGTAATATAAATTAAAAAATTTAATATATAATAATTAAAAATAGTTAAATTATCTTAAATATATGTATATAAAATAAGAAAATATTTTAAATATTGTCAAATAATTTAATTTTATAAGTTCATAATTCATATTATAATTAAAAAAAATAAATTCAATTTTATTATGTGACTATCATTTATAAAAAGAACGTAATTTTTTGCTAGGAAAAAAATGCCCTCTCCAAACATATACGGATGACAAAAGATTCATAGTATTATCAAAATATTACAAGATAATGCTTATGGAGGTTCTCAACTATAACCTTATAACTTCTTAACCTTTGATTAATATAAATATTTATAATTTGAAAATATTTACATGACAAGAAATATCATGACATTCTAACACAAAAATATAACTATTAGGAAGACAACTTACAATAGGAAACAATCACAAAATAAGAACAATTAGAATTTAGATCAAACTTAACATTTTTTATTGCTTGAGATGTTGAACTTTAAGTATATATGTGTGTGTGTGTGTATGATATCAAACAAAAATAATTTTTTTTGGCTAAAAAGTATCTAATTTTCTTTTTAAAAGATCAACTGATTAAAACATGCAAATTGTGAGTAGTTTGCATGGTTTGATTGGTTAACCTATTTCTGATCAATTTTTTTAAGGCTAGTTTTAAGGATTAACTAGATCAATCACATGGCCGGTTCATATTTTTTTTATTCAATCAGTTGGTTTGATTCAAATTTTAAAATAATAGTTTTTATTGTTGGATTGTCTTTATTATATAAAGATTTGTATTTATTTTAATACATTTACATTTAGATTAAAGAAAAGTCAATTTGATGATAAAACACTTAACATCTTTAGAGGTCAAGCTCTCCACAGAATGAGTCAAATGAAAAAAATACAAACTCAATGTATTAAAAGTAATAATTTAAATTTGATCTACTATCAAGGTAAAATATTTTATACTATCAATAAATAAGAAGAATAATCATTATTAAAAATAATTATAATAATTAAGAATTTTTAACAATAATAAAAAAGTTTTAATAATTTTTTATTAATATAACAACATATGGATGGATGATAATTCAAAGTTAATTTACACTAATAGTGGATTAAATTTAAATTCCAAAAGTAATCTATGAGGTAAAAAACTTAACTTCTTAGGTCAAACTTACATAGACTTACCCTTGTTTCAATGTTAAGACAAGTTGCCAAATTATTTCATTTCAAAATTAAGACAATCTGGTAGATATGGTACAACTGCATGGTTAATTAGATCTTGTAATTAAAGGATTAATACTTAAAATATAGTTAGCTCAAGGCTAGTTGATGAGTCTTCTTTTCTATTAAGATAGTGAATTTATAACTTCATTAAAACAATCACGAGAGTTGGGATAGAGAAGGAAAGAATTTTCTAAGGACACACTATCTAAAACTGATTCATGCACTTATTATAACAAAATGTTGATTCTACATCAATTGATAGACATAAGTCAAAAGCAAAATTGATATTTATATTGATATCGTGATATTTTTGAAATTAATGAGACAAATAAAATGATGGTTACTAAAAACAATCGTCTATATTAATGTGGTGATATTTTTTAAATCCATTAGAAACTTACAAAGAAGGTTAAAATTATAATTGACATTTATTTAGGAGGCGACTACAAGTGTAAAATATCAAGACATTTAAAATGTTAGTTTTATATATAACTAATAGAGAAAATGAATGTCAACTATTACTCAATAGCACTAAACAAACTTAAGACATTGGAGTTTTAATTAACTAATATTAAAATCAATGAAATAGTGGTATTTTTGTAAATATTATTCTAACCTTATGCATTTGCTTTGTTTCAAACCAACATCATTCTTTCAGACATTGGTTAGCTCATTTATAATTAACATATAAATGTTTAGGCTACATAACTTCTATTTTGTCCTTATTTTACATCATTTTTACTTTTTAAAACCTACTTCTTAAGTATTTTGCCAGTGATTCTAAACCTTTGCCAAATTATTGACTACACTTAAAGTTAGTTTTATACTTTTGTAGTCATCATAGAGATTTTGAGGTATATTTTCTTGTCACATTTTCATTATATTTTTTAATGTTAAGAGATTATTTGACTTTGTTTGGTTATGATGTATATATATGTGTATAATGATATTATGATAGCTTCATTCATTACTAAATTTATGATAATATTATGATAACTTCGTTCATTGCTAAATTTATGATTATATTATCTGTCATATTTAGTGATGTTTTTAAGGTTTAATTGCTCTTGAGATGTATGATTGTGGTCATGCTTTGTTTGATGGTAATACCTCTACCATTTTTACTTGTTGCTTTTGCTATTGTAGGTTATTATATCTTTTCAAAGCATCAAATATATTATATAATAGAATAATTCCTATTTGCTCTATAGTTATTTAAATTAGTGGAGTTTGTAAAGCATAATGATTGATGTAATTTTAATTTAGTTTCTTGTCATATAAGTTATATGTTTTTCTATGTCCACTATGTAACTTTTATTGGGAGGACAAAATATGCATTTGCTACTTCGTTCATTCTTAAGTAGTGTCAACCTTTAACTTTATTAACATATCATAGTATATGATTAACCTTATCTTCTTTTAAACATTTAGAATATGGATATTTCTTTAAAGGTAGTTGTTCCTAATTGAAGGAACACAAGGATACACAATGTTGAAGGCCATTGTAGCTACATGGGCTAAGGGTGAGAAGTTACCTATTTAGTTCAATGTCAAAAAGTAGGCTGAAGGAAGGTATGGATTGATTTATAAAAGTTATGTTTGACTGATAGTACAGCCCAAAGTATCAATAAGTTATAGTCAGGAAAACATGTCCCTTGTCATTAAATAATAACATTTGGGAGGAGTTCTTGGTATCTACATTTAATTTGGATAGATTTGTGTCATAGATATGAAATAATTTATTTGTAGAATAATCATATAAAACCCTTTCATGTTTACTTTTTTCTTATAAAGTGTTTTTAATATTCCCAACACCTAACATATATGTAGCAAAGTACTATCATATGCAATAATCCATTGGAAGGGCATTAAGGTAACTCTAGGATAGGACTACATCGATCCAATAGTTGCTAAAAAAGAAAACCCACTTTAGAAATGGAATTTTATTGGCTAGCAATCTTGGCATTTATAGCGACCAATTTTTCTCAGTGTCTTGTTTGTATATTATTTGTAATTATTAACTAATACATCCTTGGTTAACAAGAAATGCGAAAAAAGAATACATATTCACACAAGCTCTCCTAGGGAAGCTACCAAAAGTTAGAGAAGACAATGCTAATAGAGATGCATGCAAAAGTTAATGGTGAGGATACCAAAGAGGAACCTTCCATTTCTTTTATAAAGTTATAGAAGAGAGACAAAATTAATAAGCAGAAGTAGTATATAACCTTAGAGAGTTAGGTTGTTGTGAAAAGCATTATAATGTTTAAGATTAAATCAAAATATATCATTTGACTTTGAAGCTTCCATTTCACTTAAAAAGTTCTAATTAACTTTTATTTATTTATTACTTTGAAACATTCTTCCGTAGTAGGACTCCTAGGGCAAGTTTTAATCAATTGGGAAGTGTGACTTCCTAACTATATTGTTAACATCAAAGAAGCATCTTGACCAAGTTTAATGTGTTGGACTTTATGTCATCTTGAGGAATTACTTCAAACTATTAAGTGTCATCTAGTAGAAAATTTGTATACTAAGTTAAAGGACTTTAGAGTGAGCAGTGTCCATGAGTTGGAATAAAAACTTACTATGGAATACATGTAGGAACAACACAATTTGATGCAATAAGAACAACTTTGCACTTTGATGAGGTAGATAACCTGCCATCTAACCACATGGCTAAGTTTCATAGTGTTCCCTAGGACCATTACTTACTTGGATGAGTTAGCCCTTATGATTGCTGCCTAAAATACTCTTAGGACTCCTAATTAGGAGAGAGTTATAACTCACTAGTGATTAGTTTGGAAGAAATGATAGCACTTATAACACCAGCCTTTACAGAAGTAGACCATATAAAGACTTTACTTGAGATAAATATTACCTTTAACCCTGATATTTTTTCATATATGTTATGCATGAATTAGGTTTCCTATAGTTAGGGTTCTCATTACATAAGGTGGAGCTCTATATGCTCTAATGGTGGCTAGGCCCCTTCCATGAAAGGTTGTAGTCAAATGGATTTTAATAGGTCCCAACTTTACCATAGTTCATTACTAGATGGTCAAGTGAAAACGATGGTCAACAAGCCATTAGTCCACACAATTAAAGTGTTGGTGCTAAGCAATGAAGTCTTAAAAGTGGAAGAAGCCCACAAAACTTTCATCACATGATTAATGAACTTTATTCAATTCCAAGTGAAAGTGTCATCGTGTATCCTCTACCCTTACTAATTTTTTTTATATATTTTAAGGTTATATTAGTTTTATTGTATGAGATTATTAACCAAAGTCATTTATGTTTTAGAGATCTTTTTATCATGATAAAAAAGTAGTACAGCCACAAATTAACTACTTTTTGAGTCCTTTATCCCAAACCATGCTCTAGATGGAGATGGTGATAGTGGGAAAACACACTGAGTTGCTTGTTAAGAGGGTCACCATCTAGTAGCTCTTAAGGTTCAAAGAGCTCAATGTCACTTGCATCCAACCTAGGTTAGGTAAGTTTGTACTATTTTCTTTGACTAAACATGAATTAATTCAATTACTATTTAAATAAAAGTTTAGCTCATCTTAATATTTTTACAAGTATTTCTATGACCCATGATCATTAGTCAATGCTTAGTATAGATTCCTAGATCCATGTTAACATGACATAGTATTTTTGGATGACGATAAGATGAAAAAGGAATTCATTATTGTACTTGATAAGCCTAGAAAAGCTTGCTACTTCATGCCATTGCATGAAGTGGTAAGTCTCACTTGCTAGCTTTTTATCACAAATAGATCTTAATAATTTATTATGCCATTACATTGTAGGCCCTATTGGGTGCTTGTTGTGGTAGTCCCTAAAAAGAAGATTATGTTCTGGTTGATTCCTTTAAAGGGAGAAGTGCATCCTAAGTTAAAAAAGTACATGGATGGAACTTTAAGTGTTGTATACATAAAAGACATGCAACTAGATGTTGAAAGTAAAAAAATTAACATAGGAAATATTAAGGGTATGTTTTCTAAGTAAGATTGTAAGATGTTGCAAATGGAAGCTTGTACATCAATGGGATAAAACTAACCTTATATTTTATTACAATGCCTAATATAGCTTGACAATATGGAGCATGGTTACTCATTATACGCTTCATGCATAATATATTACATGATTGCAAAGGTTTGATTTTGGTAATAACTATATTATTTATAGCTTATCATATGCTCAATTAATTGAATTAGTCTTGATGATAACATTAATTATGTACAAATTGCAATACTTTAGGGACAAACACAACTATACACTTAAGAAGAGTTTAATGAAATAAGAAAGCTTCAAGTAAGATATTTCCTCAATTTAGAAGTTAAAACTATTTTCAATGGATTTAGGTATTTCTAGATATGCTTGGTGGTTGTAATAATTTTTTTTTTGTAAATTACTTGATGATAATGCTTTGGTTAGGAATAACTTATTGTAATTTATGTTTTGATGTATAAATAAGAGTTTAAAAAAATTTATATAAAAGCTAGCTCATACAATTGATTTTAATGTTGTCAATTTTTATCTAATATTGTAATTATTGTCTATTATAATCTATTATTGTAGTTGTCAATTGCTATATGATATTGCAATTTTTGACAATTGTATTCTATTCTTGTAATTATCAAATGGTTATTTTTTTATTCTCTTTTAGGAATTATGAATTAGTTATTTTTTATAAGGGCATTTTTTTAAAATAGTGTGTGTAAAAAGATATCAATTTTTTTTACAAAATTCTAACATTTATTATATTACAATATCTATTATTAATAAAAAATCATCGCCAAAGTTTATTAGTACAAAGATGTTGTTATACTTTAAATGTCTATTTCTTTTTAATAATTGATGTCTAAATTCTTTTGAATTACAAAATCATTTAATTTATTGGTAGAATAACATTATTATATTTTAAACATTGGTTTCATTTTAATAACTAACTTTTGAATTCATACCTTTTGGTGCAAGATGAAAGTAAAATGAGTAAAACACTAATGCTAATTGTAAATCTCATTGTATAACACTTCTAACCTTAAAATAATTCTCTTTTTAATGAGGTATGCTCACTTTTCAACTTGAAGAAGATTCTCTTTGGTTTTGTGTTTTTGCTTACCAATTTTTTTGCAAGAATGCTCTATTAGCTTGTACCTTGCCAATTACAAAGTAAGGATTTATTTTATTTTTGTTTTTGTTCTTGTAGTTTGGTTTTTAGTTTCATTATCTGCCATTTTTTTGTTACTTTTCATTTTAATACAACTTTTATAGGTATATATATATATATATATATATATATATATATATATATATATATATATATATATATCAAAATATTAATTTTATTCATCTTCTTTAACATTTAATGCTATTATTTACTATTTATTTGTATCAAATGTGCTCCTTCATGCATCAAATTTTAATGAATCCTTATAGTATTTGCAAGGTTTGAATTTAAGAGTATTTCTTTAGGGAATGCGAACCTTATATATTGAGTAATGAGTATTAAAATAAATTTAACATAACCACCATATTTGTTTAATGTACTGCATATGTATATAAATTTGTTATTCAATAACCACTCATCGTTTTTCAACTTTTATTATTCATTTTATTCTTTAAAATTTCTATATATTGGGATTTTGTAGTGCTATAGGAGATATTAGTTCCTATTTCTATTTAGGGTGTTTTGTAAGAAGGAATAGGGAGGAACTGATAAGCAGGGACAAAGGGAAGAGATTACGATTAGGATGAAGGGCATAATATATCCTATCAACTATTGATAGAAATAGAAATGAAATAATTAACATTAAATGTTGGTTGTTTATGTCTAATGTTATTTCTCAAGATGCTTCAAATGTAACAATGTTAGTTTTTCCCAATGTAATAACTAACGTTATTATTTATAATAGTTATATAATTGATATTAAAAATTAAATATAAGAATGCATGATTAGATGTTGATACAAAATTGACATGGAAGTCTTTAAGCACCTAATGTGTATGCTATTTTATAGTACCTCTAATATTGATTTCGAATACATGGTTTTGGTTACTTAACAAAAAATGAAAGAGGGAACTATTCTTTAATGAAATTACATAAGTTTTATTCTAATAAAACAAGTATCTTTAAATTTCTTTTGTAAGATGAAAAAAAATGATATATTTATACTTGAATTTGAATTTATCATCGATAGACTAATGTTAAATAATTGATTATAAGGTTTAAATTAGACACTAAAGAGTATTATGAATGTTTTATGATAATAATAAGCTTTGATTAAAACCAAATGGCTAAAATAAAACTAAAGTTTAAATTTGATTCATTGTTAATATAAAATATTTTAAAGTATTAGTGAATAACAGATAAATATGTTATTAAAAAAAGTAATAGTAACTAAGAATTTTTAATAGTGGTAAAGGAATTTTAATAATTTTTTGTTGATATGGCAATATATAAATAGACAATAGTGTAAAACTATTTTATATTGATATTAGATTAAATTTAAATTCATATGATTAATGGAAAAGTTAATCTAACTTTCACTGTAATGCTTTTTCATCTCAATATAGCTATACTTGCATTTATACACCAATATCTAAATTCTTAGACAAAATAGGTGTGACTCAAATTTGAATCCAACCTATTTTATATTGAATTGCGATTTAGAAGTGAGATTAAGAGTGTACATTTAGTTTTTTTTTTTCTCTTTTCATCTTTTGAACAAGGCTTTATAAATTTTAAAAGTACAAGTAAGTTCAATTATGTTAAAAGGCTTTTGCTTTTGATTATTTTTTTGAATTATTGTATAATTAAGAATAATTGGACTTCTTAATATTTGTAAAGTAGTGTCCATTGTGACTGAAATCAAAATTCTTCTCACATATGCTCTGTGATGGTAACATAGTATAACTTGTTGGGTGGCATATGATTTGTAGTATATTTTTCACATTTCTAAAAATGTTTTTAAAGAAATGTTAAATTATCATATTTGATTCAAAATTTTACAAAAACATATCTAAGAATGTTCCCATTCTCATAAATAATTTCACTACAATATTTCATAAAATATTCATATAAAATAAGGGGAATTCTATATTCTTATGTCATAGGAATATTTTAAAGATATAAAATAACTATTTTACCTAATATTGCAAGTCTTACCATCTCACTTCACCATATATTGCTATTAACCTCTATCTGCCATTATCCAATGCCATTGAACACCACTTGGCATCGTCTGCTACTAGAAACTATAGTTAACCATTACTCGCCATCATCCATTATTGTTGGCTATTACTTTCCACCACCCACCACCCATTATTATCTATTTTCATTTACCATTACCCATTATTGCTGAAACTATTAACCACCACTTGCTATCCCCAAACTTAGTTAACCATTTAATTTTTGAGAAAGGCATTCTTAGTGATTTAACAATATTTTTAAAAATATATAATTTAACTAAAATGCAATATTGTAACATTCTAAAAAAAATTTCATGAACAAAACATAGTATTATGACATTCTTGAGAATTAAATTCCTAAAAATCACATATTTGTGAATATTATGATTCTTGAAGATATATGATTTTATGAACTAAATGCCCATCTAATTCCTTCACCAAGTGGAGAATTTGAAAGTAATCATAAAAGAGTGATGGATGCTTGGCTTCAAGCCTATCTTTACTTGCTCTATTATTGGAAAAATTAGATCAAGGAATTTAAAAGCCAAACATAGGATCACATTCATCAAATTTCATAGCATATGGATTTATTCATAACAATTATTTAGGAAATATTTTGGATGAAAACCATACCTAATTGTAAATCTAACGTCCCCAATGATCAATTTGATGTATGATTTATTCCTATATTTAAGATGCATTTGGCTTTATGAATATAAAAGATAAAAAAATATGATAATAAAAGTTTTAGGAAGGAATTATCTAACTTTCATACATTGATATATATTACAAATTTTGTGTTTTAATAAGGCAACCATAAATATATGTGTGTGTGTGTGTGTGTGTGTATAGGATGAGATTTGGATCCTTTCCTTAATATGTCAAACTAGGTTAACTTGCTCATCATATAGAAAACTTAAGAACAAATGCACAGAAAATAAAACATCTATACAGCCCTAAGTATCCAAATAAGGCCCAACTATAATATCATCACCAACTTGGACTTAACCAAAATACTCTGCATTGTTTATGCATTTATTAATCCATGTCCATAAATTATCAATAATTATACTAGTCCAAAAAATAATTTTAGCAATCTTCCACTTAAATAGTATAATTAGAAAAATAAAACCTTGGATTATAATAATAAGGAATACCAAATAAAGAGTATGACACTATTATAACCATAGGTCTAAATCAAGATCATAAGCCTTTACCATGAGAATCATGTTATCTAATAGCGATAGTAATATTAGACATATCAAGACTGACATCTTATTGTTCAAAATAGAAAGTGGATATGGAGTAAGCAAGATATATATATAAATGGTGAATGTGTTTATATAACTTTATAGTTCAAGTATCTATCCAAGATGTCAAATGAGATTTATTAATCTCAATACAATGAATGAGATAGGATCTAAATATTTCTAGATACCCAATTGTAATGTGCACTTTTAACAAATTAGGTAACATCAATACATAAAATAATTCATATACACACATAACAGGCATGACATACTCACTAATATAATACATCATAAGACTAAATCAAGCTCTTATATTTATTAAGTAGCCATTTAAATATACATACACAAAACACATATACATTCCTAAAGTCCATATACTATGGCTATATTTGATGTGTGGCTACACACATAATACATTTTACTAACAAAACATATCATGAGACTTTATTACTTCATTTGAGTTGATCAAACTCTAAATGGTAAAAGTAGTGGATCATATAGCTATTAATCATCATAAGTATAAAATTTATTACTTTTCTTTCCAATAACATGAATATAATTGAGAGAAATAGGTAATAATACCACCACAACATAAACATGTGGCCATAATTTCTTCAAACACTAATAAGACATATTTAAAATTGTTGCCACATAGAACACTGCTATTCCAAATTATTTCCTCATAAAAAAATTTTAATTCATCTATTCTAATGAAGATATACCATAAAGGTCTATCCAACATTATTCATAAAATAACACCTTATACTATCATTATCACATATCCATAATAGATTAATAATTGATAGCTTAAATATAATTATGAGTGAGTACACCATCCTAACTTTGAATGTCTATCTAACATTAATTACAAAGTAGTATCTCCTATTGTCATAACCATATGTCCAGAAAGGATTTTATCAATTGATAGTTTCAACATAATATGACTTTTTCCTTTTAATTAGGAACCTAACTCTCACTTTATAATGACTAAACTATAAATATAGGCACAAACATATATATATATATATATATATATATATATATATATATATATATATATATATATATATATATATATAATACTTGAGTATAGAATATGTCATTAATAACGAAAGCATATGGGGCTAATTGCACATTTTATTTTCATATCACAATGAGGATGTAACAATATTATAATTTTTCAACTTTTTTTTAAAGAAAAGAAGAAAAAGAAAAGATAAAACATTTATTTTGTATAAAAGAACCATATTTCACAAGGGGTATCATTTTTAGAGGCTTTCATATTCTTTATTTTAGGGATCTCATTACTATGATTTATCAAAATTGACTCCATGATATAAAGACACATAACGGATAAAGCTATAAATATTAGACCATTACAAGAATTGACAAAAATATTAGTTAATTTTTGTGAAATATTCAACTGGAATAAAATTTAAATATAAATTAATGAATAAGCATCAATTATGTTAAATATATATATATATATATATATATATATATATATATATATATATATATATATATATATATATATATATATATATATATATATAGACTAATTAATCTATAAGTCATGAAACTTGACCAAAAACAATAATTTTAAAACTTAATATTACATATTAGCCTTCTAAAACCACTAAGAATAATAGTTATCACACACAAAATTTCCTTACAATTTGCCTTACTTTAAATGGATACACAATTATAAAAAATGTTCAATAATAAACAATTTGTGATAACCCAAAATAACCTTTTATAGACTTCTATTCCTCATAATTGGTACCAAACAGTAGTGATATTAAAAATTTACATATACACCACATTGGTTAAAGTATATATTATGCATGTAATCACATTATTCATGCTAATTATTTCCTCATAAAGTATACAATTTATACAGCATATAAGCAAGTTCATATTACACAATATTACACTTTTCCTTCTTCATGTTGACTACTTTAAGCTTGAGAACCCCTAGAAAATTCCTTGTCATTAAGTTTATTAGCTCATTAACTTCTTATATTCACCATTTCCTTAACTTATAAAGTCCTCAAACACTTAGACAAAACATTGGTTAATAATAAGCAAAACATTAAAGGAAAACACCATTACCAACATTCTTAAGCATTAGAGGATCCATTAAAATGATACTAATGATATGTGATCCTAAATGCATATATATCATTGGTACAATTTTATTTAACACCTATTTAGGTAACAATTGGACATAACCTAGTTAGCCTATCCTAGGGCCTTGTCCAAGTAAAAAAATCTTAAACCATGCTTTGATACTACCATTATCATGGCCCTCCCTAAGATGTAATTGACATGGAAGCCATTTTATTGGTTTCCACTAACCTTTCTAGTCACGTTTAGCTAAAAAACACATAGATTGATGTATATACATCAAATAACAAAATGTGACATTGATGTCTATAACATTTATTCCATCAAATTTACAAAATGAGAAGGATTTAGGCTAGCTTATAAAACTCTACTTGGTACCTAATAAGCTAGACTAACTTAACCTTATGGCCCAAGAACCCTATCTGACCATTTAACCCTACAAGTTAAGGCCTAAACTACAATCATATCTATATTCAAAATATCTAACTGCTACCTTAGAGATTTTCTAAAAGATTTATCTTTGTTGTGGTAGTGAAGGCACCTTAACTTAAGGATCTTATATAAAAGAGATGTTAGATGTAAAGATTGGTGATTCGCTTGGTCTTGCTCATCCAAAAATTCTAAAAATCTAGGTTATTGCTCAAATTTCCTTTTTCGGATAAAATCCCTTAATCACACAAAATTAAAGAGAAAAAAGGATGAAACCTTACAAAGATTAAAGTTTAAAAAGCCTTACATTGCTTAGATTAGGGCATGTAAGAAATTAATGGAGATTAGTGTCTTCGTTGAATGAAGAGAAAAGAAATTGATAAAGAAGAAGAAGGGTTAATGTATTTGTCTTATGAAAATGGGGAAAGGTTGAAATGAGGAACTAAAATGGGATGATAGGACAACAGAAAGATAGGATGAGCTCTTTAATTTCTCCTCTATACATCTTACACCCACCACTAATTATAATTAACCTTTTAACATTCCAATTTACTATTGACTCAACCAATTCTTATAAAATTCCATTCCTTTATGTCATTTCAATAATTTATTTTCTTATAAAAAATTTTATTTACTTTCAATTTAACTATAATAGTTAAACTTATAAGGGGCATCACATAGGGCATTAAAAGTTTAAGAATAAAATACAATTTTTGTCATGCCTAGTCCTACAATAGGCAAGCTCACATTTGTACAAAAATACATCATAGGATCCAATAATAATATTATATTCTTAAATTTCAAACAAATTGAGAACTTAAAATTCAAGAATATAAACTACACCACATTTTTTTCATGATTGGTCTCTTGAAAGGTGAGCTCATAACCATATAACATATGAAATTACTTAATTATTTTTTTAATTAATGCTTAATTTAAATAATACTTGGTGATTTTCACCTTATTTTTAGAGCTAAACATATCATAGTCCTCCACTTTTCACAACAAATAAATGTGGACCTTTTGATCATTTTGTTGCTCATTATTGCAAAAGATCAACGATCTCAATGTAGCTAGATTTGAGTTTTTTTTTTTCCAAAAATTTTAGGTAAATATTATTTCGTATGAAATTCATAAGATAAAATGTTAGAAATCTATAATTTATCATTTACCTAAAAATACATACATTGTTAATAATTTAATTTCCATAATGTTTTATATGACTTAAACCTATTTTGATAAATAATTGAGTAAATTTCATTAATACTAATAACTTTAGGCAATAGTTATCACAAAATTGTGCTTTTTACTAACAATATTCAAAACTAACACAATTATAACTGAAGAATGCAATCTTTTAGTGTGGGTTTCTACTATTAGGGCAATAATACTAATTCTATTTGATTTCTCACAAAAGTATTAGGAATAAAGGACTCTGAACTATTAGAGTTATTTTTAAAGTGGACCTAAAAATTCAATAACCTAAATCATGGTAACAATTAATTTTTGGCAATGGATTAACTTACTACTAATTATATGTTTATTTAATTAGGGTTACCACTACTAAACCTTAAGCTTAACTACATACGCCCTATTGGTATCAATTTTTAATCTTTCAAAACACTAAAGTGATAGTTAAGGTTCATAGATGAAGTATTTTTTTATGATCTATTGTGCAAATAGAGAAAAAAAGGTCTCTATTTCATTATGGATTGTAGCCTCAATTGTGATCAAATTACTTTTATATTTTTCATTACAAGAATGGGATCATCTAGAAGTGTAGGTATTTATACAAAATTTTCACTTTATAGGATTATTTGCATATAGTCTTATGCATGTTTACATAATTTTGGCTACCAATTATTTTCATAAAATGTTAATATTTGATATCAGAGCCTGTAAATCATGTAAATATGGCCAATTTATATGCATATTTGATATATGGATTATGGTTTAATAATTTATAATTTATGATGATAATTTTATGAAAATTTGGGATGAATTTCATAATTATTTCATAACTTTGTTGTACTTTATATTTCATATTTAAACATATGATTTTGTTAATTATTATTGTACATGAGTTATTAATATATGATTTTAGATTGTTATTTTGAATTGTTCAATTTTTTATGTCTTCAATATGAAAACTTCCTAATTATTTTGTAATATCTATTTTGCATTATATATTGTATATTTTGGCAATTCAATATGCTTTTATTTTGCATTTTGATAGAAAAAAAATGCTTACGAATTTACATATTTGAAATTGACAATCTAGTAGGCTTGATGTAGTGTACAATATGTTAGTATTATAAATATATGTATAGTATGTCCAATATTTGAAATTTACAATTTTGCATGGTTTTGTTCCATTATGCTTTTACTTTATATTTGCTACTTTTAAGTATTTAGTATACTTTTATTCTATAATTTCAGTATGCATATAACCTTTATTCCATTAAGTTTGCATTTTTAGTATGCATTTTCATATATTAACAAGCATTCTATTAAATTTCTAAAGTTTTGTGAAAAGTTTTCACATTAGAGAATAAGTCTATTACTATGCAAATTCGAAAATAAAATTTTTAATAGTTTTTCCAAAAAATTGAGATAAATTCAAAATGTTATTATCATTCAATTTTGAGATTTTTTTTAATGAATGATAATTTTCATTTATGAAAATGATTTAGAATGGGCAAGAATTAAGCATTTTGTTATTTAAAAAATCCATTATTTTAGAAGCCATTAAAGTTCTTCTTTTAGGAAAACTTTATGCAATTCAAATGGATATTTGGGATCTTATTTGGAAAGCTTTTTTATTGGTTATGCATTAAAATTCACTATGATCAAATTGGAGTAAAAATCATGCTTTAAAATGCATTAAAAGTCAATTTTTGGAATTGAGTGATGTATGGGTTTAATCTCAATTGAGTGACTTCAGCTATAGTTTTGTTAAGGTTGAAAAAAATGAATACTATGTAATGATCATGACCTACACGGACCTAAGGTGTATGAGCACCACACCTATCCCAGTACCAGACAGCAATGATGATTGCATCAATAGGCACCACTCTTTGAGCTTAATTTTTTAGGCATTTTTTATTTTTTTAAATTAAAAATATATTTTAATTAATATTTTTCAATTTATTTAATTACCCATTTCTTTTTTGATTCCTTCATTTCATTCTTGAGCATTAACTCGCATATATATATGTAAGGATTACTAAGGTAATGGATAAAAGGTAAGTAAGTAAAAGAGATTTTGTTTATATTATTTCCTTCTATTTTATGCCTTTTAGTATATTACTTATGCTTAATTTTATGGAATTAGCCTTGTTATATAATTGAGTGTTAGTTTTTCACTATTTTGGAGTTATTTAGTTAATGTTGAATTTTTATATTATTTTAAATTTTTTGCTGTTTCCTGAGTTCTAGACATTAAATTTAGATGATCTTTATATTATTAGAAAGCTTAAAGGAAGCTCTATAACTTTTATATTTTTATTAAAGCCCAATTTGAACTATTAGAAAGTTAAATTTAGTTAAGAAGTTAATACTCTATTTTTATTAGAGCTAAACTAATTTTAATTTTTAAGCCATATTTAAAGTTGCCAAGATCCAATCAAGGTGAATTTAGTGCCAAAGTTTCCTAAGATCAGCCCTAAAACTTTCAATTTTGTGATTTAGTAAAACTACATAGTTTTAGAGAACTTACAATAGCTAGAATTCAAACCTATGAGATTTTATTATAATAACTCTTGCAGTGTTCTATTTTGTAAATTAAGTTCTGGGATTCTAAAATTAGTAAGGCCTTATTTTTTTTAACCCTATGAAGCATATGATCTTAAGCCATTAGATTTTAAAAGATAGGAAATCAAATATAGGATTTTGTAGCTCCAAAGGTGATAATATTTGTACAGAATTCGACACAACAACTTTTCTCCTCTCTAAGTTTTTTCTTTTTCATCCATAGAAGGCTAAGTTTCTAATTGATTTAAGAAATTTGAAGCTTATCTCTATTTGATTTATGAGATCTTAAGTTGTAATGTTAACATTCTCCAATTGATTTTCCTCTTTCCTTTATTCTTTGTTTTGATTGCTTAGAATTTCATAAGTTGAATGTTTGTTTAGTATAATTTGTATTTAACCTTATGATTCTTAATTATTTTTATTTGATTTTATGTTAAATTTTGGTCAATTACTCACTATTTTTCACATAGAAATAGAAGGTTAAAAGATTAAATCAAAGGTTTTTAGTTTAATCCTTCAATTTAGTTGAAGTCTATTTTTAAATTAATTTTAATTTAGCTTTATAGATTATAGTGTAGAATTCATGAATAATTAGAGGAGTTCTAAATGATTCTAAGTTGAAAAATTAATTAAAATTGTCAATTAATTTGTGATATGTGATTAATCTATCAAGAACTCTCAAATCCTAGGATCAATTATTTTGTTATACAGATTTTTTTATCTTTTTATATTACTGTTTCATTTTGTTTCTATTAATACATCCAATTTAATTTCAATTCAAAATCTTTCCAATTTATTCTATTTAAATTCTCACATATTGTTTGCATCTTGATTTGTTTATGTTCAATATGTATTTTATTTTATATTTTGTTTATAGTCATTGTTAGTAGAAATCATTATGATAGGATGTGTCAAATGGATTATTAGTGTTTGACTTGGTTTATCACCCTATATTGTAATTTTTTTTTATCAAACTAGTATTCTAATTTTGATTATGTTGTAATGCTCATATCAAAATTTTGGCACTGTTGTTAGGGATCCACTTGAATTCATTCCTTCAGATCTTTTACTAGTTATAATTTATGTAATTGTTCAAGCAATCCATTGAATTTTTTTTTTGCATCTACTTGTGTTTCCTTACATTTTATAGTATCTATCATTTTTTCTATATTTTCTTGCATTCTTTAGCTATTTCATATTCTTTTGCTACAATTCATCTTTTTCCATCATATATTATTTTATTTTACATTTCATTAAAGATTTTTGGCTCATCTAATTAAGCTACATACATACTGTTTTTTACTCTTAAACTAGTATTAGAATGACTAGCTCTAATTAAGTTGAAAATTTTTATAGTAGTAGAAAATATTGTTTTAATCAATGTTCATGGATAGCTTGCTAACCATGAGCCCCCTTTTTTTCTTTGCCAAATTCCATCATTTAAACAACTTTTTAAATTTTTTTAAAGATTTTTTATTGCATTTTTGGGTTTTATATGGTTATAATTTTCATTTTGTGGTGGCCTTATAATTTTTAAAAATGTTTAAATAGATTAATTAGAGTTGTTTGAAGTGTTTTTTTTATTTTGCTTTAGTATTATGTCTTTTTATGATTTTATAGTTCTATTTGGCGTAGTGTTGTACATGATTAAAAGTATCACGGTGAATTGTTAGAATTTGATCCTAAAATAAATAGAAACTTTCATTTGCTTTGTAAAACTAGAATTGCATATAGTTGTAGAATCCTTACCCCTTATTTTGATTTTCTTGATAAATATGATAATATAGCCAATGACAAAACATTAAGGAAATTTGTTGCCCCTAAAATTACTTACTAACATTTAAGCTCCCAATATCCTAAACTTGATGCTAACTTTGAGCTTATATTTGGACTAATCCATTTACTTCCTAGATTTCATGGTCTTGCAAGTGAAGACCCTTAGAAACATTTAAAGGTGTTCCATGTGGTTTGCTTAACCACGAAACCTCATGGTATTTTAGAAAACTATATCAAATTAAGGGCATTTCTTTTTTTATTTGTTAGTGTAACTAAGGATTGGATATACTACCTACAATTAGGTTTTATTGCAAGTTGGAAAGATATGAAAAGGCTATTTCTATTGAAATTCTTTATTGTTTCAAGAGTTGCTACCATTAGAAAAGACATATATGCATAAGGTAGATGATTAGTCAAACATTATATAAGTATTAGGATAGATTTAAGAAGTTGTTCTCAAGTTATCCATACCACTAGATTAGTGAAGAGATTCTAATCCAATATTTCTATAAAAGACTTCTTCCAATAGATAGGAGTATGATTAATGTTGTAAGTGATGGGGCATTAATAGATAAAACTTTTATGATAGCTAGAGATTTGATAGCTAACATGACAGCAAACTCCTAACAATCTGGCACTAAAATTATAACTACTTCGAGGGGTGCAAATGAGATAAATTTCTCTAATACAAATCAACAAAGAATGGAGCACATCTTAAATGAATTGATTTATCTAGTATGACAAATGGCTATAAGATAATAGCAAATTCAAGCTTTTCTTCCTCTTACTAGATTTTATGGTATTTACTTATGTCCAACTCTTTCTATTAATTTCAACTCTACATTACAAGATGATGAGTATTGACCTTAAGTTTATGTAGTAGAAATATTTCCTAGAAAACCTCAACACTAATACTAGCAATAATAGCCTAATCAATACCCTGGTTGGAAAGTAAATCAAAACTTTAGATATACCACAAATTCTAGCCAAGTTCAATATCCTTTTGCTTATAATAGAATTCCACCTAATCATGTTCATAACTGAAATTCAAATTTAACTTCTTCTTAACCATCTTTAAAAGATTTGGTCAAGCAAATGATTGAAATAACTTGCAATTCCAACAGAGAATAGAAACAACAATCACCAATTTGCAAACTAAAATTGGTCAATTATCTTTTACCATAAGTGAGTCAAAGCACAAGGTTTAGGATAACCTTTTTCTAGCAATACAAGAAGTAAGGAAATTATGAATGCAATAATAATTAGAAGTGGCAAGCAAGTTAACATGCCTTTATCTTCCTACCTAGAAGCATGGCATCAACTAGAAGAAACTAAGAAAAAGTAATTAGAAAAAAGGAAAATGCATGATAAAAGTAAGGTAATTTCTATTTTTAATGCTTTAAATTTAGGACCTTTGAAACAAATAAGGATAATTGTATAATTAGCAAATAAATCTAACATTTACCCTTTTAGGTGTTATTGAGGATGTTTTAGTGTAAGCTTGGCTAAATTTTTCTCAAAATACCAAAAATCATAATTAATGTTCAAGATGAAACATTAATTATAGAGTTTTATGGTGTAATGGCCAAGTTTAACATTTTTAAAGCCATGCATGACAATTCTATGTCTTATCTTTATAGTTTTGAGCCTTTATTTCATGATATTCCTTATTCTAATTCTTTTGATTCTATTTTTGATGTTGTTATTTTTTATATTGCTAATTTGGATGTTATTGTCTTTAAGATACGTATTGATGCTACTTAGATGAAAAGCTTGCTAGATTTCTTGAATTTTTTGAATTTGTGGATTATGTTAATAGCTATTAGTGCACTTACTATGATAATGATATTAGGTGTGCCATAGGTGCAATGATTTCAACATGTATAGGTGATGAGCATACTATTATTTCAAAATGTGAAAAAATTGATGATCATCAAGAAATGCAATTTACAAAATTAGTTCCTACTATTAACTTAGTACTTTTTATTAATCCTAATAAATTTGAATTTTTAGAGCAAAAAGAATTTTTTCTTACTTATAATTTTAATTATTTTACTAAACATGTTAAATTTTTTTATATAGGATGATTTTGAACATTTAAGAAAGAGTGATTTGAAGATAACACTTAGAGAAATTATGGTGGATGATCTTGATTTTCAAAGGACTTTTTGATAAATGATATAAAGGTTAGCAATTTGGAAATAATGAAGGTAGTTAATCATCATGTAAATCCTGGTTGAAGACATTAAAGACATGTCTAGCCAAAGAAATCAAATAAAGGAACTTTTTATGAAGCACCCAAGCTTTTAAGGTTGCTTTCTCTTGCCTTTCTTTTTTAAATTATTTATCTTTTATCTTCCTTGATATTGATATATTTTACATTGAGGACAATATAAAATTCAAGTTTGGAAGTAAGAATTCTAGAGTTTATTTTACATTTTATGTCTTCATTTAATGATTTTGAAGAAAAATATTATAAAAAGTGTGTTTTTCACATAATTTTAAGTCTTTTTGAGTCATTGTAGTTAATTTCTATTAATGGAGATTTTGCATTTTTCATGAGTAATATTCAAGTGAAGTTAGATAGGATTCATAACATGATTGAATGAATGACTTTGCTTCTTAAAATTGATTAGTGTAATGATTGATTTTAAATTGGTAAATTAAATCTTAGCAACATGACTTCTTTGTGAGATTTTGAGCCTTCTATTGAAAATTTATATTATTGTCTTTCCTTCTTGTGTGATGTTATCCCATATTTTTGTTTCTCTAGAATTTGCTTTGATTCTTTTTGATATTACATTTGCACATACATACACAAAAATGATCAAGATATTCTTTTTTATTTAAGCTAGAGCTAAATAATCATTTTGGAGCCCTTTTTAGCTTATTTGCTTTTTCTTTGTTAGCTAGCCAATGAATATTTCTTTTTTTAATAAAAAATAAGTGTCTTTACCTAACTTTTAGGATTATTGGAGTATTTGAATTTTTATAAGATAGAGTTTTATATAAGTGTAGGGGTGTGTGAATCTGTGTGTTGTGAAAATTTATCAACTTGAAGTTCAAAGGTTGGTTAAAATGAAAAATGAAAGAAAGAAAAAAAAGAAAAAAAAGATAAAGCTAATAAGAAAAGAAAAAAAGAAAAGAGAAAAGAATAAGGCACAAAAAAAAAAAAGAATTAGGAAAGAAAGGAAAAAGAAAGAAGTTAATGAGTGTTTGAATTTAAAGTTAGGTTGTTGTATTAAGTTATAATTGTTCATGATCGGCCTATGTGTTCGTAGTTTAAGTGCTTTTTATTTCTTTGGTTTCTATCCTTTGATACTTTTGTATTTCCTTTTCTTTTCCTTACTCACATTACAACCTTGAATAAAATTCTTTTGATTTATGTTATATATGTAATTTGAGTAATGAAAATTAGATGATTAGCAAGCTTATAGTAAAGTAATTTCATCGAATAAACTTAAATGAAATACTTATCTTAAACACTTGAAAATTACTGTGAAGATATATTCTTTTTTAATAAAGTTGCTATGTTAGTTAGTTTCAAGTTTTTTCATATTTTTATTTATATTGTGCTCTGTTCTTAATGGCTTTAATTGTTTCTTTCTAGTGGAGTTATGATTTTGGAGTTTTTAGAAAGTAAGTCTTTTAATTTTAGTTTTGAATAAAATTATGTTTTGCCAAGGTCATACAAAGGTTAAGTGTGGGAGAATTTGATGTGCAATATTTTGTTTCTATTACTTCTTCCTCTTTTATGCCTCTTAATGTGTTATATATGCTTAATTTTATGGAATTGACCTTGTTATATAATTAGGCATTAATTTTTTAATGTTTTGAAATTATTCAGTTAATATTAAATTTTTATACTATTTCAAGTTTTTAGCTGCATCTTAAGTTCTAAATATTATATTTAGGTTATCTTTATATCATTTAAAAGCTTACAGGAAGCTCTACAAATTTCATGTTTAGGTTAAAGCCTAGTTCAAATGTTTGAGAGGTCAAATTTAGCTGAGAATTTGATACTCCTATCTAAGCTAAAGCAATTTTAGTTTTTAGGCCATATATGGAACTTTAGATATCTGATCAAGGTGAAATCAATACCTAAAGTTTTCTAAAACCAAGCCTTATATTTTTATGTTTGTGGTTCAATGAAACTACATAGTTTTGAGAGTCTCACAATGGCTAGAAGTCAGACTTATAAGATTTCATTACAATAACTCTTGTAATATTTTGTAAATTAGGTTCTGATCCTAAAAAATTAGTAAGGTCTTATTCTTTGTAACTCTGGGAGGATTATGATCTTAGTCCATTAGGTTTTAAAGGATAAGAGATTAGATATAGGATTTTGTGCCTTCAAAGGAAAGAACATTTCTACACAACTTTCGATAATAACTTTTCTTCTCTCTAAGTTTCTTCTTTTTCTTCTATGGAAGGCTAAATTTCTAATTAATTCAAGGAACCTAAGGCTTATCTTTATTTGGATTATGAGATCCTCAGTTGTAATGTTAACTTTTTTTAATTGATTTTTCCCTTTTTCTCTCATTCTTTGTTCTGATTGCTTAGAATTACATGAGTTGAATGCTGATTCAATATAGTTTATATTCAACTTTGTGATTTCTAAGGTTTAATTGATTTTATGTTGAATTGTGGTTAGTTAATCATTATTTTTCATGTGGGATTAGAAGGTTGAATGATTAAATTAGATGTTTTTTAGTTTAATCCTTCAATTCAACTGAATTTTATTTTTAAATTAATTTTGATCTAGCATAATGAATTATAGCGATTACTTTATCCTTCTAGTCTTAATTAATCAAATCTTAGGTGGTTGTCTACCATAGAGTTCATGAATTATTATAAGGGGTTTTAGATGAATCTAGTTTGAAAAATTAGTTGAAATTGTTAATTAATTTGTAATATATAATTAATCCACTAAGAGTTCTTAAATCTTTAAATCAATTATTTTTTTGTACTAATTTTCTATCTTTTTGTATTATTGTTGCATTCTATTTTTGTTAATACATTTTATTTAATTTTAATTCAAAAATTCCTAATTAGTTCTATTTAAATTCTCATATATTGGTTGCATCTTGTCTTGTTTATGTTTTGTTTGCATTCTATTTTGTTTTATTCTACATTTTGTCTATAATCATGGTTAATAAAAATCACTGTGGTAGGATATGTCAAGTGGATCATTAAGGTTTGACCCAGTTTGGCATCCTTTGCTACAATTTTTTTATTAAATTAATATTTTAATTTTGATTATGTTGCAACATATGTATCAATATCTACTTATGTACATGCATATGTATATATATTTAAGGAATAGATTCTTACTCTTTCCCTTTATGCAACTAAGTGGCTAAAACTTCAAGTCATTATCCTTCCTTTGTTTTTATCTTATACATACATACATTCTTTGATTCATATATATATTTAGCAAGGTTTTATAAAAGGAAGGTCTCATCCTTTTCTTAGGGCCAAACCACCTATAGTCTAAAAATTCTATGATTTCCTCCTATTTTAATTTAAGCATTTACTTATATTTAAATCTTAATTTATAAGTTATATAAACAAACTATTCATTGGTATGCATTCAACCTATTCTCTTTAAGTTGTAGTCATGAAAAAACATGTGTAATCATCAATTCTAAAAATAAACAAACTATCCATTAACTCATTTCAAACACGATCATCATTTAAATTAAGTTTTCCCCTTTATTAAGGTATTGCAATGGTTTTAAACAAAAAAAATGTACTACAACACCTAATAGAAATCTAACAAATTAAAATTATTAGAATTAATTTCATGTAAAATTTGTAATGGGTAATTAGGAGAAAAGCTTATCAAATATACTATAAGAAAACCCATTAGAATTTATTTTTGAAGTAAAATAAAAGCTTTTCTTTTTAGAAAAAGGCTATTTGAAGTTTATTAGGAAATTGGTATTATGGTAAGCTTTTTACTAGAAACACTAATACAAAACCATAGAAGCCTACAAGGGATAATTATTGAAAATTGGAAACAAAATTTGAAACACATGCACGATTAAGCGGGAGGACAAAACTGTGCATTATGTAGTGAGTGACATTAAGAAGTAAATTCATTGAAAAACAAAAGGTAAGTTATTAAGCATAGTGTGAACATGGGTTAGTATAGTAAAAATTTCTTTATCAAGATTTTGGAAGATCTCACTTAATTTTCTTAAGATTCTTAAGATATATAATTAACTTAACTTCCAATGAAAGGAAGCTTCCTACTTGCAACTACAATTATATATTGAGTTTAATACTTATTGATTTTTCTAAAATCAAAGAAGCACAAAAAAATGTAAGAAAAATATGTTTTAGAAACTAGAAAGTAAGAGGATTATTTTGATGTTAAAGGCATGAATTTTAGACCTTCATTTCTTATACAAAGTATGAAAACATTGTACGTAATTATGGAGAAAACAATTAGTTTTACAAATTTGGTTAAAATGACCAAAATTCACTTATTTTCAACTATATGAAAATTTTACATGAAGGCATCATTTTTTAAATAAGACTCGGTGTAGGGTTAGCTCTTTTATTAAAAACACATTGTTCTTAATATAGTTAACAAAGGAATATTGGATAAAATCCAATTAGATTTTTCTTAAGATTTGCAAGAAAAACTATAACTTGCTTTCCAATCCTTTTCCAACATGAAATAAGCATGACCTCTATGTTTCCTAAAAGTAAGCAAGCTTCTTCTATAAAAACTTACTATTTTTAGTACTTTATACACACACCAACACGAAAGCTCATATTTCTATGCTTCTTAGACAAAAGAAATTCTCCTACTTTGTCTTCTTCAAATATTTTTCTTCTACTCTTTTATATACTTTCCAAAAGCTTCATCTTATTTCATTGTTATGTGAAGAAAAGATATTTTCTTCTCCAAACCAAGGTAAAATCCTTTCTTATCTAATTTAAATTTTTATGTTTTCTTAGAAATTCTATTGCTAATACTTTCCTTTGAATGGAAAATATGAAAATTTGAAATTTTAGATGCATTTCTTAAGGATTTCTTCAAGCAAAAGTGAGTGGAAACTTTCTCTTCTTGTCCTAAGCTTTTACTAATATATATATATATATATATATATTATCATATAATGATCTTGTATGATGATGTGTTGACATTATTTGAATCATGGAAAATGTTTTTCAAAAGAACATGATATATTCAAGATTTTCTTTTCAAAATAATAATTTTTGAATAATAAGAAATAAAAAGGAAAATTAATTTAAGAAAAAGAGAAGGAGACTCACAGTCAAGTATGCAACCATGAGTCCTTTTGTGTTTTTCTTATTTTTTTTAGGTAAGTTTTGATTATTATAAAAAATTCCTTTATGGTCCTAACATAGGTTTTTGGAAAGAAAAATAAGTAGAAAAGAAAAAAAAAGAGTAGGAAAGCCTTGGAAGAACAAGCAAGAACTATATTTCTCTCTTTTGTTTCTTTATGTATGTTAATGTGTAAGTACATGTAAGAAAGAACCAAAAATCAAGAGAAAAGCTTGGTGAGCTCTTAGGATCTCATGGTTATCTTCTATGACCATAATTATGCCTATTTTCAAATTTCAAAATTTTGAATCCTTTGAAAGTTAATAGAATTTAGATGCACATGGGACCATTTGTGGGCATTTCTAAACAAATTAAACTTAGCAAAAAAAAAAAAAAAAACCTAAGGAGCTCATAATATAGCAGCCATACCATGAGTGCCTTCAATGCTTTGGTACATTAAATAAAAATTTGGACTAACAAAATAGTCTACTTGAGAAATTAAAATTATTTTCAAGAAATGTTGATAAAATGGCCTTTATGTTAAATATTTTGAATTAAAGATGAAATTGTAAACTTGAATGAAAATCTTGGGTTTAGAGTAGGAAAACAAGATTTTAAATTAGTTTGGTGGGCTTGAGATAAATTTTCTTAAGAATGAAAAATTAAATATGATGTTAATTAATAAATTTTATAAAATTGATTCTAATATATTCTAAATTTTGTTGGACCATCTAAATGATATTTATAGCATGGAAGGTAGTTTGAATTTATTGTCATATGAAAACTCATGATGGTAAACTTGATAAATAGTATCTAAAGCCCACATAAGCTTATTTTTACTAATAAACTTGTTGGAAGGCCACAAGGTTATATGTTCTAAAAGATAATGAAATTAGTGTCGAAAACTTGCATAAGACTATCTTCACTAAAAATCAAAGTGTTGGAAGTTTGCAAGGCTATCTTTACAATACTTAAACTGTGATAAGGGAAGTCTATGGCCTATCTCCTTTTATTCCAATGGTTAGTTGTAGAAGGAGGCATAAGGATGGTCATAAGTGGGATAAGGATAGTTGGGGGTAACAAGGTGGTAACCATATATACCTCTCATCATTTGTTTTACCAAAAGAAAAAAGTATATCAAAATTTTGCTTAAACTACTCTAGTAAGAATAATTGTTTTCCACCCACACATGCACATATTTGTACATGTATGCTTCTAGCCAAAACTCATCGGAATAGCAATTAAATAACTATTCATTGAGTATTTATACACATTTCCTATTGTTGTTGTTTTTTAGATACTTCTCCTAGTAATGGATCCCATTAAAATTAGTAATTGCCAATGGCAGTTGTATACCACAAGATTTGGGATATACAAATTTTAAAGGACCACATGTTATATGGCCCAGACTTTACACGGATTGTTCCTCCAATAACATTAGCAGATAATGAGGAAAGTACAAATAGTCTAGTAGAGGACACTAGTGATTTTCTTCTTATAAATATTTTTTTAGTAAAGTATGTAATTTAAATCATTATGAAACTTAGTTATATAATTATAAAATTATTATTTTGTATAAATGTTTTAATGAATAATTAGATGCAAAAAAAATGTATGCAACTGGGCATTGGACTTTATCCTAAAAGCTCTTGAATGAAAATCTTATAATTAGATTTTATGGATTTTTTTATTATTTATTTATTTAACTATTTATGGAGCCTATCAACTTAGGTTATAAGGTTTACCAAGTTAAAGTTTTAAGAAAAATAAAATGTGATACTATATCTATCTAATAACTTTCATTTAACTTGTTTAAAAACAATAGGATTTCTATTTTATTTATAATGATGTTTTGTTAGAATAAAGTTATTTTTTCCTAAATATATCAAAGATAAATTTAGAATTTCCTAATGTTTTTACATAGAAGGCCTATAACCATTCTTTAATACAAAGGAAAAAGGAAATTTTATAAATCACACTAAGTTACAAATAATGGCACATGGCCATTCTTTTAAAAAGAAAAATGATGATTGATTTCTTTATGTTTCTTAATTTTTTTTAGAAAAAAAGTATATTATCTCTAAAAATAGTATTTTACAAAATAAATAGGACTATTTGATTTCTTGAGTTTTCCTAACTTAGTTCCATTATATTGTATTTGTTTTATGGTATGGACTATCTTATTAAATTTGAAAAGTTAAATATTTATTGAAAGAATAAGAGTTTTTCTTTATCTTCTTTCATATAAAGTATTCACATAATTCTTGAAGTGTTTAAAATTAGAAAAACAATATACATTTAAATGTACTTATTTTAAGTTGAATATAGTAGCAAGAAAACTATTTTTATGATTTCTTCTTTAAAAAAATATTTATATTCTGTATAACTACATTACTCAAAGGAAATGTTCTTTCTAATAGAAGAAATTTTTGAAATCAACATCATTTTCCATAAGATAGAAATACTAAAATCTTTATTAGCTACCAAGATTTTACGAAGTGTTGTTTTCTAGATGAAGATAAAATATAAAAAAAATATATCCATATATTTATAAAGAGATTATTAAAAATTTCACTATGATTATTATTGTAAGTTTACAAATATATTTTTAAAGATAATTTGCATTCTTTTTGCATTTTTGATATTTTCCAAAGTATTTCCTAAATAGTTATTTTTTGAAAACAACATGATTAGTGATAAGTTTATCTAGAAAGGCTTATAAAAATATCCAATTTACACCTTTATGCCAATCATAGTGGAATAGAAATTAATTAGTGATAAGTTCTCACAATGGTCATCTTTAAATACCTACGGTTGAAAGTGACCCTTGAGAATTATGATGTACAAGGTGGTCAATACCTAAACATACTTTGATACTACTTTTATCATAACTCATGCCAAGGCATGTGACTAGCATAAAAGGTCACTTTGGGCGACTACCTACCAACATTTCCTAAATGCATATAGTTTCCATATTCCACATATGATCATTTAATTCATGAAGAGGAGTATGCAATATTTTTGAAAATCTATTATAAAATAAGTAAAATAATTTTGATGCATGACTATTCTAACTACCTCAAGTTTTACTATAATGCTAAAGTTCTTGAATAGATCCACTTTCAACCCATCCATTAACAGCTAGGTAACTATAGGGAGACGTCTCTAAAAAGAAAAGAAAAAAAATAGAAAGAGAAAGAGTGAGTTTCTATGAACATTAGTAAGTAAATAATAGTCAATATAGAATTAATAAATTATTTCTATATTGTAAAATTAAATTTTTCCAAAAAAACTTTTAGATTTTCATCAAAAGGAAATAATTACACTCTTATACCTTCGTTAAGAAGATGGAAGAGTTTTGGAGTATAAACCTATCTATCAAGGACCAACTATAAACACGCACAACACTAAATTCCAAGCAAGATCATATTGCTTATTTCTACATCATCATAGTTACGAGAGAAAAAGTAATTCTTTCATTTAGTACCATGCATAATAAGTCATAACATACATAAATAAAGAAACTATCTAAATCTTCTTATGACTCCCAATCATCCTTATCTCTTCACAAACCCAACCTTGTCCCTCTAAAGTTATCCTTATTCCTTCACAAACAGACACACAAATCTAGTGCATGAAGCTATAATATATATACCATCAATCGATATCATAATCCTATAAATTTCTTAATAGTTAAGATTATAACAAGTATATTGCTAGCTCTTCTATTTCATAGTTAATACATGTAGAACCATTCATGAAAAAGACTATAAATGACAATTATCAAGGATGTAAATCAATTACTACCTTTGCACTTACATATGCAATAATACATAGGCATTACCATATTACTATGCCTATTACATATCCATCATGATCTTATAGGTGATAATCTTATTTAACACATATCAATTTACTTTAATACTATTAAGCACTTAAATATATCTTGATCCCTTGTATATTACGGTATATGGAGCTAGAAAGGGCGTAATCAACTATATATTCAACTATAAAAACCAAGAGAGTAACTCTACTAGGTTATAGTCAACTACAAAGGTCCCAATAGTAATCATGGAACATATAATCGATAATATAGTTGACCACGTGGTTTTCAAAAGTGACTTTATCGGTTCACAATTGATAATGTATTCAATTATGAGCTTTTTGGAAAAAAATTTTAAGGCATAGGAAACTATGCTTGCTTGGAAGTAAGTTTTGGGGTATAGTCAACTATGGCCTTATTTTTGAAAGAAATTTCTTTGAAAATGCTATTCATCCACAACATAACCATTCCAAATTCATTTCTTAAGTTACCATTCATAATCGAGTCACCATATCATGCATCTTCATCATTGTTTTCAGTATGTATAAAAATAAGTCCATGTTTAAAATATCTAATCTCAACATTTACTCATGATTCAAATTAAATAAGGGAAAACCCAACAGTTTCAATTTAAATCATTTAAACCTTTTAAATTATATAAGTTTTAGTTAAAATGTTCACTCACCTTGCTTAAAAGAGACTTTAGATGAAAGAATTTGAAGGTTGCTTACTCCTAATCAATTAAAATTATAAAGATCTAGGTTAGGTCTCAAAAACCATTTTTTTGTTAAAACTTTTAAATTTGTCACTATTTAAAAAGAAAAATGGCAATAAGCCTTAGAATAATGAAAGTTTAAAAGCCCTTACCTTGGTTGTGTAAAGAATTTGATGATGATTGGTCTCTTTTTTTTTCCTTGATCAAGCAAAGGAAAAAAGAAAAGAGATGAGGAGACTAGGAAGGAAAAGGATTCAAGAGATCTTAAAAGGAATTGGGTTTGGGTGGTTGAAAATTAGGAATAAAAAAGAGATAGGGAATAAGTGTAAAATAGGAAAGGTGTTCCTAAATCTCCTCATACTTAAAGACTTGCCTATATACACATTTAGCCTTTAAAATAGGAAAAATGTTCCCAAATCTCCTCCATGCTTAAAGACTTGCCTATATACACATTTAGCCTTTAAGCATTTTTTTTTGTTCTACTTTTCTTAACCATGCCATATAAAATCTCTATTACAATATCATTCAAATAATATTTCCCCTTTATTAGAAATTTTACTTCAAGTTAGTTTTTCTTTTCATATTAGGACTTCATTTTGAATTAATCATTGTGATTAATTAATTAATTATTTTCCTTATAACCAAATTAAAATTAGGAAGGGACATAACACATTTAGCATTGAAGAGTAGTAAAAATTTTCATACCAAAGCCTAAGTGTCTTCCCTTTATTTTTTATTGCCACAATAACCATTAATGACTTAACCCTAACTAAGTTGTGTCAACATTAATTTTCATGGTATCATAAGATAGTAGAGTCCAATAGGATAAATTTTCCAAATGACCTTGAAAAGACAGATGTAAAAAAATATTTACTATATTGTTTCCTCTTATTCTATATCTCTTAGTGTGTTACATTTGCTTGATTTTATAGAATTTACCTTATTTCATAATTTTGAGTTGGTTTTACAATGCTTTGAATTTATTTGGTTAATGTTATATTTTTATGCTATTTCAAGTTTTTTACTATATCTTGGGCTTTGGATGTCATATTTGAATGATCTTCATACCATTAGATAAAGAAAGTTCTACAACTTTGATGTTTTAGTCAAAGCCTAGTTCAGACTCCTAAAAAGCCTTATTTAGCTGAGAAGTTGAAGCATTATTTTTATTTCAATTAAGCTAACTTTAGTTTTTAGACCATATTTAGAGTTACAAAAAATTCAATTAATGTGAAACTAGTGCCTAAATCTTTGTAAGACGTAGCTCAATAGCTTTTATGTTTATGGTTTACTAAAATTATATTATTTTAGTGATCTTATATTAGGTAGAAGTCAAACCTATGAGAATTTACTACTATAACTCTTAGAATTTATTGCTTTGTAGACTAGATTTTAAGCTTTTAAAAATTAGCAAGACTCCATTCTTGTAATCCTAAAATCATAGAATTTAGGTCCAATAGGGTTTTAGAGTAATCAAGTTTGATTAGAGGTAAGAAAACAATTAGACTTTTAGACTATTACATAGAATTCAATAAAACAATTTTCTTCTTCTTCTAGTTTTCTTGTTCTTTATCAATAAAGACCCAAACACCTAGAATTGATTCAAAGATTTTAAAGCTCTTCTATATTGGATTATGAGATCTTAATTTATAATATTAACTTTTTCTAATTAATTTTTCTCTTTCCCTAATTGTTTGTGCTCATTGCTTTCAATTTGCATGTATTAAGTGTTGATTTGGTTTAATTGATATTTAATCTTGTGATTTTTTATTCCTATTTATTTTTATGACAATTTGTGGTTAGTTAGTCATAGTTCTATACATAGGGATAGAGAGTTAAGAGATTAATTTAGAGGTTTCTAATTAAATTAATTTCGATCTAACTTCTTAGGGATAATGATAGTTGCTTAATTTGGCTAATCTTAATTGATAAAATCCTAGACGGTTATCTAGCATAAGCTTTATGAATTATTGTAGAGGTTCTAGATAATTTAAGGTTAAAAAGTTAATTAGAAAATTTAAATATCAAGTGATCCATAATTAATCAAAACTAAAAGTTCTCAAATCCTTGAATTAGCTACTTTACTATATTGATTTACTTTCTTGCTAATTTACTTCTATGTTCTATTTTGGTTTAATATAGTTATTTCAGTTTTGAATCAAAACCCCACAAATTTATTTATGTATTCTACATAATACTACATTCTACATTCTAGTAGCGTATTATTTCCATTCTATTGAATTGTGTTCTAGTTTGATTTTGCATTCTGTTTTCACATTTGTTTTTATGATTTATTTTTTTTTCATTTTGCTAGTAAATCATAGTAAAGGACAATATAAGAGGATTGCAAGGGCATTACCTAGTTTATCTTAGTATATTGCATTATTTTTAGCAAACTAGTAATAGTATAATTTTAGTGTGGTGTGGCCTACATTGTCAAAGAATATATTAATTTAGTCACTTTCATTTCTAAATTCTTAATTCTTTTGCTCTTCTACCCTTACATCATGTTATATAAAGCTAAATAGCCTTTCAAAGTTAACAGGTTCCCCTTCATGCATAATCCTATTATGCTTCTCATAAACTCTACTCAACTTAATAGCAATGAACATTGTTGTTGAACAATGCAAGTCAGGCTTGGCCTTGGACTGAAGCAATCATTTCTAACAATGATTACTATAAGAGAAGGTTACACCATTTTTGATTGAATTCTAATAATATTGAAGCCCTTAAATTTGGACCAAAATAAGGGAGTAATTTCACATTTCTCCATCAGATGAATTTCATTCTCAACCTTCATCAATTGAACAAAGCTATATTATACTACCAACATTCATCAATTGACTCAGTGACTCCTTTGTAGGTAAGACTACAGTATCAAATTTCCAAAAAATCATCTTTAATTTTAGGTTTATGTTAAGTTCCATAAGTGGTTTTGCGTGGTGTGCTTATTGTGAATATTGCCATACGAGATGATTATTTTATAGACAAACTCAATAGAAAATTTGCTAAAGCTATTTAATACCTAAATTAAGTTATTTGATAAGGAATTTAGGACTTTTATGTGCTAAATCATGTCTACTAATTCATTTTTGAATAATTGCCTAATTAAATCCTCATTCCACCATTGAGAACCATATAACATCAAGTGAGAGACTCTTATGTTGTTTGGCAATTAAACATTAACCCTTTTTAAATGTAACAATAACACTACGAGTCTTAGGTAGCTATAGGTCTTCTTGAATCCTCACTAAATTAGCCTTACTTACTAAATAACAAACATTTTTTTATAATTAATAACCCCTTTCAATGCTTATAAACCTCTTATTTGTGGTTAATCTAAAATTTATAATTGCCTCTAATATTTTCCTCTAACATATTGCAACTATAAAGCCTTTAGACATATTAAATGATATGAATTCATAGTGTCGGATTGGCCTAAATCTCAAAATTAAACTAAAAAAGAAGTATAATCACACACACTCTAGAAAAAAGCACGAATGAAAGCCATTAATGATAAATAGTCATGCTATAAAGGAGAATCAATCTTAATCAATATGAAGTTCTTGCTAGAATCATTAGAAGAAAAAAAATCCCAAAGACTTTCCAGATTCTTAAATGCCAAAAAGTTATAACAATAAGGAATAACCTTTCTTAAATAGGTCCTCAAAGTCAAAAAGTCAACTAAACTAAATGAACTCTAATTAGATTAAGTAAGCCTAATTAGCAAGATAATTAAAGTAATATAACTATTCAAAATAAAATGCCAAATAATGGATCAAACGAATATAAGTCTTAATAATATCTTAGGTAATAAGAAACAAGGCAAAACAATCACTTAGGTAGTATCAGGTTTAAGGTATTGGAGTACATTACTTGAGTATTAAGCAAAAATTTGCAAGTACTTAAGTATTGTATTTGATTATTTGAATATAGAATTGAATCTCAAATTTAATATTGAAGTACTATACTTGACTATTCACATAGAATCATCTAAAGTTGAAATGTATATCACCTAAGCTCCTCCAAGCTCATCCAACCTTACTTCTTCATGCATCAAACTCTTTCTATAAGCCTTTAGAATCTATCCTTAATCTTCTTAACTTTAGCTTTTGTCATTAGACCTTCTGGTAAATTTAAAAGTTCCTTTCAATCTTGGAATTCACATTGCTCCCTCTTCTTTGAAAGGATTCACCCTCAAATCTTCAAATTCTATATCAAAAGGAGAAAAGTTAGCAATATTAAAAAGGGCACTAACATTATATTCACTTGACAATTCCAATTTGTAATAATTTTTATTGATATTCTCCACCAATTAAAAAAGACCATCTTCTCTTAGATGTAATTTGTTTTTCCTTTAAGCTGAAAATCTTTCCTTTCTTATATGAATCTATATCCAATCTCTCAGTTTAAAGACAACCTTCTTCTGCCTTTTATTAGCTTGTTTGACATATTGTTCTAGTTTTTTTCTCAATATTCAACTTAACATGTTAATGTAACTTAAAAACCATATCCCCTTTCCTTTTCCCATCTAAACTTGTCCTCTTATCAGTAGGTAAAGGCATCAAATGTAAAGGAGTTAATAGATTAAAGCCATAAAGAAGTTATTAGCAAAATGAATACTTCTATTGTATGCAAATTCAACATAAGGTAAGCATTCTTCCTAACTCTTAATTTTTTTAAAAAAATTAAAGAGTGTAATAAAGTACCTAAAGTTCTATTCTCTATCTTGATTTGTCCATTTGTTTAAAAATGACAAGTTATTGAGAAAAGTAACTTTATCCCTAACTTAGCCTACAAGACCTTCTAAAAATAGCATAAGAATTTAGTGTCTTTATCCAATACAATGCTCTTTAGCACTCTATGAAATTTCACAACATCCTTGAAGAAAAAAATTAGTATATTCATTGCATCATCCATCTTATGATAAGGTATAAAATTAGCCATTTTTGAAAACCTATTAACAATAACAAACATAAAAATCCTTTCTCTTTTTTGTCCTTATTAAAACTAGCATAAAATCCATAAAAATTTTAGTCTAAGGTTCACTAGGAATGAGAAGTGGAGTATAATGACCATACGGTAAAATTTTAGATTTAGTCTCTTTGCATATAGTGCAATTAGCTAAACATTTTTTACATCATGCTTTAGGCTAGGCCAAAAGAAATGCTCATTCATTATGTCTAGAATTTTCTTAATCCAATATGTCCTATATGACCTTTACTATAAGCCTCTCTCACCTTAAAAAATCCTTTAAGCACACACAATTTATTTTCTCTAAACAAGAATTCAACATGCCTATAAAATTTCTCATGGGATTTCTTTTTAGATGCTTCAAAAATAGTGGCAAAATCAAGATCATTTCATATAAATCTTTAATTTGTTCAAAACCTAATAACTTATATTGCAAAGTAGATATAAGATTATACCTTCTTGATAATACATCAACAACTACATTATCTTTACCTTGTATTGTATAACATATGGGAATATTTCAATGAATTCAGTCCACCTTGCATGCATGCCATTTAGCTTTCCTTGCCTTATAAAATGTTTCAAGGATTCATAGTATGTGTAGATCACACTATCCTTTGGCCACAAATAATGTTGCTAGGTCTTAAAAGTAAGAACCAAAGCATAAAGCACATTGTCATAGGTGGGATCGTTAAGAGCCACTCCACTTAGCTTTTCACTAAAAAAAGCAATAGGCTTCTTTTCTTGCATTAAAATAGCTCCGATACCAACGTCCAAAGCATCACATTCAATTTTAAATGTTTTTAGAAAAAAATTGAAAAAGCAAGTAAAGGGGCTAAACTCAATCTATCTTTCAACAAATTAAATACACTCTCTTACTCTTCTCCCCAATAAAACTTAAAATTCCTTTTAACTAATTGATTCAAAAGGCTGGCTATAGTACTAAAGTCCTTTGCAAACCTTATATAAAAACTAACTAACCCACAAAAACTTCTCACCTTGCATGCACTCTTAAGGCTAGGCTACTTTTTAGTTACCCTCAATTTTTTTGGTATATTTCAATTCCTTTACTACTAACAACATAGCCTAAGAACACGGTTTAATTTAAGCAAAATGAATAATTTTCCATATTTGTATTTGATTTTTCATCTTTCAAAACTTGTACAAACATATTTCAAATTCAAATCGTGTTCATTTACACTCTTGCCATATCTAAGGATGTCATTAATATAAATAACCATAAATTTTCCAATGATAAGGTGCAAAACATGGTTTATCAACATCACAAAGGTGGTTAATGCATTAGACAAACTAAAAGGCATCACAAGCCACTCATATATTTTCTGTTCATCATCCTCTTTCATCCTTATTTGATAATACCCTTATCTTAAATTAATCTTTGAAAAGATACAAGACCCATGCAATTCATTAAGCCTAGGAATAGGATGTTTATACCTTTTTGTGATTTTGTTAATTAGCTAGCAATGAGCATACATTCTTCAAGATTAATCTTTCTTAGGCACTAATAAGACTAGCACTGCATATGGGCTAATATTTTCCCTTATATATCTCTTTGAGATTAGGTCTTTAACTTGCCTTTGAATTTCTTTACTTTTCTAGGTTAGTCCTATAAGTGGGACAGTTTGGAATAGAAACTCCTAAAATGAAGTTAATCTGCTGTTCAATACCCTTCTTCGGTGATAACTCCTTCATTGCCTTACTTGGAAATATATCTTCAAATTCTTACAAAACAAATTTTATAACTCTTGAAAAAACAAAGCTTTCATGGTTGGTGTTAATATAGGCTTCTTTGTATAAGAGTACAAACATAGGCCTAAATGCAAAGTAGGCATTTCTCACATCACTCACTTTTACATACATACTTATTTTTCCATTCTCTTGCTTAAGCTGTTTCCTTTTTCATTCACACTTTTCTTCTTTTCATTCATACTTTTCTTTTTTTTTATCACTCTTAATTTTTTATACTATTTTTCTTTCTTTCTTCTTCCTTTCTCTTTTTCTATAATTTCACTTGATCCTCTATACTTGTTATTAAGTCAAAGGCTTAATATTTTATTTTTCTCCTGTCTTTCATAAATTGATACTTATTTTTCTCCCATCTTTCTTAATATTTATTCTTTTTGTCACTAATGGACTTATAGTTTCCATCTTTCAAGATTATAACCTTTTTGTTAGTAATTCATTAGTGGTGTGACCTCTCTTAAGGCATTTGAAGAATTTGATGTTAGAATGTCTTTAAGGTTCTTTAACTTTCTCTTTTCCTTTTATATATTCACCTTTTGATTTAAAAACAATCTTTGTTGTACTTATTCCCTTTATCTTCTTTCTTGTCACTCTTTTTATTCCTTATCTTCTATGTGGAACTTGAGTGCAAGCTATATTTGGAAAAACTTTTCCTCTTGAATTACCTTTCCACTTTCATAGCTATATGCACCATATCCTTCACATTTTATAGTGTTGAAGTCCAACCACATTAGTAATTTCCTTATTCAAGCCATAGAGAAATCTAGCCATAGTTGTCTCTTTGTATTTTTCAACATTGACTCTTGACATGATAATTCCATCTTCTTGTGGAATTTTTCAACACTCTTGGAATTTTATGTAAGGTTTTGCAATTTTTGGCACATATATTTATGATAGTGACTATGAATGAACCTATTCCTCATAACAAATTTAAAATCTTCCTAATTATGTATTGATCTTTCTTTATTTTTTTTAAAGATTTGTCATTAATTGATCCCACCTAATAATAGTATATTCAAAGAATTCAAGAACTATAAGTTTTATTTTCTTCTCTTTTGAATAAATATTTTTCCTACTCTAAGTAGGCATCTAGATCATTTTTCTCTTAAAATGAAAGGATTTTTTTTTTCAATATTGGTAAGTTTACCATCAACTTCTTCCCTCATTCAATTATCTCCTCCTCTCCTTTCATCTTTTCATTTATTTTTTCTTCTCTTACCTTTCGTATCACCTCTTTTTCTTTTTTTTCCCTCATTTCACCTCTTTTTCTCATACCTTTATTAGATAAGTTTGAACTTTCATTACCTCCATCATTACTATCTACTCCTTCTTCATCATGTTGTCTCCTATTTTAGCCCTCTCTTTTCTCACTTTCCTTTCTTCCTCTATTATGCCAATCTTCTCATCAATCTTTTCAAATTGTTCTTACATGACTCTCTGTAATTATTATTGAATTATTCTCATTATATCATTATTATTCACACTACTTTCCAATATCTTTATAATGATTTTTCCCTACAAGGAAATGTTTAAATAAAGAATAGGACCCTATAAAAGCACACTCTTCACTTGATTTTTGAAACATTCCACTTGTGTTTGCACAATAAGTAAAGATTCTTCTTTGAAGTGATCTCACACCTTTTTATCTTTTACCACTCTTATCTTTCCTTCTTAACTATTCTTTAGGAATTAAATGACACTATTACCAAGATTCAATCAATGTAACAAATAATCTCACTTAGCAAAGAACTAAACAGTTAAAGGATTAATAGATACACTTGGAATTCAAGAAAGGAAAATACAAAGAAGAAACAAAGACACAAAATAAACAATAAAGAAATGAGACTAAGAACTAAGAAATTGTTGGACAATGGAAAACTAAGATGCATGAAAGAAGCAATGAAAAGTTTAATTCAAAAAGAGGAATTTAATGATGAGTTAGAGCATACAAAGATGAAATAAGCTTACAATTGCGTGATCAACTTCTTTAACCAACAATTTTCCTCTTTTTTTTTTAGATTTTTCTTTCTTTGCTTTTAGTTATTCTTTCACCTTGATTATTTTCTTTTTTCTCTGCTTTCTTTGCTTTTCATTTTAATTTTTAGATCTTAATTTACCTTTCCTTTGTTTCTTTTCTTTTCTTATTTTTAATTCACTTTTTTAATTTTTTGCATTGGTTAATACATCAAATGATTGCATAACACCTTCAATATTAAGTGAACATCCTAATTACAAAAAAGTACTTGAGTATAACAACTTGAAACAACCTTTGCAATATTTAGGTATTAGACTTGAGTATTGATCAATTTGTTCAAGGTATTTGAGTATTAGATTTGAGTTAGGTGCTTTTTACCTTCAATTACTTAACTATTGTACTCAGGTACCATGCAATTTTGTGCAATACTTAATTATAGTACTCTAGTACTTATTGTTGAACTTTAAATTTTAAACTTTTTGTAAATAATTTTAATGCAAGCTTTCAAAAAAATTATTTTCCAAATAAAAAACACAAATTTGCATAGATTTAAGAGAGAAAAAATCAAGAAATAATAATGGACTCAAAGATTGAATAGAGGAATGAGCCAAAATATAAAATTAATTTATAAATTGGACTCAAATTAATGAACTCAGCACAATTATGTAAAAATAGCAACAAAAAAATACAACTTGATGACCAACAAGGACTAAAACTTGGATTTAAGCACAAATTTAATAAGGAACAAAAAGATGAACACAAGAATAGCAAAGTTAAAATAAAATAATAGTAGAAATAGCACTAAACTAGAGATGAAGAAATTAAACAAAAGAATTAAGAAACCTAAAAATTAGAGAAATCATTGCTTTAATCCAAATAATATGAATTCTTAAGGTTAAATTATCCTAAATTTCAAAAATCAAATTGAAAAAGAAGGATAATCATGCTATGCTTTAGGAAAGAGGAAGAACAAAAGTGATTAATGAGAAAAGATCACACTACAAAGGATGTTGGCCCTTTGATAAGTGAGATTTGATGCTTTAAAAGTTGAATCAATCTTAATGAGTTTGAAGTTATTACTAGAATCATTAAAAGGAAAAGGTTTAAAAAAGTTTTCAAATTTTTAAATGCTAAAAAGTTATAAAAATAAGGAACAACCTTCCTCAAATAGGTTCTCAAAGTTAAAAAGTTAGTTAAATTAATTGGGCTTTAATTAGACTAATTAGGGTTTAGGGTAAAATAATGTTAATTTAAAAAGCTAATTAAAATAATATTAATTATTCAAAATAAAATGCCAAATAATGGGCTAAATTAATATAAGGCCTAACAATATCTTAAGTAACAAGAAATAAGGTAAAATAATCACTTAGGCATACATCAGGCTTAGGGTACTCAAGTACACTACTTGAGAACTAAGCAAAAATTTACGAGTACTTGACTACTATATTTAAGTATTTGAATATAGAAACAAATATAAAGCTTAATACTTTAGTACTCATATGGAATCAACTAAAGCTAAAATACATATCACCTAAGCTTATCCTAACTTACTTTTCATGTATCCAAACTCTTTCTATAAGCCTTAGGAATCCCTTATTGATCTTTTTAGCTTTAGCTCTTGTTTTTGAACCTTCCAATAAATATGGAAGTTGCTCTTCACTTTTTGGAATTCATATAACTAAAATTCTCTAAAATAATTTTGCTAGTAAAGCCATATTAATATGTTTGAAAAGTTTAAATCTTGGACACGTTTAACTTTTAGAATAGTAGATAAAATCCCAATATTTGGGACAAAAATGATGACTCTTACCCTCTAGTACTTGCCATTAGATTCTTCCATATATCATATCCATTTTATTATAAATGCTTTATGGAGTCTTTAAAGTAAATACAAAGTATATTGGAATCTATTATATAACTAAAATATCATAATCCTTTTCCTAGTCCATGAAAGCATATTTTTCCTCCACCCTAACAAGGAGTTTGCACTTATAAAGCAAATAGTCAAAGTCCTTAAACTTTGAACAAGTTAAAGATTAAGGAATTTTGACATATTTTGCATCCTTATGCAACAACTTTAAACCTATAAACTCTAATAATAATTCCTTGGTTTTAGTGCTTTATATATATATATATATATATATATATATATATATATATATATATATATATATATATATATTGAAAAAAAAACTAATTTTAATTTATTAATCTTCTATACGGATAATAGTTCATATTTTTTTTAAAATACTCCATATCTAAGAAACAACCTAATATAAATTTATTAATCTTTTATTTGGACAATAGTTCGTATGTTTATAAAATATTCCATATTTGAGATACCACTTCCTGCTGGAAATCGTGCATCATACATGCACAGCGGAATAAAATTTTTGCACGATTTCCACCAAGGATCCATGCGAATATAGAACACCATAGATTAGAGATTAGGGTTTATACCTTTCGGCAAAAAATCTCCTGACCGCTACAGCAAATCCGATCTACTTCCAAATCACGAACCGGAATGGAAACCAGTAAATCAAATCACCAGTACAACGTTTATGTGGTTGCACCTCTGTGGTATCCACACGAACCCGTGAATCACCGATGAATGTCTGCTACACACATCGATTGGAATTGATCTCCTTATACCTCATAGTGCTAGCTACGCCTCTTCAGAGATTTTGGTAAAGGAGAGGTGCTAGGGTTTTCTATGCTTTTGCTTGGTGTGCGTGAATAAAGAATAATAATCCTATTATTACCCCATAAGCCTATTTAAATAGGTGCATAGAAAAACCTAACCTATTTGGGCTTTATTCCATGTATAATTATAGGCTTACTATTGGGCCTTATAATTATAACATGAATTCCCAAATATTAAGCCCAAACAATTTGGTCCATTAATTCCAAATTCACTAGGCTCTAAGTGTGCGACCCTACAAGCTCTCATTACGTTGGTAATGACAATTAATCATATTAATAATCATAAACAATGATTGGTGTCTAGCAACACATCATTGTTACCCAAGTAATGAGAAAGTCGGTGATTTGACTAAACCTTTTCACGTGATTATCACTTATGTCCTTTTGTCCTATACATCTAGATTAAGCACGAGACATGGACCGTGTCATTCCCGTATAGCCCAATCTTGAGGTTTCTCGATTCCTAAGTAAGCTGACTGAAACAAATGTAATCGACATCTCATGTCAATTCATCTGAGCATGGCCATGCATTTTCTTAGCTTTACTTAATCAAGGGGCCCATAGATGTTACTCCTGTTATATAGGAGGGACAAATCTCATCTTGATCACACAAATCCCTCCGCATGATATATGACGTATCCAATATCTACCCTTGCATTCACTTAACCATTAGTGATATAGAATAGTATCAAAATATGAAACTCACATGTAGGGAACTTTGGTGATCTCAGGTCAAAGGACCATATTAATAATGATCACTAAGAACCACTTATGACACTCATATAACGATCCATGTAGTGTTCTTAATATGGGTCGGTCCAGTATACAAGTTCTCTTACTTGTACTCATGTGTAAACTTAATATCCCATATAAGTCTTCACACATGCTAGTCTTAACATATCAAAGTAACCTAATCCACAATGATATATGACTAGGGACATTTAAGAATACAATTATTCTAAGGTTATGAACTTTATAAGACAAACTTAACCTTTCTGTCATAAGAATTGCTATTTCTTGGGCCATAAAAGCATTCTTAGTAATCCATCTCCTAGGTACAAAAATCAATTGTATTAGTGCTATAAGCTTCCCCAATACCACTTTTATTCTATTAACAACAATCTTGGAAATGACTTTACAAATAAGATTACATAAACTTATTAACCTAGAATATTTAAAACAATCAAACTCCTCTATCCCTTAGAATTAGAGAAATAGAAGTCTCATTCAACATCTTAAATTACAAGTTAAATAATTCAACTCTGGCTTGACTCATTTAAATTATGAGCCAAATAATTCAACTTATAATTTGCTTGCTTATCTTATGAGCTTGACTTATTAAATTAAAACTTGAATCAAGTTATCAGCTACTCATAAGTTGACTTATTGCTAGTCTATATATTCATTTTGCAAAATTCACACTTATTGAAAATATTAGTTTCAAATTTTAAGATATTGGATGGTACAAATACTAAAAATTATTCAAGAATGGATTAAGGATATATGATATAGTCAAAATATGTAAGAACTCCCTATTACACTATTCCTATCATGATCATATTTCTAGACCATCATAATAGATGTAAAAATATCAACTACATATCTTTACAAGCTTTTTTAAACCAATAAATGAATGAAAAATTAATTATTTTCTTAAAAATGTATGATATAAAGACACAAAATTCACTAGTAGTTTTTTTTATCAAATTAGAAGATTAATTTTCACAACTAATGATGTTCAATCTTTTGAATACATTTTAAAAAATCAAACATGTCAAAATCTATTAAGAGTCAAAATTCAAGTCAAATAGAAGAAATTTCCTTTCTAATTTGGAAATAGTTGAAATATAATGACCCTAGAAAATAGAAATTTTTAGTGAAATAATATAAATAAATTATTTATCAAAAGGTATTACTCTAACAAATTCTCAAACAAATAGGTTTTCAAAAAATCACTTTAGAACAATATTTTATAAAAAAAAGTTTGGAATTAGACTTATAAAACTTTATCTAAATATTATTTACTTGAAAATCTCTTAAGGAACTAAAAAGATGTTTTAAAAGATACACTTTATGAAAACTAAGTAATGTCTTTATTTCTATAGCTCAAACTATGAAACTAATATAATAAAATAGGATCAAGTTTACAAAATTAAAAAAATAAAAAAGATCCTACCTTATTTAAAAATGTTTTAGGGATAATATTAAATTCAAAAATTAGTTTCTTTTTTTTTAGAAATCAATTAGAAATAGTTTAAGTTTAAAACTATATAAATAATACTTAGGAAAAAATATATGTTTATTTTTAATCTTATGTTTCTTTGAAAATTTCCATGGAATCCCTTTTTATTATTTCTAATAACCTTTAAATAAAACATATGTAAAAAAACAAATGAAATATATAGGAGTATAAATTATATATCATCATAATCAAATATATGCATTTTTTATTCAAAAAAGTGTTAGGGTTTTACTGTACCTTTTTATCAAAATGATTATGATGATGCTACAACAAGTTAGTGCAAATATATACAATAACCATAAATAAAAAATAATAAAGTCATAGCTAACAACTTAGTTGTTTACTGATGCATCGTAATAAAAACTCAAGTCCTCAATAATAGAAAGTGGAGCTTCTGCTAGTATGTACTATAATGTGTGCATGCTCTACCAAATATTTGTAAGCTTAATGGGTGGCATTGAGTATGGTATCTACAAATATATATCCACAAGTAGAATGAGTAATAAAATTATTTGATGAAATAGCTATCACACAAATTTTCTAGTTAGTTTTGATTCAAATAACATTTATATACAAGACATATACCAAAAATTTATTTTTTACTAGAAAATATTTCTCATTTGATCATTCTGTATGCTGTATTAGTAATACATAGACAAAATACAATTTAGTCATAATCATAATACAAATATTTAAATAACTATCAAATGACTTAGAGGCATAAAAGGTTCTTCCATGTTACTCCAAACTAACTTTATCCTATGTGTATCCTAACCTTATCTTTTTAGGGTCAAACTTATCCTATTTAACCTTTCATGTAACTTGAAAATTAGGGTGCTAAGCCAAATCCTAAAACTATCCATAAGGTCTTATGTCACATAAATGTATCACATATGACATTCAAGCTAATAATATCAAGTTTGACATAAAAGCCCATATTTAGCATATAGCTATAAGTTTACAAATAATGCAAAGTTAATTTCACATTCGACTCTCATTCATCCATTTTACATTTGGCTCTCACTCACCCATTTCACATTCATAAGGTTACATCAAAATACTAACCGTAACCATAGCCAAAATATGAAAATAATATAACAAGAGAACTTCATAGATTTACCTAGTCACTTTTTTTAGTGACCATAAGCATTATTGTCATTTCCATTGAACATACTAAATCATTTTTTGTCACGACCTACTTTAAATCATGACCGGCGTGGATTTTGTTATTGGTTTCCACAACCTTTATCAATTTTTTTCTCTTTTTACCTAATGGGAGTTTCCAAATTATAGGAAAATTTAAAATTTTTTAAAATTTTTTTATGAAAAACTAGATAAAGTTTTCCCTCTTTTTGGACACTTCCCAAGGGCCGCATGTCCTATAATTCAAAACATGTATTATTCAGATACGACAGAATTAACATACATACAAAGCAATACAATTTCACACTTATACATAAACAATCAATTCATTACATTATTTAATTCATCAACACTTTATTTGACTGTTGATTCTAACTCAATACAATCCTAATTGTCAAATCTTCAATTTAAGTGGTCTTTGTTTCTTTATGGATGCAAAAGCTCAAGTATGCTTATTTCAACTTGAAAATATTTAAAATATAATAAAGTAAGTTACAAGAACTCAATGAGCATATAACTACCACTATCTTGTAGGCATTCAATTATATATATAATAATTAGAGATTAATCATATAACCAAATCCATTTTCTAAATTTCTAAAGTGTGTTTGATCATGCCCTAATATGGAAATTCACTTACACATGACTTAGACTCTATTTATCATAATGCAATTATAAGAGTTTCAACTTTTTGTTAGAGTTCTATATTGTATACTACCCATTTCGAATAGATATCACACTCATAGAAAGCCATTAATGCTCAAATGCATACAGATCATTACAATCATATCATTAATAAAAGTCAGTCACAAACAGATGTATTATGTCACATATTCAAATACAATAAGCATACATGTAGCTACTTTACAGTATCAAGATTAATTCTATACTTCTCTCAACCATTAGCGGGGAACTTCTTATCCGACTCTCAAATTGATTTTATATCTATTCCACTTCTGTTTGCGGGGAATTTCTCATTTGAATATCACAATGTCCCTTCATTATAAATCATGATATTTAATATCACTGCTTTAATATATTTCACCATTTTCCATATGCCTTTTAAGGCTCAATTCATAATGTAGCCAATTCACTGAAGCTTCACTCTATTCACTTTACCAAATTTAATGTAATCCCATATAGACAACTATTCAATGATCATGGGCAATCAAAGTCTATAATGCATTCACAATATGATTTGTCATAACTTTATTATAGTCAATCAATTAGTAACTAATACAACACTTTCGCTGCACAATCTAATTTAATAATGTCATTTCAATATACCACAAAACTTTGAATTTACACTGCACATAACTATGTTTACACAAAAATATAGAATTGATGTTAACCATGAGGAAACACAACTCACAATATTTAATATATATTTCTTTTATAAGATATTAAGAAGTGGTGAGATATATACTCACTTAATTATGCTTGTCCACTCAAAAGCTTCAAGGCATCCACATTCTTCTTTTCACCTTATTTTCCTATTGATATTTTATAAGAATAATCTTGTAACCATTACAATGTTAAATTATAACCATAATATAATAGCACTTCATCTCACTCATTTCTTATATTTTCTAATATTAACCGGTAATTTAACTATGCCATTTAATTGTTCTAGATTCTTACTATTATGAAATTCCAAGATATCTACAAGTATCTTTCACTTTCTAGAAAATTCTAGAATAACTACAATCATCTTTTTATATTTTTCTCCTAATATCACCATTTATAAAGTTAAATTATAAATTATTTTCTTTTAATCTATAAATATACTAATAATATGAAAATCCCAACTTAATGCCACTATTATTTGATATTATTCCTTCTTATATATATATATATATATGATATCATCATATGTCTTAAATATGCACAAACATGAATTTTCTAAGTAAATTTTAAAGTTATCTAAAATCATAAAGGTAACATTTATAAAATATCACAAGCATGATACTTTAGCTTTCCAATCTCAAATTTAAATCATTAAACTTTTTAAATCCTTACTATGAAAAGCCTTAAACCATTTCCTTTAAGCTAGCTATGCAATTATTCCCTTGTGATATAAAATTGTCATCATGTATTTATATAAATATGAAATGGATTCTCTTGGATTAGTAATCAAACTATCAATAATACTAAGGTTAAAGAGCATGAATATGCTCACCATCCCATATTGTGTTTAATAAAAACTCACTGGCAGTGAGCACATATGGGATGCTCATGGATTTGAAAGAAAAGGTGCAGCTCCTTACTGTTGTTTCCATCACTAAAAGTGATTTCCAAACACTATTAATAGTTGAAACATGACAAAAGTTAACCCTAGTCCCTGCACAGTAGCCGAATAGTTACCACTTGGGGCTCCTTGCACTAGTTTTTACTCCCATCACAATTCACATAGGAATAAGGTGTTTTGTTCTCGTGCTGCTATATTAGTTTGAAACTCAGCACTATCCCCTATAGCTTTGGTATTCCCTTAGATAAATCCCACCCCCACAACCAACTAATGATCACTGCTCAATGAGAGGGGGAGCCATGCTAATGACCAAGCCATGGTTAATAGGAATGGTGACAAAAGTTGGCCATAAGCTCATCTAGTTCCTACTACCTTACCAATGACTGTCAAAATGAGACACAAAAATAAAGGGAACGATAAAATGAAAGCTTCTAACTACAGGCAACCACTGGTGATGGAAAAGAGGGCTAATGGAAAAAAAAAGAGAAAAAGAAGCAACATTATGTGTATTCTCTGAGAGAGAGGGGCTAAAGTTTCCTAAAAATAAGAGAAAGGAAGAGAGAAAAAAATCCCACAATTGTATGACAGAAAATCCAAAAGTTAAAGGAATGGGGAAGGCAGTGATAATTGTTAGGATCGAGAGCCAAACAAGCATAACAAAATTAATCGATCCCAGCCAACAGATCCATGCAAAACGTTAGATTAAAATAACGATTCAAAGAATACCTTTGCGATGATTTAAGGACTCATTTGTTAATCATCTATTTAACTTCCTTTCGGCTGAAAACTCCGAGGTATCCACACGATCCAGCATATCACTAGTGAACCTCCATACAAACACTAATTAAAATTCTTCTCTTTAGCCTTATAATGCTAGCTATGTCTCTTCAAGGATTATGGTCAAGGAGGGGTGCTAGAGTTTTTTTATGCTTTGGGATGCATGAATATCATGTACTATTACCCAACAAGCCTATTTAAATAAATGCATAAAAAATCCTAACTAATTAGGCTTTGTTCCATGTATAATTATAGGCTTATTATTAGGCCTTATAATTATAACATGGAATTCCTAAATATTAGGCCCAAACAATTTAGTCCATTAATTCCAAATCCACTAGGCTCTAAATATGCAACCCTATAAGCTCTTATTACATTGGTAATGATCATAAATCATATTAATGATCATAAACATTAAGTAGTGTCTAGCAATACATCATTATTACCCAAGCAATAAGAAAGTCGGTGATTCGACTGAACCTTTATACGTGATCACCATCTATGTCCTTTTGTCCTAAACATCTAGATTGAGCATAAGACATAGACCGTATCATTTTCGTATAGCCCAATCCAAAAGTTTCTTGATTCCTAGGTAAGCTAATTGAAGCAAATGTAATTGATATCTCATATTAATTCACTTGAGCATGGCTATGCATTTTCTTAATCTTACTTAATCAAAGGGCCCACAGATATCACTTCTATTATATAGAAGGGACAAATTCCATTTTAATCATATAAATCCCTTCGTATGATATGTGACATATCCAATAACTACCCTTGTATTCACTCAACCATGAATGACATAAAGTAGTATTAAAATATGAAACTCACATGTAGGGAACCTTAGCGATCTCAGGTCAAAGGAGCATATTAATAATGATTACTAAGAATCACTCATGACACTTACATAACGATTCATGTAGTGTTCTTAGGGTGGGTCAATCCAGTATACAAGTTCTCTAACTTGTACTTATATGTAGACTTAATATCTCATATAAGTCACTTCATATGCTAGTCTTAACATATCAAAGCAACCTAATCCTCAATGACATATGACTAGGGACATTTAAGAATATAATTATTATAAGGTTATTATGATAATTAAATATATTACATAAATAATATTTGTATAAATATGATAATTAAAATTACCATTAAAATAATACAATTCAAATTTACAATTATTAATATGATTAGTTTTAGGGTATATACACTAACAATGACTAGTCAAAGAAAGAGGAAAAATCCCAAAAATAACAAGACACGGTTGGCAACAAGAAAACAAAAGAGGGAAGTTGAGCTATACTGTCTGGAGCCAGAAAATAGGAAAAAAGGGGATATCAAGAAAACTGAAAGAAATATGCATAGAATCCAAAATAATGCTATGTGAAATATACAAGAAGGAAAGGGACAGTAATAGAAAAAGCACAAAAGCCAAGAGGGGAGAGGTAGTAGAGATATTTCTAAAAAAAAGAAAAATATAAATAAAATAAGCCAGCCAATTCCATGTGGTGCAATGCATGATAAGCCCATCATCCTGTTAAAATCTCAACCATATATCTTTTCTATTAAAGATCCTAGTCCTTTGTTCCTTTAAAAACTTAATTTCTTTATAAATATTATTAAATAAGTCTTAAATTATTTAAAATCAATTTATCTCAAATGTTCACATATTTCAAAATTATTTTCATAAATCTTTGTGGCTATAATTAATTTCTCAATTTATGAGAAATTTATTGTAAAAATCCTTTTAATCTAATTTCACTTTAATGATCACTATAAAATAATTATATTTTGAACACTATCATCACTAGTATTTCAATATTCCAAAGTCCTTTTAATCTGAAAAATGATTTAAAACTAATATTATTCAAATACATAACTTATCCAAGATTTTTTTAGAATTATAATTTTTTTTTTAATCTAGGGATATTACATTTTTAAGAGCTCATTAACATGGATCTTCATTCATAAATATTCTCACATATGAATATGGTAATGCATAAATAAACCATATAACAATTCATACCAACATTCTCATATTAATCTAATAATTTCACTATGAAATCAATGTAGTGTCCTATTTTTCGTAAAATTCTCATTATTGACCAAACATAATTTCAAGCCAATAATTTCACATAATTATATGTGATTCTTCAATCAAAATATCAGTCCAATTCATCACATGGTTTTACGATAAACTAGAAATATTCAACTTGGATTTTTTACATTTCATAACTTTTAATTCCAAATAGTTTCAATCCTATGCATTTTATAGTATTCTAGCAAGTAAAAGAAATATATTTCCTTAAAAAATTAAAAATTTAATCATGTTATCTAACAATAATAAATACGCATGATTTTATCATATAATAAAATCTAAAACTCAAGAAAACTATCATGAAACCATTTTAGGTTTTAACAAATATTCTTATATTTTGGTATTCCATTTAAAATAGAAAAATTTAGTAAATTATTTTTCAAAATTTCTAGAATTTAGATAAAGTTTTTAAACCTTATATTTTAATTCTTTTCAAGTTTAAAATATATTACACTACTAACTACTTTAAGCAATTGTTAAAAATGCTCAAAATTAGCATCCCTAACTTTGAAATTTCTTCAAATTTTAATAAATTTTTTAAAAAAATTCCAAAATTATTATTTAAACATAAAATAAAAAATTTCAATTATTTTTTGTCATAAAACAACTTGCAAAGATCATCTAATCCAATTACCATTTAAAGTAGTTTGTTGAAGAATTTTGCTACTTGAAAACATAGTTTTAAAAATGGTTTTTCTACATTATCTCATAGGCTTTCAAACATATTCTTACTATACACTCTTCATATGATTGTTTGTAATCATTACTGGAATAATTTAGAGCATAGTGTAGTAAGTTTTTCTTACAAAAATATAATTTTTCTAAAGAAAACAACAAGGAACGTAAAAGCTTATAAAAGGTGATTTATGTTTTTTTTCTTTTTGTTTCAAAAACCTTTGATGTAATCATTTTAAACATCCATATAAAAGTATAATTCAATGTTTATTTGATTTAACATCAAAAATAGAAAATTTCCTTTGGAGCTTGAGAAAACTTGAGATCTATCAAGAAAACTAATCCATTTTTATCTTCAAAACTTGATATTTATACATTCTATCACCTTTAATTTAAAGTAGAATGTAATGTAACATCTTTTAAGTATTAAAAATAAAATTTTGTCTATTTTTACAAATGAAACTCCAGAGCCATTTCTTATTCTCTTTAATTTTTTTCTTCTATTTTCATATAAAATCATATTTCTAAACTTTATTATCTTGAAGAGATCATTGTAAAAAATAAAAAATTCCAACTTTTCATCAAAGGACCTTTTAAGAAAACTTCTTAAACTTATCCACCATAATAATAATAGATTTAGCACATAATCAACCACATAACAAGAATAATAGATAACTTACCATGAATAATCATGGTCTTATCACATTATCAACCACAAAAGTAGATATAGATCTCATATATAAACATTATCAAGATAGAAAACCAAGAAGCAAAAGAGTTACTCACTCAAGAATGTTTGTTGAACTCGTTCCTTTCACCTAGAATCCAATGTATAGCATCAAAACAACATGAAGTTAGCATAGAATCTAATGAAAGAAAAATGAAAACAAAATGAATTCATGGAGGTTTGTAGACTTCTATCTTCACTTAGATGACTAAGAATGCTTCCAACTTAACCAAACTTCAAGAACACCCAAAGATCTAGTGAAAAATCACTATAAAGGTGCAAAAACTCTCAAGAAATTACTCTTTCCCTCTCTTCTCTCTTCCTAGCTGTGGTATGAGGAAAATTTGTGTAAAACTTCCTTATTTGTTGTGTGAAGCATGAGTGCTTATCAAGTAATGTGATGTCATGCTTGCATCATCCAAATAACATCATCCCCTAAGGAATATTCCTTATGCTTTCTTTCTCTCCAAGTTCTTGCTACTAAATCCTCCATCAAGTCTTTAATTGCTAATAAATCCTTAACTAATTAAAAATTACTCTAGTATCCCTAAGTTAAATTATGTTACCCTAAGGCTCGTAAATTATGCCATATTCCTTTTTTTGCCCTATCAAAGTTGTGTACTCTTACTACTACATGTCAAGCATTACATTTGCTGTTGCAAGTTTATTTAAGGGTACTCTTGAGTGTAAACATTAATTTACTCTTAAACCTTATCAACCTTGGATCCTAACTACTTTAAATTCTTAGGATTTTTCCTAAATAATTGTTAATAGATTTTTCATTCACTATAATTAATTGATGATTCCACTAATAAATATATATATCTACTTATTATCCATTAACAAACATTATCTAACTTAATTTTGATTATTTTTATTTATTGGGTTTTTATAATTCCCTAATGTTTGCACATCTAATAAAGCTTAATTTGTATTGTGATATATATATAGTGTGTACGAGTAATGCTATTTGAAGAAGCTTATAGCAACCTAAAATGAATTAGCCATGGATTTATATCTATCAATTCTTTTGATGAGCTCATGAATGACTCATAACGTATTTAAATTTCAACTCTATAAGTTAAGCTCATGACATAAATGAATGAAAAAGTTGAATTATCTAGGTTATATTGTCAATGGATTAAACTTACATAGTAAAAGCTTAACCCTTTTTATTAGGAGCTAACTTGATCTATAAATATATAAATAAAAAAATTAAATATACAAGTATAAACCCAAACACATACATAATAATATTATATGTTTCAATTAAATATTTCACAAAATTGCATTATAAAAATTATACTTTTATTTTTAATATATTGATTTTGTTATAAGAATTTAAATGTGTTATCTTTCTTCTATAAAATCTAAAATAAGGCTTATGATAATTTATAATCAGAAGAGATAATTCGTGACACAATATAAAAACCAAGCACAAACGCAAGGTACTTTACATATGCTCAAGTTGAGCTTATATGAGTTCAAGTTTTAAATAGGTCAAATGAGAGCTTGTTTAAATTAAATGGATTGACACAATAACTCATTTAAGAATAGATAATAAAATTTAAAAAAATATTATTTGAGATATAATTAATAATTGCTACACCTATTAGAATAAGATTAGTTTTTCAATAATTAATTTCATATTACAGAGATTTAAGGAAAAGAATAACTAAAATATTGATAATTATGATTGTGATATTAAAAATGTTTGAAACTATGTAAAAGAAACTTTGAGAATCTACTATATTTATAAAGCCACTTGTGAATGACACTAAAATGAAAGAAGAATGCTTAAAAAGACCTCTAATTATGAGAATCACTAATAAAAGGCAAATAAAAAGATAAAGAGAATTATATATATCGGTTTCCATTACACTTTTTTGTCTTTTCACCTCATAAAAGTATTTTCCCACTTCATTTTCTCCTTTTTTTCCCTTTTTCCTCCAAGCCCTAAGACCACCTAAAGAAGAAAGGTGTCATTTCATCTTCACTTTTCCTTTCACAAGGAAAGAAATTAGAATATCTTCAACCTTTAAGGGATTTGATTTCTTAATTACTTCTATTTCTACCTTTTTCATGAAAATCTAATTTGTTTTTTATTAAGGAAGAATTAAGAAAGTTTTACCTTAATAAAAAAATATTTGCTTTTAATGTTTAGAGGCTCAATTCATCTTAACCACCACTTCAAATTCCTTGTTTCAATAATGAATAACATTCTTTCTAAAACATAAAGTTTCAATCAAATTTTTTTATTTTTGGTAATATGAAGGCATAAAGGAACTAGGAATAGATTTATGCTAGAAATATTTTAATTCATGAATTTTAGCTTGAGATTAAATGACATGATGTGATTTTTCTACAATATTGTGATTTCATTGTGAGTTTTTATGATATAAATGAAATTTGAAACCATTAATGAACACATGAACAATGAAATTCACAATTCACTAAAAACATGTAGAATCTTTTAAGTGAATTGATTCATGATTGATTTATGAAGGTTTGTAATTAGTTTTACCTAACCTAAATTGATTCACCCTAGTATAAAAGTGTAGATTTAATTAATTCATCAAGTCTTGAATTGCTTCTACTATCTTAAATGAATTCATCTTAGTAGAAAAGGTTAAATTAATCAATTCAATCAAGCTTGGAAACTTTTTGCTTGACCTAAATTAGTTTATAAGTTGATTCACCATGCTTTTTTCTACATTGTTATAGATTTAAAGGTGTTGAATTGAGGTGTTTTTCTCTTATATGTTTAATTGGATATGTTTAACCTTAGTATGAATAATAAAGTGATGCATAAGTAGATGACTTAATCTATAATTGAATTATGATTGAAATCCTTAAATTTTATAATAACTTCTATAAAATATATAAAACAATAATGTTAAAGGAATTGATATATATGTGCCATAACTTATGCATTGGATCCTTATGACCATTTGTGGTAGATAAGGTTAACCTTAGAGAGCCAAGGTTGGGATTGTGAGAGATAAGGATAAAAGGAATGAAAGAAAGGATATTTGTTTGTCATAATTGTGTCTATAATAAAAAATGTTGAAAATCATCTTCTTAATGTTCATGTGAGTAGGTACTACCTTCAGGATTCATTAATGAGTAAAGTGCTCTAAATGTTTCCTGTAAGCTAATTATTCTACATTATTTATGATTACATTTTATTGGAATGTAATCAAAATTTTAGGAATAGACCTATAGTTTAATTGTTCATTTAGTTGAGTATGTTGTTTAAGTTAGAGAGGATAATTCTTATTAAGTGCCTAAACATACCCATATGTGGTTTAGTTTTTCATGTACCTAAGTGAATACATCATAACCTTTACCATAGTATGCCAAATGCCTTTCCTTAAAGGATCTTTCCATTTTTTTGTGGACCTATTAGTAGTTGTACTTCTGATTATTTTGATCATTTATATAGAACTTGATTAACTTGGAGCTATAGTTATCCTTAATAAATTGATAGCATAGTTTGAAAATCATACTAGACTAAATGATCAGATTGCTGAACCAGTCAATAAGCTAGTTTGATTAAGGTATTTGGACTAAAAATACATATAAACTAGTAGGAACTAGCTAGAACTGATATAAATGAGTCAAAACCAATTTGAACTTATAAAAATTAGTGGATCAAACCAATTTTTTCAATTTTTTAAAATAAAATTTTCATAATATAATAATTAAGGGTAACACCTTTGTAATTTCATATTGATTGAATTTGTAATTAATGTGAAGGCAACCTATGCCAAAATTAGATTATACTAGTTTGTTAAGTTAAGCTAGGTTATACCTCTAATGACCTTTTAATTTATCTTTCCCAAATTAACCAATTAACAATGGTTACATAATTTTTTAATTTATTTATGCATTAAAAATGGAAGAAACTAATGCAAATAGTAGTAAATCAGAATGTAGGCAAAAATCAAATTATATGTAGAATGTAATATGTAGTATTAACATAGAATCAAAGTTAGGATGTTTGTGATTGAAAATTAAAATAAGTGTATTGAATAAAGCAAAACACAAAGCAAAATAGTAAGAAAGGAAACCAATATAATGAAATAACCAATTCAAAGATTTGAGAACTCTAGTTTGGATTAATTATGGATCACTTGATATTAGACTTTTCTAATTAATTTTTAACCTTGAATTATCCAAAACCCTTGCAATAATTTATGAACCCTACAATGGATAAAAATTTAGGATTTAATCAATTAAGATTAGCTAAATTAAGTAATTGCTATAATCCCTAAGAAGATAGATCGAAATTAATTTAAAGATAGAATTTAGTTGAATTAGGGAATTAAATTAGAAACCTCTAAATTAATCTCTCAATCCACTGCCCCTATGTGTGAAATCATAATTAACCAATAACAATTCAATAACAAAATAGCCAAAGATAAAAAATCAAAAGGATGAACACTAATTGTAACAAATTAATATTTAACTCATGCAAATTTAAGATAATCAGCATAAAAGATTAAGAAAAGAGAAAAATTAATTAGAAGAAATTAATATTATCTAGTAGAAAGGAGCCTAAAATCCTTAAATTAACTCTAAGTGTCTAGCGCTTCATGGTTGAAGAACCAAAGCTAGAAGAAGAGAGAAAACTATGTTGCTGAATTTTGTAAAGTCTAAAGTCTAATTTTATTCTTGCTTTTAATTTGAATTGATACCTCTAAAACCCTATTGGATCTAAAACCTATGCCCCTTAGGATTATAAGAATAGAGCCTTCCTCATTTTTATAAGCCCAAAACTTATTTTTACAAAGTAATTAACTCTAAGAGTTATAGTAGTAAATTCCCTCTAATCTAAATTCTACCTACTATAAAACCACTAAAACAATGTAACTTTGGCAAATCATAAAGATAAAAGTTATAGAGTTGGGTCTTCCAAATATTTAGGAACTAGTTTCACTTTAATTAAACCTCTATAGCCCTAAATATGGTTGAAAAATCGAAACTGGCTTAGTTAGAATAGAATAGGGCTTCAACCTCTTAGCTAAATAAGATCTTTAAGGAGTTCAAATTGGTCTTTGACCAAAACACCAAAGCTTATAAATCTTTCTTTAGGCTTTCCAATGGTATAAAGATTATTCCAATCTGATTTCTAAAGCCTAAGATATAGCTAAAAGATTGAAATAGTGTAAAAATCCAGTATTAACTGAATAATTTCAAAACATTGTAAAACTAATCTTAAATTATAAAATAAGGCCAATTCTTTGAAATTTAGCAAATGTAACACATCAAGAGAAATAAAATAAGAGGAAATAATATACTAAATATCTTTCACATCAAATTCCCCCACACTTAGTTCTTATATATCCTTAAGCTAAACATAACTATATTTAAAACTAAGAAACAAGATACTTCAACTTCTAAAAATTTCAAAATTACAAATCCATAAGCAAAAGATAAATAAAGCTATTAAAAAATATAACACATCATGAACAAAAATCTTAATAAATTTAAAAATAACCAATATAGCAATTTCATTTTAAAAAAGTAGATTAGCATGGTAGATTTTCACAAAATTCACTCTTTAACTCTTAAGTATTTAGGACAAGTGTTTCACTCAAGTTTATTCTATGAAATTGCTCTACTATAAACTTGCTAATCATTTAATTTCTATTACTCAAATTAAATGCACAACATAAATCAAAAGGACTTTATTCAGGGTTGTAATGTGGCTAGGGAAAAGGAAAGGAAGATGGGGATATAAAAGCTAAGAAACCAAAGAAATCAATAAAGTACTTGAATTAGAAACATATAAGCCAATCATAAACAATTGTAACTTAAAAAAACAATATAAATGCAAATTCAATCACTCATTGACTTCTTGATTTTTTTTTAATTTTTTTCTTTAAGTTTTAAAGAAATAAACCATGGAAGAATATCACACAAGAAAGAAAGAGAATAATATAAAATTTCAACATATGGCTCATATTCTCATAATGTATGTCATGCTACCAAGTTCAATCTACTAATTTAAAATCCATCACTACATTAATTAATTTAAAGAAGTAAAATCATTCATTCAATCATATTATAAATCCTATCTAACTTTAGTTAAATCTTACTCATAAAAGTTACAAAATCTCCATTAATAGAAAGAAACTAAAATGACTAAAAACAAGTGAAAAATATATATATTTTATTTTTTTAGTTTTTTTAAAGCATTGAAAAGTATTAAATGAAGACACAAAGCATAAAATAAATCTTAAAAGTCTCCCCCTACACCTTTTAGTTAAAGGTAGCAGAAGTAAATCTCAAATGGCTTACGTTGCCTCTTAAGAAGCATCTTTCTTTAACATCTTTGGCTAGACTCAAGCTCCTTCATCAAGAATAAACCAAGGCCTCCAACTCCATTACATCCACTACTTGCTTTTGAAAAACTTCATAGAATGGTTTAAGCCTATATCCATTAACTTTGAGCACTTTGCTATTTTCAAAATCTTAATCTTAACTACACCATAAGGAAAAATGTTAGTAACAACAAAAAGTCCATTCCAATAGGAATGGAGTTTACCTAGCATTAATTTAAGCTTTGAATTAAATAATAAAACTTTTTGGCCAATTTCAATTTTTTTTCCAAAAAATAAGCTTATCATGGAATGCCTTTGTTTTCCCTTTGTAAAGGCTAGAATTCTTATAGTTTTCAAGTCTATGTTCCTCTAATTCTTGTGATTGTAATTTTCTTTCCTCTCCACATACCTTCAAATCCATATTGCACCTTTTTATAGACCAAAATGCTCTATGCTTCAACTCCACTGGAAGATAACATGCTTTCTAAAAAATAATCTAATATAGGGATATCCTAATAGGAGTTTTATATGTTGTTCTATAAGTCTAAAATGTATTATCCAATCTAAAACTCTAATTTTTTCTATTAGGTTTCACAATTTTCTCAAAAATTGATTTCACTTCTCTATTGGAAAATTTACTTACCTATTTATTTAAAAGTGATATGGTGTGGAAACTCTATGGCAAACCCCTTATTTCTTCAATAAAGCCTCAAATGCTCGATTGTAAAAATGAGTTCCTTGATCACTTATTAAAGCACATAAAATACTAAACCTACTAAAAATGTGAGACCTAATAAAATCTACAATAACTTTAAATCATTAGTTCTGATGGCTATAGCTTCCACCCATTTAAAAATATAATCAATAGCAAGAAAAATGTAAGCAAAGCTAAAGGATGAGGGAAAAAACCCATAAAATTAATTCCCTATATATTAAAAACCTCACAAGAAAGCATAAGAAATTGAGGCATCCTATGATTATAAGTTAAATTCCTTATTTTTTTGACATTGTTTATAATTTTTACATAATATGTAAACATTATGGAATAAAATAAGCTAATAAAAACTAGAATTAGGTACTTTTGTTGCTGTTCTTTTATTTCCAAAGTAACCTCTATAAGTATAAGAATGACAAAATATAAGTATAGAATGAAACTCAAAATCATGTACACATCTCTTAATTATTTGTTTAGTAGAAAATATTCATAAATAAAGATTATCCCACACATAATATTTAGCCTTACTTTTGAACTTATCAATCTGAGCTTTTTTAGCATATGCAGGTAACTCATGTAATTCAATAAATTAGCAAACCAAAGATCTTTACCTACTAATTGAAAAAGTTGCTCATGTAGAAAGGTGTCATGGATGGAAAAAGTGTTGTATCTCTTGAATTTTTGATCAAATGATCTACAACTAAATTTTTAGCTCCACACCTATATCTAATCTCAATATTAAACTTTTGCAAAAGTAACATCTAATCAAGTAAGGTTTTACCTTAGGTTTCTTCATAAAGAACTTCAAAGCTACATGATTAGAAAACACAATCACTTTAAAACTAAATAAATATGATCTAAATTTGTTTAAAGCAAAAGTAATAACTAAAAGTTTATTTTATGTTATAGTTTAGTTGGCTTAGGCAATATCCAAAATTCTTAAAGCATAATAAATCACAAGAGGTTAATTTCCCATTTTTTGTGCAACAATAACACTAATTGCATAATTTGACACATCAAACATTAACCCAAATAGTAAATCCTAAGTTAGTGGCTGAATGATGGGAGTAGTGATAAGAGCTTGCTTTAGCTTGTCAAAAGCTTTCTTGAAATGTTGATCAAACTTAAATTCTACTTCTTTTTAGAGCAACTTGGATAATGGAAGGGCAATCTTGCTAAAATCTCTAATGAAGAACCTATAGAAACTTGCATGATCAAGAAAAGAATACACTTCGTACACACAAGTAAGGTAAATTAAAGTAGTAATCATATCAATCTTACACAGGATCTACTTTAATGCCTTTGTTACTTACTATACATCTTAAAACCATTCCATGCTCTTCCATCAAATGACATTTTTTTCAAAATTTAGCATAAGATTAGTTTCAATGCATTTATCTAAAATTTTGGTAAGGTTATCTAAGCATGCATCAAAAGGTAAATCATAAATAGAAAAATTATCCATGAATACTTCTATGTAATCCTTTAAAAAATAAAAAAATGTTCACTATACACCTTTGGAATGTACTAGGTGCATTATATAGGCCAAAAGGCATCCTTTTATAAGTAAAAGTGCTAAAAGGATATGTGAATATTATCTTTTCTTGATCCTCTAGAGCAATATCAATCTAAAAGTAACTAGTATCACCATCTAGCAGGCAATAATGGGATTTTCTAGCTAATCTCTTAACATTTGATCAATGAATGGTAATGGGAAGTAATGTTTTCTTGTTGCTAGATTTAGCTTCCTATAGCCAATGCATACTCTCTAACTATTTTGAATTCTAGTAGGAAATAAATCATTATTCTAGTTTTTCACAACTATCAAGCTAATTTTCTTAGGGACAACTTGCACTAGACTTTTCCACTTGCTGTTAGAAATGGGATATATAATACTAACTTCCAAAAGTTTGGTAATCTCCTTCTTTATCACATCTAGAATTAAGAGGTTAAGTATTGTTTTAGGTTATCTCATTGGTTTGGCTCTTTCTTTTAGCAAAATCTAATACATACGTGTGGAAGGGCTAATACTAAGAATTTTTACAAATGTCCACTCAATTGCTTGCTTATGAGATATCAAAATTTGCTACAACTTCTTTTCTTGCTTAAGTTATGGATTCTTTGCTATAATGACTAGAAGCTTCTCATTCTTTTCTAATAATTCATATTTTAAATGTTTTGAAAGATATTTGAGCTCTAATGTTTATGGTTGGATCATGGAAGGTATCAATTTTATGGTAAAAATTCACTTCTGCAAGTTGAATTTCTTCTTAAACATCAAATTTTGGGTCTTCTGGAGTAATAATGCCTTCTTTACCTATGAATGCAAATATTTTAGCACATATAGCATACTAGTTATCATTATCATAACAAGTGCACTTATGGTTATCAAAATAATCCATAAACTTAAAAATTTAAGGAAAATCAACAAGCATGTCATCAAGAGTATCTTCAGCAAAGTTATAATCACATCTAGTTGAAACATAGAATGCTCTTCAACAAGGTATTTCATGGCCTCAAAAATGTTGAAACTCATAATTATATCTTTAACTTCCATGGAAAGAGTGTTAGCATCTACATCTACTTTAGTTTTTACTATTTTGAGTGATAGTCTCCTTAGAATTAAAGGTGCATAGTTATTTGAAGATTCATCCTCTATGGGAAAAATGTAGAAATCCACTAGAAATATTAATTCATTAGCTTAAACTAGCATATCTTCAATAACACCAACAGGATATGCAATATTTTAATTAGCTAATTGAATAACAACTCCCATTTGTTTCAAGAGGCTAAGTTGTAAAAAGGAAAATACTGATATTGGAATGACATTAATGGAAGCTCCCAAGTCAATTAAGGCATGCTTAAATCTGTTGTTGCTTATAATGTAGGGTATATTAAATATACTTGGATCCTAGCACTTTTGGGGTAAGTTTGGTTGAAAAGTGACTAATACATTCTATCCTAAGCTTACTTTTTCATTATCATGTACTTTTCTTTTATGTGTACATAGTTCCTTAAGGAATTTAGCATACTTGATAATTTTCTTAATGACATCTAGTAGTAGAATGTTAACTTCTACCTTCTTAAAAGTTTTCAGGATCTCTTTACCTTTGTCAATTTCTTTTATTTTTCTACATTATGTAATTTTGTTTAGGAAGAGAGGCGGTCTTGTATATTCTACTAGTTTCTACACCAATTTTGGTTTGTCTTAATTTCTAGCTTATTGAAAGGGAGCTTTTTATTAAATTTTAAGCATCTACTAGTTATTTTACCCTATGTTGTTGACTTGCTAATTAAGGATTATTAGGAACATGAACTTCTTTTCCACTTCTCCATGTGATGACAAAAACATTACCTCTTAAGTTAGGAATCGTTTAAGAAGGTAATCTATCATAACTTTGGGATTTAAGCCAATATATTGAAAAAGCTAGTTAGCTAGTTTGTGCTTGTATATCTTGTATTCGACCATCTCTTCTCTATTGAAACTGTAAGTTATTATTACCCATTTTCTTGATTAAATTCTTAAAGAATGATTGAGAAGATGAACAGGAGGTTGCTTACTAGTTCTGAAAGTTTTGCTGTTGTTGGATTGGCTTGAAGAGTTACTACTAGAATGGAGGTTTATCTGGTATTATGCTAGTCTAATTGGCTATTGGATTGATGCATTGTCATATCTAAAATTAGGATATTTTCTCTAACTAGGATTATAAAAGTTGGAGTATGGATTATATTTGGGCTACTTTTGCTAGTATTGTGGCTTTCCACGAAAAACTACTATTGAATAAGCTTGGTATTGACCATCATCTTTTTGTAATGTTAGACATGTATTAGTGAAATAAGTTAGGCAAGAATATATGCCACACAATCTAGTAGGAAGGAAGGCTTGTAATTGCTATTGGTATCCTATTACCATTTACCTTATTGGGAAGGTTAATTTATCTATCCTATACATTTTTTTTATTGATCTGCATAGGAAAAGCTTATCTCATGCACATTTTTTGTGGTAAGGAGCATTCTAGTGCTAAATTATTTTGAGTTTGCTACCATTTTAGCTATTAAATACCTAGTTGCTATAAAAATTTTATCTACCAATGTACCACCACTTGTTGCTTCAATCATGCTCTAATTTATGGGAAGAAAGCCTTTATAAAAATACTAGATGAGGAGTTGCTCATTGATTTAGTGATAAAGGTAGCTTCCACATAATTTCTTGAATCTCTCCCAATCCTTATATAATGCTTCACCACCTATTTGCCTAATGCCACATATGTCTCTTTTTATTACAACTACTCTAGATGCATGGAAGAATTTTTCTAATAAAAGTTGCTTCATGTCATTTCAATAGGTAACAAAACTTGGTTGGAGGTAGTATAACTAGTCCTTACTTGCATTAACAAGGGATAAAAGGAAGGCTTTCAATTTGATGTAGTCTTCTAAAATACCTTAAGGCTTCATTATAGAACATACCGCATGTAACTCCTTTAAAAGCTTGTGAAGCTCTTTGCCTGCAAGATCATAAAATCTTGGAAGCAAATGCATTGCACTAGATTTGAGTTTGAAATTAAGATCAAGCTTAGGATATTGGTTACCTAATAGTTAGTAAGTAATATTAGATGTAGCCAATTTCTTCAAGGTCCTATTGTTATTAATCGTATTGTTAGAGTTATCTAAAAGATCAGAATAAAGTGTAGGGATGCTAGAACTACTTGTATATCTACTCTTACATAAAAAATGAGAAGTCTTATCAATTCTAGAATTAAATTCTAATAAATTAGTAGTAGTTCTCCTTGTCATGCATAACCACTACCACTACATTACACTAGGCAGACTGTGAGAACATAAAAACACTAAAATAAAAATGTATTATGAAAAATCACCCTAAATACATCTAATGAACCCATTTAAACATTTTTAAAAATTATAACACCACCATAAAATGAAAGCTATGACCATGTAAAACCCAATAATGCAATAAAAATTTTAAAAAATAAAAATGGTTAAAATAGTAAAATTTGGTGAAAAAGTGGGGCACTCATGAGCAAAGCTTATGACTTTTGATAAGAAAAATCAAAAGTAGCATCACCAAAAATTTTAACTCAGTTGAAGCTAGTGAGATTTAAGTAACTATTTAAGGAGTAAGGTGTAGAATTGTGTAAAACTAGTTTTTATGAACCAAAAACCTTTGTTATAGTGTAGAATGAAGTAATATATGATGAATTATAGTGGAGAAATATGCAACAATCAAAGAATGTAAAAGAATATAAGAAAATGTAGAAAAGTGAAAGTTACCATAAAATGCAACGAAAACACTAATAGATGCAAGACTAATTAGATTACCTAAACAACTATGTAAATCATAACTAGTAAAAGAATAGAAAGGATAAAATCAAGTGGATCCCAAGCATCAACGTCAAAATTTTGATGTGTAGGATCAAATTATACAAGCTTACTAAAAGTAATATAATATAGGATGTCAAACTAGGTTATACCACTAGTGATCCTTTGATTTACATTTTCTAAATTAACTCACTAATAATGATTACACAATTGTTTAATTTATTTGTATATTAAAAATAGAAGAAACTAATGCAAACAATAATAAATCAAAATGCAAGTAGAAATCAAACTATATACATATTACAAAATGCAGTATATAGTATACAATATTAATATAAAATCAGAGTTAGGAGGTTTGTGATTGAAAATTAAAATGAGTTTATTGAACAAAGAAAAACACAAAGTAAAATAGTAAGAAAGAAAACTAATATAATGAAATAGTCAATTCAAGGATTTTAGAACTCTAATTTGGATTAATTATGAATCACTTGATATTTGACTTTTCTAATTAACTTTTTAACCTAAAATTATCCAAAACCCTTGCAATAATTTGTGAACCCTATGCTAGATAACCATCTAGAATTTGAATAATTAAGATTAGCTAAATTAAGCAACCATTATAATCCCTAAAAAAGTAAATAGAAATTGATTTAAAGATAAAATTTGATTAAATTGAGAAATTAAATTAGAAGCCTCCAAATTAATCTCTCAATCTTCTGCCCCTATATGTGAAATCATAATTAACCAATAACAATTCAATAAAAAAATAAGCAAAGATCAGAAATCATAAGGATGAACACTAATTGTAACAAATTAACATTTAACTCATGCAAATTCAAGACAATTAGCATAAAGGATTAAGGAAAAGGGGGAAATTAATTGAAAGAAATCAATATTACAAATTAATATATCGTAATCCACTAGAGAGGAGCCTAAAATCCTTAAATCAACTCTAAGTATTTAGCCCTCCATGGCTAAAGAACAAAAGCTAGAAGAAGAGAGAAAATTGTATTGCTAAATTTTATAAAGTTTAAATTCTAATTATGTTCTTTCCTCTAGTCTAACTTGATGCATCTAAAACCTTATTGGACTTAAAACCTATGCCTCTTAAGATTACAAGAAAAGGGCTTTCCTAATTTTTAGAAGCCTAAAACCTATTTTTACAAAGTAATTAACTTTAAGAGTTATATTAGTGAATTCCCTCAGATTTGAATTTCACCTAATGCAAGACCACTAAAATAACATAATTTTGATAAATCATCAACATAAAAATTGTAAAGCCAAGTTCTAAAAAGATTTGGACACTAGTTTCACATTAACTAGACCTTAGTAGCTCTAGATATGGCCTAAAAATTGAGACTAACTTAGTTATGATAGAAACAAAGCTTCGATTTCTTGGATAAAGAAAATCTTCAAGAAGTTCAAATTGGGCTTTAATAAAAAACCAATGTATTAAATCTTTCTTTATACTTTCCAATAGTATAAATATTTCCCCAATCTAATATCTAAAGCCCAATATATAGCTAAAAATCTAGAATAGTATAAAAAATTTAGCATTAACAAAATAATTTCAAAACATTATAAAACTAACCCCAAATTATCAAACAAGGCTAATTTTGTGAAATTTAGAATATGTAACACATTAAGAGACATGAAATAGGAGGAAATAATATAGTAAATATTTTTCATATTATTAATTTTTTTAATTTTTTCTCATTTAAATTATCCTTATATTACACGTATTTTATTATTTTAAATATATATTATCAATATATACATATAATTTATATTTTTAAAGTCTAACCTCTAATTCAACTAGTGAACTAATGGTTGAATAATGGTCTATTTGATTCAATGACTAGTCTAATTTTAAAAATTATTATTGATAGATATGGAATAGTGATAAGAAACTTGATTAGGCTAACTTATTCTTGTTAGAATATTAACAACATAAGTTAGCCTTACTACTTTTATAGGAACAAGCCTAAACTTAATAGAAAACACATTGAAAATGTAATTTTTATGATAAATTATTTTATAAATGAAAATCCATTTCTTGTTATTCTTCTATCTAGTGAATATAGGAAAGGTATGTGGGACTCTTAAAAAATGGCCTCTTGTTAGTCATAGTCTAATTGATGACAATAACTAAATTATAATTATATATAATAAAAATTCATCTTTTAATAAAATAAAAAATACTCAATAAAATATTTAATGAATAACAATATTTCTAATCAAAATAATAACCAATTAAATTTTATAAATATATTTAGAATATAGATTAATCAATTGAAATTATTAAATGAGTTAAATAAATTAAACTATCTTAAAATTTTAAATATACATATTAATTTCACACAATAGGATTGCTATTGTGGTCATGTTTAAGAAACTAAAAGAGAAATTTTAAAAATTCATTTGAGCTTATTTATTTCTAATGATTTTTATGAAATTGTAAATTGGATTATTACTTTTATGATTAACTTTTATGTAATCTATTTATTTAAGCATGTGTAGTTCATTTGATAAATTGGTTAGCCTAAAAAAGAGCAATGAGTCATTCCTTATTCCTTAAAATAGCATTGGATTGTGATCGATCATGTAACTCCCTCACTTATTAACACCTTAATTCTCATTAAATAGGTAATTATTACACAATTAGGTCTTTTTGAGGCCAAATTATGATTCCGTAAAACAAAATATTACAGATTTTGAGTTTAAGAAATTTTCTGCTCATTTCGAGAATTACTGGACCAACTTAAAAAATATGAAAAACTACTTTTTGGAACTCCAAAAATCATGAAATTTATACCTATGAACCTTTCACATGTTGGATTCATCCAGTAAAAATTTGACATAACTTAGATATCATTTGTCCTCTCAAAACTCACAGCAAAGTGTTTCTGTTCTAGTGCTGTCTAGAATTTACAACTGTAAAAGTAAGCCCTTAGTTCAGCAGGTAAATCAACTCCGAATAAGCTCAAATTTGGCATGGGACTTTTTTAACATGTTATATATTTTCCATAAAATTTTCAGATTAAAAATCATCCATTTACTGCTTCTGATCACTGAGTTACAATTAGTGCTCAGCACTGTGATGGTAACAGGGGAGACCAAAACGTGTAATAAATTCACACAGTAAAATTTTGGCACAGAGTTCATTGAGTATGTAAGGTTCATCCCTGAATTTTCTCACAATTTTTTTTAGCATTAAAACTCCACCAAAAGTCCCTACAAACATACTCAACCTGCTGCCTGCGAGTTTACTGTTCATTTGGTCATTTACTATTCATTTGGTCATTTTCAATTTCACACATATTGCATATTAAATTGCCTTCTACTCCAAACTAGCTCACAATACCTCAAATTCATGTATTTCATACAATATAGGCAAGGGTCATATAGTTATACAAAAATTTCAACTTACAAAACATATATCCATCACATACTAACATCACAAACTATATAGACAATTTTAATACAACTTTAAAACATTATTCTCCTTTGTCAAGAGGGCCTTTAAAAGCATCACCTGAAATGGTTAGTAACAATATAGAAACATAAGAAATGAGGTTTCCCAATAGCTAGCTATTTCAAGAAAAACATATCAAGCCATTCTAGATCCTTAACTCAATAAAAATATACATTCCAAAATCAATTAATCAATCATTTAACACATTATTTCATATCATTGTCATCTAATACCATTGTAGGAATCATGCACCACACACAGCAATCATCAAGCCCATTCAAGGACTCATATAGATATCTAGATGGCTATCAAGGCCTCATACACAGCAATTTCACTGTGTTCCCGGGGTACTCGGGCCATAAGCCTCACATACAGCATTTCACTGTCTTTCCGAGGTACTCAGGGCCATAAGTACCGCACACAGCAATTTTGTACACATTTCATACAATGGCACAAGATACAGAAAAATATGTAAATAAAAAATAGAGCTTAAAGATAAAGTTAGCTACCTTTTAAAAGCTTCCAATAGTGATGTTTCCTTTGCCCTCACTTAAAAACTTCTTTACAATTCCTCTTACCTTTCCAACTTGTCACTTCTTAGTCTACATAAATATACATTATAGTTCTTATTAGAACATCATTTTTTTTCTTAAACTTCATGTTTTCTTCACTTCCTCCACATACACTAAACCATGAAGGAAGTATCCAAATTTTAATGTACATTCCAATACCTCCTAAATTTTATTGTAATACATTATTCCAATCTTCCAAAAATACAATTAAATGGCTAAAACTCCTTCCTCTCCCATGCTCACGGATTTGGCTTTCAAAAGGGGATTTTCACACAAACTTTCATAATTCCAAATTTCATCTTCCATAGGCTCCATAATTCATAGGAATCATTGTAATTTCATCAATTTAGCCAAATTCCAAACAAATCATACCAAATCCATACATACACCATTATACCTTTAAAACCCTAGTGTGTACATCATGGTTTCTTGTTGTTTTTACACAAAACCAAAGCCATAGATCAATATAACAACATCCAAAACACCATTAGACATGTTCAAATCATCCAAAACTCCATGGTCAACCACCTTTGACCACACCAACATTAAAATTTCAAGAAACTAAAAAGAGTACATTAAAGAGCTTTTAGAGGAGAACATTTTTACCTCTTGGTGCAACTTGAAAATACTCACTTAGAGCTCACCAAACTTGATCAAACTTGAGGTTTCTTCAATCTAAATACACTAATAGATAGAGCTTGATGAGAGGAACAACTTTATCTTCTATACCTAAGCTTAATTCTCACTATTTTTAGGTGAAAAAGCCAAAAGAATTTTTCTCTCTCTTCCTTCTGTCTCTTGCACGTCTTTGGTGCTTTCATGGAGGTGGTCTACAGCTTGGAGAAGAAAAGAGAAGGAAGAAGAGTTTTCATGAAGCTTCAAGGGTATTTTGATCATTTTTGAAAATTTCAAGGGTATTTTAGTCCTTTTTCATCAATTAGTAAGGCTATTCTTGCCATTTTTCTTTAATAATGACACTTGTCATGTGTCTATTGGTCACACTTTATGGAATTACATACTACACTCTAAATTCTTGATTATTCATATTACATCCCAAATTCTTGGTTATTCACACTTTAACCACACCCAATTTTATACTTTTGCAATTTAGTCCATAGGGTTTTTGTCTGTTTAAAATTCCTTACACTGTTAGACTTAGACAACTCCCCTTTTTAAGGTTTTCTAACCTCCTCTGATCATCTATACTGTTTAGAAAAATTAATTCTTTCCATACTATCATTTTTCCTTTAAAATTTCGATTACACTTACACTTAATTCCTTTCAACTTAAGATTCACCCACCAAGCTAATTCAAACGTACTCTTCGTTTCTACAACCTCAGAATTTAGAGATTCAAATGATAGAATTAAAAATTTAGGACATTACAGATCATTTAAAGCCTAAGCATGTTTCTAAAATGTATTTCCTAAATAATTAATTTCCTCATATTTAATTTATTTTGAAAATGACAAACTTGGAGACAAAGAAAGCTTATAATTGCTTGTCAACTATTATCATGTTTAATTATATTGATCCAATTGTTAGTCAAAAAGCAAAGGATGTTTGATTATTATATTCAAAAGCAACATGTTCTAGAATGCTATAAATAATTTTAATGTGTTTCTTTGAGAAAAGACAATTTGAGAGGCATCTTTAGTTTAAAATTTTAATTTGAATTGTCACATTATTATTCAAATTTCTATCCTTTAGCAAGATGTAGAAATCTAGCTAGCATGTGAAAGAACAAAGAGCTTGCTTTTTCAAGAAAATGACTACAAGAGGGAAGATTCAAAGCTAAATTATCTAGTACACTTTCGAGTTGGCAAGACAAGCATCTTAGATAAGCTATACTAACTTGGGTAGCAAGTATATTTGGAGAACAAGTCCAAGATTTCTATAAATAGTTGCTTACTTCAAAAGATGAAAGCTTAATGGTCTTATTATCGTATATTTTGTAGAAAAACCTCTTAAGCTTCATCTTCCTCAAACTTCTTTCCACAAATCCTTAAGGTTAAACTTGCATATCCACTTTAAGAAAGTCATTTGTGATTCATGCAAAATCTTTTAAAGAGATTGTGAGAAAACCTTCCTTTTCCATTGTGAAATACTAGTGGAGGTTTGTGGAATCTTGTAAATCTAGGTAAAACTCAAATTCTAATGTTGATTAGTTAGATCTTGTAATGTTAGTTAGTGGTTGAAATATTAGTGTTAATTGAGTCGATCTTATAAATTTAGGTAGAGATTGAAATCTTAGTGGAGATTGGGATAAATCTTGTAAAGTTAAATATTGTAACTTGTTAAAAAATATGGGATACCTCAAGTGAAATTTGGTAGCTTAAGAAGTGTGGAATAAACCTAAAAGAAGTTTCTTTTAGACCATTGATCCATAATAAAAATCTTTAGTGTTATCTCTTATTTCTTACACTTTTAATTTTCAAGAATTTTACATTCCATTGCTTAATATTGTTCCTTTATGCTACTACGCTTATATGTTCAAGCTTGCAAGATCTATTAATTTGAAAATTTCGTTGAATATTATACTTGCTATTTCAAAAAGCTTTTATAATTTAATATTATCAAAACTTCATTTTATTACTTTATATTGCTTTCAAAGCTTACAGGTTCCTAGCTTGCTCTTTCATAACTTTTATATTTTAATTCGGTTATCTTACTATGCTTGATAATATTATGTAAAACTATTTTTAGAAAGCATGGTTATTTAATTAGATTTAATTTTAACTTCATATTTATTTTTTTTAATATTATAAAAGTTTTTTATTAATTTTTTAAACAACATATTCAACATATTTGCAAAAAGTTTTGAAAAAATCATTAAAATCATTATTTCCAAGTAAATTATTTTAGAAGCCAATTCATGCCCTCTTGGCTTATTCTATTCTATCAATTGCTATCTAAGCTTGGTCTCACTATTTTGAAGTTTAATAACTTTGTGAGTAAAGATCTTGTAGGAAATAGAATTTCTAGGTCACTCACATGGACCAAAAGGACATTTTATCACTAGAACACCAAAATTTGATGAAGTAAATTATAACTATTAAAAGTTTAGAATGATGATCTTCATCAAATCCATCAACATCAATGTAAAAAAAATAATTAAGGAAGGATATGAAGTGCTAACAAAAGGTGAAAGAGGAAGATTGGTGCTTAAACTTGAAATAGATTAAATCAATGATAACTTCTGAAAGGAAGCACTCCATGCAAAAGTTATGAATACTACTATGTATGTTATAACACTTGGAGAATTTAAGAAAAAATCAAAGTGTACCATAGCTAAAGCAATGTGGTAAAGTCACTTATGAATGTATGAATCAAGTGAAGGAAACTAGAATAAAGTTACCCATACATAAATATGAAATCTTTAAAATAAAAGAAAATAAAAAAATAAAGCCTATATTTGAAAAGCTATCAACCATTATCAGTGATCTTCATATATTAGGAAAGATCATTACTGATGAAGAGTTAATGATGAAAATGTTGAAAACTCTTCATAAAATATGATAATCCCAAGTAGATATCATATAAAAAGGAAATGATCTCTTTACTTTTACTTATGATGTATTAAGAGGAATACTCTTAACTTATGAAAGAACTTATATGAGAGATAATCAAAGAAAGAAAAAGAAAATGATGAAGAAGAGGATGCTCTTAAGGAAGAAAAAAAAATGAATAGGAAGAATAAGCAGCCTTGATGGCAAGAAGGTTCTTTAGAATGTACAAAATAAAAGGAGGCTTCAAGTTAAGAGCTCTTCAAAAAGGAAATAAAAACAAAAAGAAAATAAGCAACCAAATATTGATTTGTTTTGAATGTAAGAAACTGGCCTATAAAAAGAGTGATTGCCTAAAGCTTAAAAGGAAATATCAAAATATACTTTCAAAGAAAAAGTCATTGATGGCTAGTTGGTATGATAAAGAAAACTCATTAGAGAATGAGCAAAAAGAAAAGGATGAGCCAAAAGAGATTGCAAACTATTGCTTTATGGCAAAAAACCAAGATAATGAGGTAAGTAATGAGGACACCTAAATTCCTTTATCATATGATAAGTTAAATGAATTCTTTGAGAACTTAATGAAAGGCTTTCAATAAATTTTTAAAAAAATTGGCTTAAAATTGAAAATGAAAGGTAAACTTTGTTAAAAAATAAACAAATTGTCACAAAAATGAAAAATGAATTGTGACCTCTTTGGAAAAAAATCATATTCTTGAATTTTTGAGAAAGGAAAAAAGACATTTTAAAAAAATGAAAATCATTTATTGATATGGTAAAAGAAAATCAAGTTTTAATAAAGGAGTTAGAATCCACAAAAAGGGAAAACAAAAACTTAATGAATAGTATCCAATATTTAATTGATCTTCTAATTTTAAAAAGGAAAATAATTTTCTAAAAAAAGAAGATTAATACATGAACTAATAATCTTACCAACTTTGTCAAATGAAATAATAACTTAGATACTCTTTTAGGTATTCAAAGGTATTCTTTGGAAAAAAAAAAGATAGATTAGGATATCTTTATGATCATTGTGAAAAGTTTTACAAAAACCCTTTTGTGAAAGCTACTTATTCATTATGTCATAAAGTCATATGCAATTATTGTGGAATTTAATGACATTTAGTATTCTTTTGTCATAAAAGGAAAAGATTAAACATAAGGATGAATTATCCATAGTTACTAAAAAAGCAAGATGTTGAAAAGAAATGAGCAACTAACCCGTAAAGACCTAGGAAAATTTGGGTGCCTAAGAAAATCCAATCTTATATTGTAGGTTTTTCTTAAAATAGTAATCAAAAGGGATGATTGGTTTCTTGATAATCATTGCTCAAGATATATGATTAAAGATCAAAGCAAGTTTACTTTCCTCAAGCTTATCAATGACAGAAATATGACACTCAAAGATAACACACAATGCAAGATTATCGGTATTAGTAAGATAGGAATGGGTTTTATTTCCATTAATAATATTAGTTTGGTTAATGGTTTGAACTATGATCTTCTAGATATTAGCTAACTTTATGGCAAAGGTTATAGAGTTATTTTTTAAATTTCTCATTGATTTATTTAAGTCAAAAAGGAAAATAAGATTTGTATCATTGGTAAAAGAGTTAACAATATTTATGTTTCAAATATGCATGATGACCTTTTAATTTCTTTAAAATATCTTGCATCCATAAATGATGAAAGTTCATTATGATATAGGAGATTTGACCATGTTAATATGTATCTTATTTCAAATCTTTCCAAGAATGACCTTGTGATCACTCTTTCAAAAATTAATTTTAAAATAAGATCACATATGTGACACATGTTAACAAGGCAAACAAGTGAAATCATCTTTCTAATCCATAAATGTGGTATTTACTTCTAGGCCTTTAGAAGTCTTATATATGAACTTGTTTAGTCCAACCAAGATGCAAAGTTTAGGAGGAAAGGTATGACTTGTTTATTATTGATGATTTCTTTAGATGTACATGGATATGCTTTTTTTTTTGCATATAAGGATGATACATTTGAAATATTTAAGAAATTTTGCAAGAGAGCCAAAGTCAAAAAGGTATTTGCATAGAAGGTATTAAAAGTGACTATGGTGGATAATTTGAAAGTCAAAAGTTTAAAAAATTTTGTGAAAATAATGGCATCGATCATAATTTATCTTTTCTAAGAACTCTCTAACAAAATAGGGTCATGGAAATAAAGAATAGAATTTTACAAAATATGGTTAAAATCATGGTTTATGAAAATAATTTGATAAAATACTTTTAGGGCAAAGCTATAAACACTTTTTACTTTATTTTAAATAAATGCTTTATAAGACCTATTTTAAAGAAAACTCCATATGAACTATAGATAGGTAGAAAACCCAAAATAGGTTGCTTCTATGCTTTTAGATGCAAATACTTTATTTTAAATAATGGAAAAGATAACCTTGTAAATTTTGACTTAATAAATGATGAAAGAATTTTTGTTGGATACTCTATAACAAGTAAAGCTTATAAAGTATATAATGAAAGAACCTTCACTATAGAAGAATCTATATATGTTTATATTTAATGAATCTAATGATTTTTTTTAAGAATTTAGATGAAGATGATTAAGTGATCTTAGATAAGCAAGGATAAAAAAAGCAAGCAAAATTGGAAAATATTGCTCAAACCGAAGCTCAAATTCTAAAAGAACAAGAAAGTTGCTCTTTTAGACATTATAAAGAAAATGAGCCAACTCCCCTATAATAAGTTGAAAAATATCATAAATTACTTCATAAGACCAACAAAAAATAGCTTAGAGAAGGGAAAAACTAATCTAACTATCTAATTGATTTTATTATTAATGGTCTATTTCAAGATATCAAAACCAAATTCTTTTTTGAATATAAAGTTAATCAAGATGTATATTCCATACAAAACTAAAAAATATTTGCAAAATGCTCTTAGTGATGAAATTTGGATTAAAACCATAAAAGAGGATTTCAATTAATTTGAAAAGAATAAGATATGGATGCTTGTATGTTAACCATCCAATAATCAGAACTAAATGATTGTTTTGCAACAAATTGGATGAATCCAATAAAGTGATAAGAAACAATGTAAAGTCAATAGCATAAAGGTATAATCAATAGGAATGTATTGACTATTATGAAACTTATTCTGCTGTTGCTAGATTAGAATATATTAGAATGCTACTTTCTTTTGTATGCTTTAAAAATTTTAAACCTTACCAAAAGGATGTGAAATGTGATTTCCTAAATGGCTTTTTAGATGTTGAAGTTTATGTGAAACAACCTCCCATTTTTGAAGAAAAGAAAAGCCAAATCATGTTTTCAAACTTACAAGATTTAAAGCAAGCTCCAATAGCATAGTATAAAAGGCTAAGTGTGTTTCTTATTGATAATGGTTCTATTAGAAGAAAAGTCTATGTAATTTTTTTTAATTAAAACTGTTAAGCATGACATTTTTATAGTTAAGATTTCTATGGATGATAATATTTTTGAATCTACTAACAATCTTTTATGTAATAAATTTTCAAATCTTATGAAAGGAAGATTTGAAATGATCATGATGGGAAAATTTACATTCTTTCTTAACCTATAAGTCAGATAATCAAAAGAAAGAATATTCATAAATTAAGCAAAATAAACAAATAAGTTCCTAAAGAAGTTCAAATTGCAAAATGCTAAAGTAATTAGGACTCCTATGAATCCCTCCATAAAATGGTAAGTTGATTGATTGAAAGCATATCAAGGTATGATTAATTCACTACTTTATTTAACTACAAGTGGACTAACTATCATGTTTAACATATGCTTTTGTGCTAGATATCAATTAAGTCTTAAAGAGTCTCACCTATAAGCTATGAAAAGAATTTTTAGATATTTGTTAGGAACAAATAATTATGGTTTTTAGGATCCCAATGAAGGTTCTGGGACCTGATAGGATATTTAGATGTTGATTTTGCGAGATGCAAGTTAAATAGAAAAGGCATAAATGGAGCATGTTAATTCTTGGGACAAAGACTTATTTCATAGCATAGCAAAAAGTAAGTTTAATTTGTTTTCTTAACAATTAAAGCTAAATACATAGTAAGTTAGAAGTTGTTGTACTCAAATGTTATGGATGAAAATGCAACTTGAAGACCACAATTTGAAATTCAAACCTATTCTTGTATTCTATAATAATACAAGTATTATAAATTGAACAAAAAATTCTATCTAGCACTCTAGAATAAAGCACATTGAGAGTAAATAGCACTTTATTAGTAATCATGTGCAAAGAGGAGATATTATGCTTGATTTTATAAATACAAAAAATTAATTAGGAGATATCTTCATAAAACCATTATATAAGGATAGAATTTTATTTGTTAAAAAAGAACTTAGTATGACTTACTTTGATTGCTTTATCTGTTTTATGTGCCATAAATGTGTATTTATATGTTTATTTAGCATGGCATACATATAGATAGAATTACTATTAAAATTTTAAGATATAATGTTAGAGACAAATAAAAGAGCAAGCTATCTACTTTTTTGAATCATTCACTAGAAGACTTGATCAAAATTGAAATTGGATGCCATTGCTTTATGCTAAAAACACCCTTTCATGCCAACCTTCAACCACTTTGAACTTCAATTTCCTATTCATTAATTTTGTATGGTTTCAAGAAAATCCCCATTTAATTTCCATTAATTTGTAGGCAAGTGGCTTAAACTCAATTAAAAGCTAGTTTATCTTTTTGAATCTCATAGTTCAAAATTATCTTTATGATAAATGCACAAATGCACCTAAATTCTATGTGTTTCATCACTCATTTACTTAGTATTTTGTGCAAATTGATTGAAAAGGATACTTAGATGCTCTATATTTTGTTTTCAGGTCTTGAAATGACACATATGAGCATTAGAAAAGGATCCGGAAGCAAAACCATTCAAATTGTGAAGAATTGAAGCAAATTTGTTCACTTGACAAAGAACACGGGGTATAGGAACCCCGTGTTTAGGGCCATGTTTCATTCTGGATTGCTTCGAGGATTCACTGAGCTGCTCAAAGAAGAACATGGGGTTAAACACGGGACGTGTTCTACCTCGTGTATCTTACTGCCATTCGCTTCTGAGGTAAACACGGGGAGTGTCACACCCCGTGTAATATGCTGATCAGTCTTCGTTGAAGAACACGGGGTACAACATGGGACGTGTTCTACCCCGTGTATATTACTGCTTGACACTTCGGAGAAGAACACGGGGCGTGTCGCACAACGTGTTTCGTGTTGCTTAACTTTCGCTAAGAAACACGGGGTAAAACACGGGACATGTTGAACCCCGTGTACATCACTAATATAAGTTTTGCGCAAAATTTTCAAAATGGAGGAGGAGAAACTGAGAATTAACAAGGAGAGTTGCTGGGAGAAACCCTAGGGGAGATCCAAACTCACCAAGGGCACCTTCTAACGTGGATTCAAGTAAGGAATTGAGGAATCAAGCAAGAAATTTGTAGATCTTCATGAATTGTTTGACTTCCCTCTTTGTTTTCTGGTTTTCTTCTGATTTTGTAATGTTTTCACACTAAACCCTTGAGCTTAGCTTGGGTGAACTTATTCATGGAGTTATGGAACTGAATTTTATATAATCTAACTTGATTTACTGTTGAATTATGATTTGATTATGCTATTTTGTGCTGGAGCAAACCAATATATCCGGAATATTGGATTTGTGTTATGGATTAATTGATTCTAGGTTGAAATGACTAATTAATTAATCAGACCTTGCATGATCATTGGGAATATCAATTAGACTTAGGAATTAAGCTAATTAGATTCTTTTGCACAGGATGAAATGTCCAAGAATGGATTCTAAGCAAGTTAATGCAACCTAGATGAGTGATTACTAGAGTAATTATGGGCACTTAATCTTTTGGTTAGTAGCTAGTAGCCTTACAATGGGGTATAGCTTAAATTAGGTAATCCAACAATCTTAATTAATAGTAAACTAAGTTAGAGGACTATATTCATTCCATAATGAAATGTACAAGGGATCCTTAAGCTGAGTACGCCTTCATTTCATTGGATCAAACCTTATTTTTGATAACTAAGCTCTGTTTTACATTTCACTCTTGATTCTCAAAATCAATTGATCCGCCTAGATAATTTTACTTGAGATTTAGTTAGTACTCAACCTACAATTCTTGTGGAGAACGATAATCTTTTATACTATAACTCGACTTAACCCGTGTACTTGCGGGATAGCAGTCACTTTACAACTAGGTTTAGCCTTATAGCTAGTTCTTTTTTCTTGAAATACTTTAAAAATCTTTCACAATATTATTAACCTTTTCACAAAATGGAAAAATAACTATTTTTACTTAATTTTCAAATAGAGCTAGGACCTAAACCTGGCTTCGTGTTTCCTTTCACTTAACTTCTCTACTATTTGATCTAGACCTTCATAATTTGTCAACATCTTTGAGTTTTTGCTTCTTGTCTCTTTCTAATACACTTCTTGCTCTCAAAAAACACTTTCCTTCTAAAACCTCTTTCCTTTTTTTTTCTAAATAAACAACAACATTTTGCCTTATTTTTCATTTCTAACTTAAAGCTTTAACCATTATCCCTTTTTCTTTAACAATGGTGCATAACCTAAATTTAAATGATCATGATTTCAAAAATACATTTGCAAAATGAATATTTAATCTATTGAAAAATATAGAATATGCATCCAATCACAAAAAGTAGATTTATAGTCCATAAAGAATGCTAAAGTTGAAAACTTTTAGTGCAAAAAAGAAATAGGCTTGGAAGTAATTTTTGCCATAGAGGAACTAATTTATGAAAAGCTTGTAAAGCTTTTCAATGATAATCTTGGTGCCTAAAAAGGATAACATGTTGACCATTTTCATCAATAGTAGAGAAGAGCATGTTGATATTACAATGATAAACCATAAATCATAAGGACTCTAAATGATAGAAAAAGAATTAATTTATGCAAAATCACAAAGAATGATAGAGGATATAACTTTAAAAGGTGGTTCAGAAAAATTGGAGATGGCACTAACATTTCAATTCCAAAGGCAAACTAATTAGGGAGGAACCATGAAGCTTTTCACTATAACATTTGCAAGGTATTATGCTTAAAAGTGGTTCTTTAAGCAATATCAATAATTTTGAAGCTTTCTTACTTTAGGCAATAGAAACTAAGTTTAAATTGAACTTTAGATATCTTGTGATTGAACATATGATTGCCATGAAAAATAGAATGGATATCTTATTAGGTTATGGTGTGCTTACCACTAAGATACTTAGGTATTTTAATGCTAATCTATCAAAAGAGGAGGAAAAGGGAGTGTCAAATGGAAATATCATAAATTAAGAATGGATGAATAACTTAAGATACAAGAAGTCAAAATAGTTACTTACTTATATGAATAGAAAGATTATCAAGCTAGAAAATTATTTAGCAGAAGTTTAAAGATTGAGAAGAAAAAGTATTATGAAGAAATTTCTACAAAAAATAATGAAAAAAAAGGAAAATGAAACAAGAAAAGAGATATCTAATTCAAAAAAAATAATGAGTAACTTATTGCTCAAAGTTTTAGAGGAATTAAGATAGATGAAAGGGGAAGAAAAATACTAAGGCAAAAGATATTAAAAACTAAGAAGAAGAAGAAAAAAAAAGGAAATGCAAGATTCAAGAAATTGCTTAAGAGAAGCTAAAGAGATGAAGGGCACTGCTAAGATCCTGAAAAAGATAAAAAGGGCAAGAAGCAGTAAAATTCTAAGAAGAAAGAAACCTAAAGAAAGTAAGAGATCAAATAAAGTTCTTACATCTAGTTTCACTCCCAGTTATTATGAAACTAAAAGAATAAATCTAAAGGAAGCCAAGATTATTAATGTTCTATCTAATGATGACTTTTTTATCTAAAGAAGAGAAGACTAATGAAGAATTTGAGGTAGAAAGGCTAGATGTAAAGCCATACAAAGAAAGAATGCTATTCACGTAATTTGAAAATCAACTAATGAACCTAAATTGGCTAAGGAAGAAAATAGTGACATATTAAAAGCTTAAAGGATCATTAAGGAAGAACTTAAAAAGGAAAGATAGAAAAGAAATGAGGAAGCCTTGAGAAGTAAGAAAAAGAGGATAAGAAAAGGAAAGAAATTGAAAAAAATTGAAATAAGGAAGTCAATTGATGATAACTTACATTAAGAAAAAGCAAAATATGAGATGAAAGAAGAAGAATAGGAGAAAAATAGTAACTTTGATGAAGGAATAGAGTAAGAAAATGTGGAGTTTGATGCTTAAATTGAAAGAGATAAATATATATTAGTACAAATTGAAATTGATCTAGAGAAGATCCACATTGGAAACTCTGAGATATAGATAGACTCCTCAATTCCTAAATCAGAAAAGAGCATTAGTCCAAATAAAAATAATTCAACTTTCATAGTGGAACATTTTTATTACATTTTTTGTTTGGGGAGAGATCAAAATCATTTGATGACTTAACATTGTAAGCCAATTTACCTAAAACATACTATAAAGAAAAAGAATATCTATAATGCCAATTCAATGTAGATTATTTCTTACCTTGATTGAGTTATTCAACACCTTAATTATTGAACCTAGAGCTTGGAATCTAAAAGTTGAAACATTACCAATCAATCCTACTCAACCTTTATTACCATTATTATAGACTACTGCACTTGAACACTAAATTTTGAAAAACTTAACCATCTCTTATTCTAGATTTTTAGAACTTCTCATGTATACCTTTCATTACAACTCTTTTAGATCCAATGATGATTGAATTGGAATAACTTTTGCAAAACCTTATTATTTAAACTTTTAACACCATGAAAGTAGAATCTCTTAGTAGCAAGAAAGATGATGTTGCAAGAATTGAAAAATTAGAAGAAAATATAGAAAAGCTATCAAATAAGGTGGATCATGGTTTTAAAGAACTAAAATAGCAAATGAATACAATGATATAGCTATTGTTAAACAAAAGGAAACCTTTTATTTAGGCTAAGCCTTGAAGAGAAGAAGATGAAAAAAGTATTTTGATCTTTTGAAATTGCCTCTAACATTATACATATGCATTTAGTATTTAATAAGATTGTTAAAAAGGTTAGATGTAAATAGGGCCAAAACTATTAAGATATTACCCCTTTTGGCATGCAGTTTTGGTAAATTAATGCTTGAACCATGTGGATAACTTTATATTATATTATTTTTCATTTGAGGGATATTCCATTTATCTTATTGCTACTATAATTAATGGTACTTTGGTTTATTTTCTTTTTATTATTAACTAATATCTTGAATTATATGCATTTATACAATTTCACTTCTTACTTATGGGTCATGATGTATTAAAAATCACTGCACATGGGTATCTAGTATTGTCTCTTGATGTTGTATCTATTTTTTTTACTATTTAGTTTACTTTCTAGTTTATTTGAGATTAAAAATCACTTTTCCTTCTACCTATTCTAGATAAACACATGTTTTCTTACTTATTTTCTTATATTTTTCAACTATCTTTTCCAATTTTAATTTATTCTTTTTTCTTGATATTTGTCATAGGATTTCCCCTTTTATTTTAACTGTTTGTCTATTTTTAAGGTTTACATGTTAACTCCTTTTAATTGACTCTTAATTTCATAAGATTTCAAAGATTGACTTAAATTCTTTTATTGTTTTCTTTATTTTATTTTTTATCTTCATCTCTATTGATAAAAAGTTACAAATTTATAAATTAATTTTTATTGATTTACTAATATTTTCTATTATTTCTAGCTTTCTAGTTATTTTCTAACATGTTTCTATCTTTTTCTAGTTTTTACTTAATATTTTAGTTTAAAGATTGGTAGATTTTTTTGGTTTTGGTATGATATATCAATATTGTTATTGGTTTTCAAGCTAAGTTTTTTTTTTTTTACTCATTGTTACTTTGCATGGTTTGATCTAATACCTTTCTATTTTTACTATTTTCTATTTTGGATGTATATTGTTCTAATGACTACTTTGATAATTTTACTTTTACATTTTGTGCTTCCTTTATCTCCCTTGCTTGTTGGATTTGATAATGTCAAAAGAGGGAGTAAAAAATTGTAAATTTTTCTAACATAAATTTAAAGGAGTTGCACATTTTTAGGGAAAGCATGACATTATGATGATTTTCTTGATACTATGATATAATTTTTTGATATTATTAAGAAGTGCTCATGCTTCAATACTTTAAATTATCAATGTACAAGATTTTATCTATATTATTTCCTCCTATTTCATGCCTTTTAGTGTATTACATATTCTTAATTTCATAAAATTGGCCTTGTCTTCTTAATTTGGAAGTGATTTTACAATGATTTGAAATTATTTAATTAATGCTAAATTTTTGGCCATATTTTGGGCTTTAAATATCATATTAGGGTAATCTTTACATTGTTCAAAAGTTTAAGAAAGCTCTATAACTTTAATTTTATTCAAAGCTTAATTTAGACGTCTAGAAGGTCTAACTTAGTTAAGAAGTTAAAGCCCTATTTTTATCCTAACTAAGCTAGCCTTGATTTTTTAGTCATATCTAGAGCTCTAGATGGCTAATTAATGTGACACCAATGCCTAAAACTTCCTAGAATCTAACTCTATAACTTTTATGCTAGTGGTTTATTAAAACTACATAGTTTTAGTGATTTTACATTAAGTGGAAGTTGGAGTTACAAAATTTAATTGCTAGTGCATTATTTTGTAAAATATGTTCTGGGCTTTAAAAATTAGCAAGGCCCTATTCTTTATAACTTTAAAAGGCATAGGATTTAGGCCATTAGGTTTTAGGGCCATCAAGTTAGACATAGAAGGCAAAAACACTACATACTTTCAATATACTACACAATTAAATAAAGAAGACTTTTCTCTCTTCTTTAAGTTTTTTGTTCTTCAGTTATGGAAGGCTAAACTTCTAGTTACTCAAGGATTTTAAAGCTCATCTCTATTGGATTATGAGATTTTAATTTGTAATATTAACTTCTTTTAATTACTTTTCCTCTTTCTCTCATTCTTTATGCTAATTGCTTGAAATTGCATGTGCCAATTGTTAATTTGGTAAAATTGATATCTAACTTTGTGATTTCTAATCTTTATCTATTTTATGTTAAATTGTAATTAGTTAATCATGATTTTTCATGTGAGAACAAAGGATTGAGAGATTGAATTAGAGGTTCTTGGTTTAATCCCTTAGTTTAGCTAAATTTTATTTTCAAACTAATTTTAATTTGGCTCTATATGAATTATAATGATTGCTTAATTTTCCTAATCTTAATTGATTAAATCTTAAGTGGTCATCTGGCTTAGAAATCATGAATTATTGCAAGGGTTCCAAATAATTCAAGGTTCAAAAATTAATTGAAACAGCTAAATATTTTGTAATCTATTATTAATCCACACTAAAAGCTCTCAAATCCTTAGATTGACTACTTTACTATATTTATTTTCTTCCTTACTATTTTACTTTTGTATTTTATTTTGTTTAATATATTTATTTTAATTTTGTATCAAAACCCCTCAATTTAGTTCTATGTTCTATTCTATATTCTAAATACTATCTTAATCTATCTACATTTTATATGCATTTCTATTTTACTATTGTTTACATTCATTCCTTCTATTTTTAATGCATAAAAAGCTTAACAATTGTCTAATCATTGTTAATAATTAATTGAGAAAGGATATATCAAGGGATCACTAGCGGTATGATCTAGTTTGTTACCCTATATTACATTACTTTTGGCAAATTAGTTATAATTAATTTTGGAATATTGTGAATCTATTCAAAATTTTGACATTGTTGCCGAGGATCCACTTGAATTCATCATTTCCCATCTTTTACTAGCTATAATTTGCATAATTGTTTAAGCATTTTAGCCAGTTGTTCCATCTATTAATGTTTTGCCTGCATTTTATGGTATTTATCTTTTTTCTGCATTTTCTTGTATTATCTTGTATTATTTAACTATTGCATATTCTCCCACTATAATTCATCATCTTTCATCAAGTGTTACTTTATTTTACACTTTAATAAAGGTTTTTGGCTTATTAGAATAAGTTGCACACAATTTTGCATTGCTACCCCTTGAATAGGTATCAAAGTAACTAGCTCTAATTGAGCTAAAATTTTTTTTAATGATAGAAAATATTTTTCTAATCAAGAATCATGAGTAGTCCCCTTTTTGGGCCAAATTCTATCATTTTGACTACTTTTTTAAATTTTAAAATTTTTTATTATATTTTTAGGTTATGCATGGTCATAGCTTTCATTTTGTGGTGGTCACATAATTTTTGAAAATTTCTAAATAAGTTAGTTAGATGTGTTTTAAGTGATTTTTCATTTTGCACTAGTGTCATAATGTTTCTATGTTTTTATAGTTTTGCATAGTATAGTCTAGTGTATTGTACTACATGACCAGGAGATTACTAGTGCTTTATTAAAATTTAATTCTAAAATAGATAGGACTTTTCATTTTCTTTGTAGGAGTAGAAATATAAGTAGTTGTAGCATCTCTACCCCTATTCTAATCCCTTAGATAATTCAAATAACATGACAAATAGTAGAATATTAAACAAATTGGCTGCTCTTGATGTTACTTATTAACCTTTAGGTATCTAATATCTTGAACTTGATGTTGATTTTTAGCTTAAATTTGTTGTAGTATATTTGCTTCCTAGATTTCATGATTTTATAGGTGAGGACCATTATAAGGACTTGAAGGATTCCCATGTGGTATGCTTAACTATGAAGCCTCATGGAATTTCAGAAGACCAAATTAAATTAAGGACATCTCTTTTACCGTTTATTGATGCAACCAAAGATTGTTCATACTCTCTAAAACCAAGTTTTATCACTTGCTGGAATGATATGAAGTAGTTGTTTCTAAAAAATTTCTTCCTTACATTAAGAGCTATTACAATAAAAAAATGAAATTTATAGCATAAGGTAAATAAATGGTGAGACATTGTATGAATATTGAAAGATATTTAAAAGTTATGTTTAAGCTATCCATGTTAGTGTATATGTCTTAAACCAATTATATTGATGATTGTAAATTTGAATCGTGTTATTTTAATAGAAATTCCAATTATCATATTTATATATATTGTCTAGTAATATATTTAATTATGATAATAATCTTAGAATAATTGTATTCTCAAATATCCCTATTCATATATCATTGTGAATTGGATTGCTTTGATATATTAAGATTAGCATGTGTGGTGACTTATATGAGATATTAAGTCTGCACATAAGTACAAGTTAGAGAATTTGTATATTGGACCAACCTACCCTAAGAACACTACATGGATTGTTATATGAGTATTATAAGCGATTCTTAGTGATCATTATTAATATAATCCTTTGACCTGAGATCGCTAATGTTCCTTACATGTGAGTTTCATATTTTGATACTACTATATGTCACTCATGATTAAGTGAATGCAAGGGTAGTTATTGGATATGTCACATATCATGCTAAGGGGTTTGTGTGATCAAGATGGAATTTGTCCCTCATATATAATAGGAGTAACATCTATGAGCCCCTTGATTAAGTAAGATTGAGAAAATGCATGGCCATGCTTAAGTGAATTAACATGGGATGTTAATTACATTTGCTTCAATCAGTTTACTTAAGAATCAAGAAACTTTTAGATTAGGCTATATAGGAATGGCACGGTCCATGTCTCGTGCTCAATCTAGATGTATAGGATAAAAGGATATAGATGATGATCACATATAAAAGTTCAATCGATTCATTGATTTTCTTATTACTTAGGTAACAATGATTTATTGCTAAAACCTACTCATTATTTATGATTATTAATGTGATTTATGATCATTACCAATGTAATGAGAGCCTGTAAGGTCACACACTTAGAACTTAGTGGATTTGGAATTGATGGATCAAATTGTTTGGGCCTAATATTTAGGAATTTCATGTTATAATTATAAGGCCCAATAATAAGCCTATAATTATACATAGAACAAAGTCCAATTAGTTAGAGTTTTCTATACACCTATTTTAATAGGCTTATTAGGTAATAATACATGATTATTCATGCACCCCCACAACATATAAAAACCCTAGCTCCCTTCCTTGACCATAATCCTTGGAGAGGCGTAGCTAACACTACGAGGCTAAGGAGAAGAATTCCAACTAGTGTTTGTGTGGATGTGCATTGGTGATCTATTAGTTTGTGTGGATACCTCAGAGTATTTGGCTGAAAGGAAGTTGAAAAGATGATCAATGAATGAGTTCCTAAATTATCAAAAAGATAGTCCTTGAATCTTTATTCTAATATAATGTTTTGCATGGATCTGTTAGTTGGGATCGGTTAATTTTGCTATGATTGTTTGGCTCTTGATCCCAACAGTCCACACCAAATCAATGAGCAACTCCTTATCTAATATTTTTATGAAGACCTTCTTCCTATGGATAGAAATATAATTGATGCTGCAAGTGGTAGAGCATTAGTAGATAAAAATCCTATGATAGCTAGGGATTTAATTACTAATATAGTAGTAAAATCCTAACAATTTGGCACCAAGATGACCACTACCATTAAAAGTATGAATAAGATGAACTTTTCCTATGTGGATCAACAAAGAATGGAGTATAGAATAGATGAATTGACATTTCTAATAAGGTAAATGGCAATAGGATAGTAATACCAAATACAAGCCCCTTTCCTTGCTAAACTTTGTGGCATATGCTTTTGCCCAACTCATCCCACTATTCTATGTCCAACATTATAAGAAGATGATAATCAATACCAAGCCTATGCAATAGTAGTATTCCTTAGAAAATTTTAGTACTAGCAGTAGAACCAATACCAATAATAGCAATAGCAACCTAAATATGATCCTTTTTTTAAATTTTTATGATCCTAGTTAGAGAGATTAACCTAATTTCAAATATTGCAATGCACTAGTTTGACAAGAAATTAGGCCAACACAATACGAATTAGGAAGACCTTTATTCTAGCAGCCTTAAACTTCCAAGCCAATCCTATAAAAAATTTCTAGAACCAGCAAATAACTTCATCCTTATCTTAGCTATCCTTTGAGGATTTAGTTAAGCAAATGGCTACTAATAAGTTATAGTTTTAGCAAAGAACATATGCTACAAGATTTGCAAACACAAATTAGCTAGCTAGCATCTTCCTTAAATAAGCTTAGATTCTAAGGTTCTAACATATTGCCTTCCTAAATAATTCCTAACTTAAGAGGTGATGTTTCTATTATTATGCTTAGAAGTGGCAAATAAGTTCATATGCTTACCAATCCTTAACTAGTAAGTTAACAAAGTAAGTGAAAATAACTAATAGATATAGAAAATTTTGTGAAAGTTCACTTTAAACAAACTAAAAAAATAAAGAAACCATAATTAATGTAGAAACCAATAGATTATACAAAATCACTTATCTTCCCAAACAGAATTACAGAATCCAAAAAATAAAAGAAATTGATAGAGATAGAGAAATTTTAGAGACTTTTAGGAAGGTGGAAGTCAATATTTCATTGTTGGATACCATCAAGCAAATTCCTAAGTATGCTAAATTCCTTAAGGAGTTGTACTTATAAGAAAAAGCTACACAACAATGAAAAAATATGTTTGAGATAGAAAGTATCAGCTATCTTTCAACTAAACTTGCCTTAGAAGTGCAAAGATTCGGGGACATTTGACATGCCCTGCATTATAGGTAATAACAGATTTGAGAATGCCTTGATTAACTTGGGAGATTTCATTAATGTTATGCTAATGTTAGTATTTTCTTCATTATAGCTTGGGCCTTTGAAGGAAACAAAAGTTATCATTCAATTAACTAACAGAAGTATTGCATATCCTATTAGTGTCATTGAAGATGTGCTAGTTTAAGTCAAGGAATTAACATTCCTAGTAGATTTCTATATTCTGCCCATGGAGGATGAATCTTTAAACAAATATGCATCTTTGATTTTAGGGAGACCATTCCTTAAAACATTAGAAACAAAAATAAATGTAGATACTGGCATTCTTTCTATGGAAGTTGAAGATACAATTGTAAGTTTCAACATCTTTGAAGCTATGAAATATCTTGTGAAAGAACATTTTGTATTTCAATTAAATATGATTGATGAGCTTGCTAAAAATACTCTTAATAACATGCTTACTAATTTTCCTCAAAAATTTAAGTTTATGGGTTGTTCTAATAGCCATGAATGCAATTACTATGATGATAATACTAAATGTGCCATATATGCTAAAATTTTTACATTTATAAGTGAATAGAGTAGTGTTTTCCCAAAGGATGTAGAAACTAATGTTTAAGAAGAAATCTAAGTTGCAAAAGTGGTTTTTATGACTAAATTAATGCTTTTAATGATTTAGCCACTAACATTGGAGCCTTAAATCTTTTCCAAAACATTTAAAGTATGTATTCTTAAAAGAGAATGAGAAGCCACTAATCATTATAGCAAAGAATCTATAACCTAAGCAAGAAAAGAAGTTGTAGTAGATTTTGAAATCTCATAAGCAAGCAATTAGGTGGACACTTATAGATATTCCTAGTATTAGCCTTTCCATATGTATGCATTTGATTTTATTGGAAAAAAGAGCTAAACTAATGAGACAACCTCAAAGAAGACTTAATACTTTGATTTTGAAAGTGGTGAAAAATGAGATTGCTAAGCTTTTGGAGGCCGGTATCATATATCCTATTTTTGATAACAAGCTGATGAGCTTAGTGCAAGTTATTCCTAAGAAAAGTAGATTAATAGTAGTGAAGAATCAAAATAATGAAATACTTCCAACTCAAGTTCAAAACAGTCAGAAAGTATGCATTAACTATAAGAAGCTCAATCAAGCAACCAGAAAAGACCATTTTCCACTCATATTCATTGAGACATTAGACAGATTGGTTAGAAAATCCCATTATTACTTCCTAGATGGCTATACTAATTACTTTTAGATTCATATTACTCTAAATGACTAGGAAAAAATCACATTCACATGCCTTTTTAGCACTTTTGCTTATAAAAGGATGCCTTTTGGCTTATACAATGCACTTACTACATTTTAAAGGTGTATGGTAAGCATTTTTGTTGATTTTATAGAAGATTGCATAGAATCATTCATGGATGATTTTTTTTGTTTATGGTTCCTCTTTTGATGCATGCTTAAATAACCTTGCTAAGGTGTTAAATGAATGCTTTGAAACTAATCTTATGTTGAATTTTGAAAAATGTCATTTCATGGTAGGGTATAGGATAGTTTTAGGGCATATAGTTAATAGCAAGGGTATTGAAATAGATCCTACTAAGATTGATGTAATTATTACTTTACCTTACCCTATTTGTGTATAAAAAATGCATTCTTTTCTTGGTAATGCAAGTTTTTATAAGCAATTCATTAGAGATTTCAATAAGATTGCCCTTCCATTATCTAAGTTGCTCTAAAAAGAAATACAATTTAATTTTGATCAATATTGCAAGAAGGCTTTTGATAAGTTGAAATAAGCTCTTACCATCACTCCAACCATTCAGCTAGCATCTTAGAACTTACCATTTAAATTGATGTGTGATGTATTTAGTTATGCAATTAGTGTTATTCTTGTATAAAGAGTGGGGAAACAACCTTATGTAATTTCCTTTACTTCAAGAACTTTAGATGCTGCACAACTTAACTATGCTACTACAAAAAAAAAAGAACTTTTAGCCATTATTTTTACTTTAGATAAATTTATACTATACTTGTCTAGTTCTAAAGTGGTTATATTTCTTGATCATGTAGCTTTGACATTTCTTTTGAAGAAATTGAGGTAAAACCCTATTTAATTAAATAGATGTTGCTTTTACAAGAATTTAACATTGAGATTAGATATAGGAATGGTGTTGAAAACTTAGTCATAAACCATTTGAGCAGGATTTCAAGAGATGTAGACACTCTACCCATTGAGGACACCTTTCTAGATAAGTAACTTTTTCAATTGCTAGGTAAGAATCCTTGGTTTATTGATTTAGTAAACTATTTGGTTGATAACAAGTTACTTGCATATGCTAAAAAAGTTCAAATTGATAAGTTAAAGAGTGAGGCTAAACATTATATGTGGGGTGATCCTTATTTATTGAGATTTTGTGCTAATTAAATAATTAAGAGATGTGTACATGATTCTAAGTTTCATTCCATTCTTGCATTTTGTCATACTTATGCTTATAAAGGCTACTTTGGACCTAAAATAAAAGTAAAAAAGTGCTTGATTTTAGTTTTTGTTGGCCTAATTTATTCTATAATGCTTACATGTTTTGTAGAAATTGTGAATAATGTTAAAGAATAGGGAATTTAACTTATAAACATGAGATGCCTGAAGCTCTATTTTTTTTTTTGAAAAATATTTTCTACAAAATATAGTTATAAAAATAATAATATAAAGGAAAGTATTTTACTTATTTAATATTAAATATAAAGAGTTTGGGGAAAACAACTTCCCTTATTTTAAAAAGGAATTTGCTTTTCTCTATTTCCAAGCTTTCAGATATCATTTTTTTTAGTTATCAATATAAATGGTACATCGTCCTTTCATTAGTTTATATATAAATGACATTTTCCTTTAGAAAATACTTTTTGACGAAATAAACAGAGCCTTAGTTTCCTATGCTTCTTTGTGAGGTTTTTGATATGTGAGACATTAATTTTATGGGTCCCTTTCCTTCATCTTTTAGCTTTGTTTACATTCTACTAGTTATTAATTATGTTTTTAAGTGGGTGGAAGCTAAAGGCACCAGAATTGATGATTTAAAAGTTATAAATATAAATTTTGTCAGGTCTTACTTTTTTAGTAAGTTTGGCATTCCAATGCTTTGTTAAATGATCAAGGGACTCATTTTTACAATCAAATACTTAAGGCTTTGTTAAAGAAATATGGGTTTTTTCATAGAGTTTCTACATTATACCATACCCAAACAAATGGGCAAACATAAATTTCTAATAAAAATGTTAAATCAATTTTAGAGAAAATTATGAAGCCTAATATAAAAAGATTGGAGCCTTAGATTGAATGATGTACTTTAGACCTATAAGATAGCATACAAAGCTTCTATTAGGATGTCCCTCTACTAAATTATTTTTAGGAAAGCATGTTATCTTCTAATAGAGTTAGAGCATAGAGCATTTTGGGCTATTAGAAATGCAACATGGATTTAAAGGCATTTAAAGACGAAAGAAAATTGTAATTGCAAGAATTAGAGGAACTTAAATTTAAACCCTATGAGAATTCTAGGCTTTACAAAGCAAAAAGAAAAGGCATTCCATGATAAGCTAATTTTTAGAAAAAAATTTGAAATTGGATAAAAAGTTCTATTTCAATCTAAAGCTTAAATCGATGTCAGGCAAGCTTTGTTCACATTGGAATAGACTTTTTATTGTTACTAATATTTTTCCTTATGGTATAGTTAAGATTAAAAGTGTAAAAAAACAAGGTGTTCAAAGTTAATAAGTATAAGCTCAAGCTATTTTATGAAGGTTTTCAGGAGTAAAGAGGGGAAATAATGGAGTTAGAAATCCCAATTTATTCTTAATGAAGAATCTTAAGTTTAGATAAAGATGTTAATGAAAGGAACTTCTTGGGAGACAATCCTAGCTTTTAGATTAGCTTTCCTATCCTTTTTTGTATTTACTTATCTTTTATCTTTCTTAATGATATTAATATGCTTTACATTGAGAATAATATAAATTTTAAGTGTGGTAAAGAGATTTTTCGAATTCATTTCATGCTTTTTAATGCCTTAAAAAATTTTTAAAAAATGTATTTTTCACTTGATTTTAAGTCTTTTTGAATCATTTTAGATGCTTTCCATTTACGGAGATTTTGCACTTTTCATGAGTAGGATTCGTAACATGATTGATTGAATGATTTTGCTTCTTGAATTTGATTAATGTACTAATGGATTTTGAATTAGTAGATTGAACTTGATAGTATGACTTTTGTAGTGAGATTTTGAGCCTTATGCTAAAAATTTACACTATTCTCTTTCCTTCTTATGTGGTATTCTTCCATGATTTATTTTTTTAGAGCTTGCTTTGATTCTTTTTGAGATTACATTTGCACATGCATGTATAATAATAATAATAAAGTCATTCTTTCTTTGTTTAAGATAAAGCTAAATAGATAACTTTAATTTTTTATCTTTATTAAGCCCACTTAAGCTTAATTATCTTTTCTTTGTTGATTAGCCCATGAGCTTTTTTCCAATAAAGCAAAAAAAAGTATTTTTATTTAACCTTTGGAATTAGTAGAGTATTTAAATTTTTATACGATGGGCTCTTGAATAAGTATAAGGGTATTTATATGTTATCAAAGTTATTAACTTCAAGTTCAAAGGTTGGTAGAAAAAAAAATAAAAAAGCAACAAAAAAAGTGTAAAAAATAAAATAAACAAGAAAAAGAAAGTAAAAAAAAGTGAAAAAAGAAGAATAAGGTAAAATGAACTTAATAAAAAAAAGAGAGAAAGAAAAAAGAAAGAAGTTGATGAGTACTTAAATTTAAATTTGAGTTATTGTATTAAATTATAATTATTCTCGATTGGCCCATATGTTTTTAGTTCAAGTGCTTTATTAATTTCTTTGGTTTATACCATTTTATATGCTCATGTTTCCTTTCTTTTTCCTTAGCTACATTATAACCTTGAATAAAGTCTTTTTGATTTGTACCGTGCATCTAATTTAAGTAGTAGAGATTAAATGATTAGCAAGCTTATAATAGAGTAATTTCATGGAATGAACTTAAGTGAAACACTTACCCTAAACACTTAAGAGTAAGAGAGTGAATTTTGTGAGAATCTACCATGTTGATTTACATATTTTAAATAAAGTTGTTATGTTAGTTAGTTTCAATTTTGCAAAGATTTTTATTCATGATATGTTATGTTTCTTAGTAGCTTCAATTGTTTATTGCTTGTAGATTTGTGATTTTGAAGATTTTGGAAAGTAAATCTTTTGTTCCTTAGTTTTGAATAAAGTTATATCTTGCTCAATGTTGTGCAAATGCTAAGTGTGGGAAAATTTAATGGGTAAGATTTTATCTATATTATTTCCTCCTATTTCATACCTCTTAGTATGTTACATATGCTTAGTTTCATAAAATTAGCTTTATTTTGTAATTTGAAGTTAGTTTTACAATGATTTGAAATTATTTGGTTAATGCTAGATTTTTACACTATTTTAAGTTTTTATTTATATCTTGAGCTTTGGACATTAGATTAGGGTAATCTTTACATTGTTGAAAAGCTTAAAGGAAGCTTTACAACTTTTATATTTTGGTCATAGCCCAATTCAAATGTCTAGAAAGTCTAAATTAGCTTAGAAGTTAAAGCCCTATTTTTATCCTGATTGAGTTAGCTTTGATTTTTATGCTATATTTAGAACTCTAAAGGTCTAATTAATGTGAAACTAGCATTCAAAGCTTCCTAAGCTTTATAACTTTTATGTCAGTGGTTTACCAAAACTATGTACTTTTAGTAATCTTACATTAGGTGAAAGTCAAACCTATGAAATTTCATTACTGTAACTATTGCAATATGTTGTTTTGTAAAATAGGGTTTGGGCTTCAAAAATTAGCAAGACCTATTCTTTATAACCTAAAAGGCATGGGCTTTAGGTGTATTAGGTTTTGAGCTCATCAAGTTAAATATAAGAGGAAAGAATATTACACACTTTCAACATACTACATAATTCAATAAAGAAAACTTTTCTCTCTTCTTCAAGTTTTTTATTCTTCAGCTATGGAGGGTTAAATTTCTGGTTGATTCAAGGATTTTAAGCCTCATCTCTATTGGATTATGAGATCTTAATTTATAATGTTGAGTTCTTCTAATTACTTTTCTTTTTTCCCTTATCCTTTGTGCTGATTTGTTGAAATTACATATGTTGAATATCAATTTGATATAATTAGTATTCAACCTTGTGATTTTTTATCTTTACTTGTCTTTATATTAAATTGTATTTGTTTAATCATGGTTTCTCACATAGGGACAAAGGATTCAAAGATTGAATTAGAGGTTTTCAATTTAATCCCTCAATTCAATTAAATTTTATTTTCAAATTAATTTTGATCTGACTTTATATGAATTATAATAGTTATTTAATTTTACTAATATTAATTGATCAAATCCTTGATAGTCATCTAGAGTAGGATTCTTGAATTATTGTAAGAGTTCTTAATAATTCAAGGTTGAAAATTCAATTAGAATGGTAAAATATTTTGTGGTTTATGATTAATCTATACTAAGAGCTCTTAAATTCTTAGATTGATTACTTTGCTATATTGATCTTCTTCCTTGCTATTTTACCTTTAGATTTTGTTTAGTTTAATGCATTTATTTTAATTTTGTATCAAACCCCTTGAATGTGTAGGCTACACTACACCCAAAAATAGATTAATACTAATTCATTGAAAATGATATAGTATAGGATGTCAAACAAGGTCACACCCCTCTAATCCCTTAAATTATCCTTTCTAAATTAGCTCACTAACAATGTTTACACAATTGCTTAAATTCTTTATGTACCAAAGATAAAAGAAATAGATGAAATAGATAAAACAAATGTAACTATATGCAAACAAAATGCAGATAGTAGTAATGCAATAATAAAATGTAGAATTATCATAGAATTAGAGTTAGGAGGTTTTGTGAATTAAAATTGAATTAAATGTACTAAACAAACCTAAACACAAAATGAACAGTAAGAAAGAAAATCAATATAATGAAATAGCTAATTCAAGGAATTAAGAACTTTTGTTTAAATTAATCATGAATCAATTGATATTTGACATTTCTAATTAATCCTTTAACTTTAAATTACCCAAAACACTTGCAATAATTTGTGAATTATATGCTAGATTATTATCTATGATTTGATCAATTAAAATTAGTTAAATTAAGTAACCGTTATAATCTTTAAGTTAGATCAAAATTAATTTAAAGATAGAATTTAATTTAATTAAGAAATTAAATTAGAAACTTTCAAATTAATCCCTTAACCCTCTATTTCTATGCACAAAATTGTGATTGGCCAACTGTAATTCAACATTAAAATAACAAAATATTAAAAATTACAAGGATGAATACTAATTATACTAAATCAACATTCAACACATGTAATTTCAAGAAATCAATGCAAGTAATTAGGGAAAAAGAAAAATTAGTTAGAGAAAGTCAATATTATAAATCATGATTTTATAATCCAATAAAAAAAGTTTCAAAATCCTTGAATCAACTCCAAATTTAACCTTCCATGACTAAAGAATACAAGAGTTAGAAGAAAAGAAAAAATTGTGTTGCTAAATTCTTTATAGTCTAAAAAATCTCATCTTTAATCTATGTTCTTGCTTTCATATCTAACTTAATTACCCTAAAACCTTATCGGACCTAAATTTTATGCCTCTTAGGATTACCAGGATAGGACTTTCTTAATTTTTAGAAGCCTAAAACTAATTTTTATAAAGTAATTAACTTTAAAAATTATAGTAGTGTAAGTCTCATAGGTCTAACTTCGAACTAGTATAAGATCACTAAAACATTGTAATTTGGGTAAACAATATGATAAAAGTCATAAAGTTAGGTCTTATTCTCACATTAATTGGACCTTTTGTAACTTCAGATATGGCTTAAAAATTAAAGCTAGCTCAATTGAGAATGAAAAAGGACTTTAGCTTCTTAGCTAAATAAAGGCTTCAAGGAGTTTGAATTGCATATTGACCAAAACACCAAAGTTATAGATCTTTTTTAGGCTTTTCAATAGTATAAAAATCACTCCAATATGATATTAGAGCCCAAGATATAGTCAAAAGACAAAAAGAATGTTAAAATCCAATATTAACTAAATAAATACAAAAACATTGTAAAACCAACCCCAAATTATAAAACAAGGCCAATTTTGTGAAATTTAGCAAATCTAACATACCAAGAGACATGAAATTGGAGGAAATAATATAGTAAATATTTTTTTCATCAAATTCCACCATACTTATCTCTTACATGTCCTTGGCAAGACAACTTTATTTAAAACTAAAAAAAAAAAGACTTCACTTTCCAAAAATTTCAAATTCACAAATTTGCAAGCAAGAGACCAATTAAAGACAATATGAAATATAACACATTATGAAGAAAAATCTTGATAAATTTGAAACTAGTCAACATAGCAACTTTATTTAAAAATTATAGATTAACATGGTAGATTCTCATAAGATTCACTTTCTCACAGTCAAGTGTTCAGGGGTAAGTGTTTTACTTAAGTTCTTTCTATGAAATTGTCCTACCATAAACTTGCTAACCATCTAATCTCCATTACTCAGATCATATGCATAATACAAATCAAAAGGACTTTATTCATGGTTGTAATGTGGCAAGGGAAAAGGAAGGAAAAATGAGAACATAAAAAGTTAGAAACCAGAGAAACTAATAGAGTACTTGAATAAAAAATATATGGGTCAATTATGAACAATTATAACAAGTCAAACTCAATTCAAACACCCATTAATTTTTTTTTCAATTTCTTTTTTTATTTTTCTTTGTATTTTTTTAATTTTTCTTGACTTTTCTTTCTTTTTTCTTTCTTTCTCTCTCTTTTTTTAAACTAACCTTTAAACTTAAAGTTGATAAAATTTCAAAACATGCAAACTCACACACCCCTACACTTATTCAAAAGCCCATCTTACAAAAATTCAAATGTCATACCAATCCCTAAGGTTTAGTAAAGATGCTTATTTTTCATTAAAAAATTGCTCATGGGCTAATCAATAAAGAAAAGGGTAATTAAAGCTCAAAAGAGGCTAACAATGACAAAAACTCAAGGTTAGCTCTATGGCTCTAGCTTAAATAAATAAAGAATGCCTTTATCATTTTTGTGCATGCATATGCAAAATGTAATTTCCAAAAAAAAATAAAGTAAGTTTTAGAGAAATAAATCATGGAAGAACATCACATAAGAAGGAAAGAGAATGACATGAATTCTCAACGTAAGGTTCAAAATCTCACAAAGTAAGTCATGCTATTAAGTTCAATCTACTAATTCAAAATCTATCGCTACATCAATCAATTTTAAGAAGTAAAATCATTCATTCAATCATGTTATGAATCTTATTTAACTTCAATTAAATTCTACTCATAAAAATTACAAAATCTCCATGAATGGAAAGCAACTAAAATGACTCAAAAATAATTGAAAAGAATAATTTTTTATATTTTTCTATTTTTTTAAAGCATTATGAAGCATTGATTGAATATACAAAATGTAAAGTAAATCTTAAAATTCTTTATCCCTATACTTAAATCTTACATTATCCTTAATGTTAAGCATATTAACATTATCAAGAAACATAAAGAAAGATAAAGAACAAGGAAAATAAAAGAAAAGGGTAAGAGAGAGTAAATTTAAAATGGCTTAAGTTACCTTCCAAGAAGTACCTTTCTTTATCATCTATTGCTAGACATGGCTTGAATGATTTCAATAGGTTATATTAGGTGATTGGCTACATCTAGTACATCCAAATTACCAACCTTTAATTCATCTATCATAGAGGCATTTTGTAACTAGAGATCATCTACCATAAATTCTCTAAATACTATTCTTAAATCACTTTTACTCAAATGTTCAAAATCATCCTGTAAAGTGAATTCAACATGATGATTAAAATGGCTAGAACAATCAATGTAAAAGCACTCTTTTTCCTCTAAAAGTGGAATTTCTTCATCATCATTTTTTTTCTTATAATTTTTGAAACAAAATGTTTTTTTCATCACTTATGAAGGTAGCAATTTTAGCACATATAGCACACCTAGAATCATTGACCTACACGTCATAATGTACTAAAATTAGTTTATTTTTAGTTTCCTTAAAATAATGCAATATAATGAAGCAAATTAGGTCATACCCTAGTGATCCTTTAAATTATCTTTTCTAAATTGAATCAATAATAATGTTTACATAATTATTTAATTTGTTATACACTAGAAATAGAAGAAATGGAAGAAACATATGCAAAATAGATGCAAACAGTAATGCAGAATGCAATATGTAGAATTAGATAAAACCCAAAATTGGGGGGCTTTGTGATTCAAAATTGAAATAAATATATTAAACAAAGTAAAACATAATGTAAATAGTAAGGAAGGAAACCAACATAATGAAATAGCTAATTTAATGAATTGAGAGCTCTAGTTTGGATTAATCATGGATCAATTATGAGATTTAACTTTTCTAATTAATTTTTTTAAGCTTGAATTGCCTATAACCTTTACAATAATTCATGAATTCTATGCTAAATAACCATCTAGAATTTAATCAATTAAGATTAACCGAGTTAAGCAATCGTTATATCCTTAAGTTAGATTGAAATTAATGTAAAGATAGAATTCGATTAAATTGAAAAATTAGATTAGAAACCTCTAAATTAATCCCTCAACCCTCTACCCCTATATGTAAAACCATGATCAACCAATTATAATTTAACATCAAAATAACAAGATATGAGAAATTATAAGGATGAATACCAATTATACCAAATCAACATCTAACACATGTAATTTCAAGAAATTAGCAAAAGTAATTAGGAAAAAAGGAAAAATAATTAGAGAAAGTCCACACTACAAATCATAATCTAGTAGAGAAGATCCTCAAAATCCTTAAATTAACTCTGAAATTAGCTTTCCATAGCTAAAGAACACAAAAGCTAGAAAAAGAAAAGAAAAGCTATCTACTGAATGTTATCTAATATGTTGTGTCTAATAAGTTATTTCCTTTTATTTAAACTAATTATCCTAAAATCCTATTGGACCTAAATTCTATGTTTCTTAAGATTACAAGAATGAGGCCTTTCTTATTTTTAAAAGTGCAAAACTTATTTTTACAAAGCAATCAACTCAAGGAGTTATAGTAGTGAATTCTCACAAGTCTAACTTCTAACTAGTATAAGATCACTAAAATAATATAATTTAGGTAAAACATAAACACAAAAATTATAGAGTATGGAGATTTAGGCATTAGTTTCACATTGATTAGATGTCTATAACTCTAGATATGGCCTAAAAATCAAAGTTGGCTCTATTAGGATAAAAATAGGGCTTTCACTTCTTAGCTAAATAAGGTCTTCAAGTAGTTTAAGTTAGGCTTTAATCAAAATGTTAAAGTCATAGATCATTCTTTAAGTTTTCCAATAGTATAAAGATCGTTCCTATCCTATATCTAGAGCCTAAGCTATAGCTAAAAAATAGAAGCAGTGTCAAAATCTAGCATTAATCGAATAAATTCAAAATATTGTAAAACTAACACCAAATTATAAAATAAAGTCAATTCTATAAATTAAACATGTGTAACTTACTAAGAGACATGAAATAGGAGGAAATAATATAGTAAATATTTTTCTCATTAATTACTATCTTTAAAAGTGCATTCATAGTCATCTACACAATTTATAAATTTAGAAATTTTAGGAAACTTAGCAAGTATATCATCATGAATATGTAAATTAGAATGAACAAACATAGAATTAGCAATATCAAAATAAAAATGACAAAATTAGAAATAGCAAAAATAATAAAGTCAAAAATAGCAGAATTAAAACCAAAACCAGAAAATTTAAAATAAGAAACACCAACATCTAAAAAATTGGAAGGAGCAATATCATGTAATAATGGATCCAAAGCATGAAGAAAGGATACAAAATTATCTTGCATAGCCTTAAAAATGTCAAACTTGGCCACAACACCATCAAACTCTATGGTTAGTATTTCATTATGAACATTAATCATGGTTTTTGCTGTCTTAAGAAAAGGCTAGCCAAGAATGATTGGTTGAAGGACTTTGGATGTCTTATATTCCATCTTTAAAATGTAGAAATATGTTAGAAAAATGAAACCATCAACCTTCACTAAACTATCCTTAATAACACCTAGAGGGTAAATGTTAGAACTATTTGCTAATTGAACAACTGCCTTTGTTTCTTTTAAAGCTCCCAAATTTAAAGAATTAAAAACAAAAAGAGGCATGACATTGATTGAGGCTTTTAAATCTAACATGGCATGCTCAATTCTAGTTTTTCTTATAACATAAGAATGGTAAATGTTCCTAGATCTTTGTATTTTTTTAGTAATTTTCTTTGAATGATTGTAGACACATTTACCCCTACATTTATTTTCTCATAATCCCTTAATTTTCTCTTATTAATGCATAAAATGTTCAAAAAGTTAGCATACCTTAGAATTTATCTTGTCAAATCTAATATAGGTATGCTAACTTCCACTTTCAAAAGGAATTAAAAATTTGGTTTTCATCTTTGATTTTCTTTTGTTGAAAAACTTTTCTTTTTGGAAAAGGAAAGGGTGGGAAAATCAATGGGAGGTAGAACATAGGGAAATAATTCACCTCACTACCATAATTTTCAATTTCTTTTCTTCGTTGTTTCTATTTGCTCTCTTCTAGTTTATTTCTAGTTAATAATTAATTGTTACTATGGTTGGTCTCTAGTTATGAAGGCTAAGCAACTCCCTTGCCATTTCTCAGCATGATGGCATTTACAACTTCTTTATTCCTTATATTGCTAAAAGATGGTTGATTTGATCCTTGTGCCTTAAACTCACTTAGTGTAGAAGTTAATGGCCAATTTGAGTTTGCAAATCAGTGATTGTAACTTCTGTTCTTTACTAAAATTAGAGGTTGTTTACTACTATTTGCTTGACTAGTTCTTCAAATGTTAGTTGAGAGGAGGATGAATTTGCTTCTAGTTTTTTAATAAAATTAGGTTGCATTATGTTGTATATAGGAGGATGATGCTAAAATTGGCTAGGGTTATTGCTATATTTGAAACTCTAGTTATCTCTTTAAGTAAAGTATTGAGCTTGTTGCTAGTGGTGTTGGTTTGGTTATGGTTATTGGTATTGATTTTGGTTAAGTTGTTGTTAGTGGATTAAAGTTATAAACAATTTCAAATGGAGAAAAATTAATAGTAGAATGACACTTTTATTATAAGCAAATTCAATATAAGGCAAGCATTCTTTTTAAGTCTTCAAATTCTTTTGAATAATGGAACACAACAAAGTACCTAAATTTCTATTCATTAACTTAATTTATCCATAATTTAAGGCGACAAGTCATTGAAAACAACAACTTAGTCCCTAATTTGATCTATAATACCTTCCAAAAGTAGATTAAGACCTTAGTATCTCTATTAGAAACAATGCTTTTGGGCACTCCATGCAATCTTAGAACTTCTTTAAAGGAAAAATTGGCTATGTTTATTACTTCATCCATTTTTGTGACATAATATAAAGTAAGCCATCTTTGAAAACTTGTGAATAATGATAAACATGAAATCTTTTCCATTCTTAGACCTTGGTAAACGTAAAATAGAATCCATAGAAAAGTAAATAAAAGGTTCACTAGGAATAGAAAGTGAAATGTAAAGTTCATATGGCATAACCCATAATTTAGTCTCTTTGCAAGTGATACAATTAGTATAACACTTTGCTACATTATGCTTCATGTTAGGCAAAAAAAATGCTCATTCAAAATATCTTGAGTTTTCCTAAAGCCAAAATGTTCTTATCAAACCTCCTTATAGGTTTCTTTCACAAGCAATTCCTTAAAAGAACTTTTAAGAACACACAATTTATTTTCCTCAAATAAAAACATAACATGCATATAGAATTTCTCAAAGCCTATTTTCTCATAAGCTTCAAAAATAGTGAAAAAATCATCATCATTCCTATACAATTCCTTGATATAGTTAAAGCTTAATAATTTAATTTGTAAAGTAGGGATAAAATTTTTGTAAAATTATGAAAAGTAAAGGTGCATAACATAATTCTTTTTTTAATATATTAAAAGTTCTCTCTTACTTCTCCCTCCATTGAAACTCCACATTGTTTTCCTTAACTCGTTCAAGGTGCAACTAGTGTACTAAAATCCTTCATAAACCTCCTATAGAAGCTAGCTAACCCTTGAAGACTCCTAACTTCACTAGCATTTCAAGGGGAAGGCCACTCTTTAATTACTTTGACTTTTTCTTCATCCATTTCTATTCCTTTGCTACTTACAACATATCCTAAAAACATAATTATATCCAATCAAAAGGAACATTTTTCTATACTAGCATTCAATTTTTCAATTTTCAAAACTTGTAAAAAAAAATCTCAAATGCATAATACATTCATCAACATTTAGACTATAAATAAGAATATCATTACAATAGACCATAATAAATTTTCCAATGAAAGGGTGTTAAACATAGTTCATTAATCTCATAAAAATACTCAGTGTATTAGACAAATCAAAAGACATAACTAGCCATTCATATAAATCATGTTTTATTTTAGAAGTAGTTTTTTATTATCACATTCTCTTATCTTAATTTAATAATATCCTTATTTCAAGTTAATTTTGGAAAACACATAAAACCCATGTAATTCATTAAGCCCGTTGTCAAATCTAAGAATGGGATATCTATACTTTATAGTAATTTTATTGATTGATCAATAATTAACATACATTCCCCAAGACCTCTGTTTCTTTACTAGTAACAAGACTGATATTGCACATAGGCTCATGCTTTCCCTAATGTAATCCTTGGACATGAGGCCTTCCACTTGTCTTTACATGTCATTAGCTTTTTTTCAAATTAGTCCTATAAGCAAGATGGTTTGAAATGGAAACTCCCAAAATGAAGTCCATTTGATGCTCAATTCCTCTTTTAGGTGGTAACTTTTTTGGAGCATCTTTTAGGAAGAACCTTAATATTATTTCAAAATAAATTTTATAGCACTTGGCAAAATAAGATCATTTTGTTTAGTGTCTACATAAGTGTTTTTTATACAAAAGAATATTGGCTTAGATGAATAATGAACACTCTTTACGTCACCAATTTTTATGAAAACACTTAATTTTTCTCTCCTTTGTTTTGAACTCTAACTGTTCTCATTTTTCTTCTCTTTGTTTTCGTATTCACTATTTTTTCTTTTGGTCACTTTCATTCTTGTTCACACTTTTTTCTCTTTTTCTTCTTCTTTTCTTTTTTTTTTATTGTCATTTGGTCCTTATACACTTCTTTTGAGGTTAAGAGATTAATTATATTTGTTAAGAACTCCGTTGTAAGTGACATTCTATCTGATTTCCATGGTCTTTCAAGTAATAAATAACAAGTATGCATAAGAACAATATCATATAGTATCTTATCCTAGTATTTCCCAATAAAAAAGAAAATCAACACTTACTTTATCACCCTTCTTTGACCACTCCCATTCAACCATTGTACCTTGTAAACAGTCAGGTGTTGCAAAATAGGTAAACTTAAACTTTCAACCAAGATAGAGCTAGTAACATTTGTATAACTACTATTATCAATGATAACATTACAACTTTCCCTTTGATGTGGCATCTTGTGTGAAAGATGTTATCCCTTTACTTATTACTCTCTTCTTTCACTTACACATTTAAAATTCTTCTAATTACCAAAACATTACCATATATGGCATTTTCATTTCTTTAATTCTTCTTTTCCAAAGAAGACATGGCATTGTCATTATTGGAGTCACTTATGGAATTTAATTCACCATTCTCTTTTAGCATCATGACTCTATTGTTTAAGCACTCACTAGCATAGTGACCATAACCTAAGCATTTAAAGCACTTGACATTTGAATGCTTTTATTATTTTTCAATCTTATCTTTTCCTTTATGGTTTTCTTTTTTAGATTTTATAAGGGATTTGAACTTGTGCTTGATCTTTTTATCTTCTTTTTTTTTCACCTTCTTTTCCTAAGGCTTTCATAAGAAACTTGAATCGGAAACATATCTAGAAGAATCTTTTCTTTTAAGTTACATCTCTACTTTCATAGCCATATGTAACATCTCCTTCAACTCTATACAATGTTATAACTCCATCATATTAGCATTCTTTCTATTTAATCCATAGAGAAATATTGCCATTATAGCTTTATGATCTTCCATTATATTAGCTTTCATCATAGAATCTCTATCTCCTTATGGCAGTCTTTAACACTCTTTGAACCTTCAATAAGGTTTTCTAGCCTTTAAGATAATTCTCTATAATAGTGGCTAGAGACATATTTCTTTCTCATGATGGACTTCATCTATTTCTAAGCAACAACGACCTTTCTCCACTTCTTATAGATAACACAAGTTGATCTCGCTAAATAATTACACAATTAACAAATTCAAGTACAAGAATCTTCTCTTTCTTTTCTTTAAAGTAGTGATAGCAATTAAAGATCAATTCTATCTTTCTTTCCCATTCTAATTATGAATCTAGGTTATTTTTCCTTTAGAATGAAGAGATTTTCATTTTAATGATATCAAGATTAGAGTCCACCTTTTTTTTTCTTCTTTACTTATATCTTCCTTTTTTCTCATCCTTTCTTTCATCTCTCTTTTCACCTTTTCTTCTTTCGCTTCTTTCAAATTCGTATGATCCTTTATTACCTCCATCATTACTATCTCCTCCTTTTTCTTTGTAATTTATATCATTTTGTCTCATTTCTCTCTTTTCCTTTCCATTTCTTTCACCTTGTTGGTCTCTATGGGTTTGTCTACCCTCAACTTTTTCAAGTCTATCCTCTATGGCATCAAATCTCATATTTATTCCTTCAAGTTGTTATTGTATAGTCCTTAATGTGGACTCAATATAATTATTCACACTACCTTCTAATATTTTAAAACATAAACTTGTAAGAAAAATGTTAAATTAAGGAAAAGACCTAATAGGAGCACACTTCGCACTTGAGTTAGAGGTTTTTACCCTCAAATAATCTCAAACACCTATCTTTTTCCATTCTTATCTTTTCCTTTTATGGTTCTTTAGGAATTAAAGTAGACATAATCAATAAAATTTAATAATTGTAGTGATCAATGTCATTAATCAAAGCTTAAACAATAAATGGAGTAATGGATGGTCACTTAGAATTTAAAAAGGAAACAAGACCTAAAAAAAATTCAACAGAAACAAAAGAAACAAAATTAGAAACTAAGGATTAAGGATGAAAGTTTTAAGTGAATGAAAAAAGTAATGAAAAGTTAATTTAAAATGAGAAGTTGAAAGTAGTCACAAAACATTCAATGGATATTTAACTTTCTCTTTTTTTTTTGGCAATAACTTCTTCTTTTATTCTTCCTTTTCTTTTTCTCTTTTCACCTTTTTTTTTCTTTTCTTTCTTTTTTTATTCACTTTTGAATTCACTTTGTTTCTTTTTTTTAAAATTCACCTTTGATCACTTTACTAATAATGATTGTCTAACACTTTAACATTAATTAAATACATGTATTGGGCTACTAGAGTCATTACTTCAAATAAAAAAAGACTTATTTGACTACTATATAAAGCTACTAAAGTTTTTAGTAGCCTTTACCTTCAAACAATTGATTACTCTATTCAACAATAAGAAAACCTTTCAATTTTTTTTTGAAAGGATAATTAAATATGATATCCAACTACTAGTAAAATTGGTGCTTTTTCCTTTAAATACTTAACTACTATAGTATTTTCTACATTACTCGAATATGGTACTTAACAAATTTGAAGCTAAACTTCATGATTTTAAACTTCATCAAACACTTTCAAACTAAGCAAAGTTCAATGAAATTTCCATGGATTTGAACACAAACTCAACATTGAATTGCAACAAACAATTCCAAAATTATGAACAAAACATGACATTACACTAATTAATAAGGAAATCAAGACTTAAAGATGTAAAATAATGAACTAATAAGAATTATGTTACAACAAAATAAAAAAAATAGAGACACACAAGTTAATAAATGATAATGAACCAAACTTGAAATTAAACACAAAATTAACAAGAAATAGCAAGAGTATCATGAATTTAATAGTGACAAAGACTAAAAGTAGCAAAACAACAATGAAACTAGATAAAAAATGGAAATGAAAATTAACAAAATGAAATAGCCAAAAAAAAGGAGAATGCAACCTAAAAATTAGGACTTTTGTTTTAAATACTAAATAATGAAAAATCTCTCATGAATCATCTCAAAATTTAGCAGATCAAATCGAAAATATAGGGATATTTGTGCCACATTTCATATTAGAAAGATGTGAAGTGATAAGTGATGAAGATCATGCCATAAAGGATGAAGATTATTTAATAAGTGAGAGAAGACACCATAAAGATTGGATATCCTTTGATAAGTTTGGAGTTCTTGCAAGAACTAATACAGAAAGCAAATAAAGAGCCTCAAATTCACAATTCATCCAAAAATTTGTTTTAATGAGGAACAACATCTCTCAAATAAACTAAAAATTCAACAAGTTAATTGGACTAATCAAGCTCAAGTAAGCTTAATTAGGCCCAAGCTAGAAAACTAATTAAATTATTAATATTTTTCACAATAATGGGAAAAAATACACTTATGAATAAAAGCCCTAAAATGACTTGAATCTAAGAAACAATAGAATAAGTGCAATGCCCCAAAATAGAATAAGAAGTTTTAAATAGAAATTTTTCTAGAAAATCCCTTTAATTACAAACTCAATAAGAGAATTGAGTGAAATTCAAGATAATTGTAAAAGTAATTTGCATGTAAATCTAACTAGAACTTTAATTAAAATTTTATTAGATATCAAAATAGGTAAAAATTAAATTAAAAATTCAATAATAGGTTTAAAAAAATTCACATAAGAATTTGCTAAAATTCCATCACTCGATAAATTGAAAAGTGAGAAATTAGACTTAAAAATTTAAATGGATTAATTTAAAAACCCTGACCTAAATCAAAATTTATGAGCCCAAAATGTGTATAAAAGTTCTAGAAAAATTCTAAAAATATCTAAAAATTTAAGGGAAAAAATGTAAGAAAAATAAAAAATTTAGGGTCAATTTATAATAAACTATTTTATCTTTTTAAGTGGTTAATTTTTATTAGCATTGGGTTAGTTTTACCCAAATTTTAGATGCCCAAATATAATTTATTTGAGCTCAAAAAACATGTGCCCAAGCTTCTAGAAAAAGTTAAGGACCAAATTGGAAGAAAAGGGAAAGTTAAGGGCATTTTTGTTAAGAATTTTTCTAAATATTTCTAAAATTATTTTATGTATAAAAAATTAATAAAAGCCTCAAATTTTTAGCTATGCAAACCATGCCACATGTGCAAGTCATTATCAAACTTTTATAAAATAAATAAAAGAAAAAAAGGTAACTAATGGTATTAAATCAAGGAATAATATATATAGGACATTTGGGGAAATAAATGAACACATTTTGCTACTCTTCTTCCCCAGAAAAACATGAGTGTCTTAGCCACCTTCACCAAGGTTTTAGCTTCTCCAGTTAATTCAATAATATCCCCAATTGATTTCTTCAAAATTTTTGTAATGTAAACATACTTTCTTTCTCTTTTCTTTATGTTTTCATGGGAATTCTTCTCTAAATTTTCTAAAATGATGTTTATTATTTTGGTTGGAATTCAGCTGCCTCTAGTGAGTATTTATCATATTATAAGGTTTAAAAATTTAAGGTGAATGGCAACTACCTTTTTTCTTTAGGGTTTTCCTAATGAAAGTGATGAAAATGGAGATTTATGATGATATTTTTATGATTTTATGTGTGACCATGTATGAAGATATCATTCTGATTTATGATTTTTTTAAATATTGGTTAATCATATTAGGATGTTATTGGCTTGACAAAATTATTGGAAGAATTTTTACTAAAGTAGATTGCAAGACGATCATAGGAAAATTTAGAAACAGAATTCTATTAAGGGGGTTTATTAACATGTTTCTGTTTGTTCTTTTAGAGTCACATTTGGAATTTGTTTTAATTGTAAATTTTTATGTTTTAATGTCTTAAATGATGTTAGGATGTGTGAGGAAAATTTTTTAAATTTTTGAAAAATTTTAGAAATGTAAAAAAGTGATGTTTAAGAGCCGAGGAGAAATGAAGCCAAAATAGGATGTTAGCAAATTTTATTTCCATTGTTGGTGTATTTGGACAACCAAATGATGAATTAAAATTATTAAAATTGGTGTACTTACCCTTACATATGTTAGGAAAGTCATGGTCAAATTTGGTGATATTTGAAGCTCATATGTTTATCCAACAAAATTTTCTATTTTAAATGCTCCAATGTAGTCTTGATTATAGACCCTGTTTGTATAGTCTCAAGTTAGGAATTTTTAAACCATAAAATGATTAAAAAAATTATGAAAATTTCATTATATTTTATTATGATGTTATAAAGTTTGTATAAAAATTTGGTGGCACTTTAAGTCGATTTGTTTATCCAAATGATAAATTTGCTATGATAGCTTTAATGCTGTCCAAATATCATAGCTTTAAGTTCATACTTTTGGTCATGGATAAATTCACGAAATTAATTGTATAAAAATTGATTTATTCATTATTTAATATGTTAGGGATGCTATATTAAAATTTAGTAATTTATGGAAGTAGTTTGATTATTAAAAAGGTCCTTCCATTATATAACACTTTATGCTGGCTCTGTTTTAAGAATATGTTTTCACTTCTATGAACAATACCAGAGAACCATAATGGTGTAAGATAATTGACTTTTGATAACTCACAATGTGTTAATAAGATGCCAAGTGTTTTAAATAAATTTTTGATAAAATTTAGAATGAGTTTAAGTGGTGAAAGGGAGATTTACTTATGAATGCCCCTTTATGGTAAAAAAGGCTTTTGGATTAGTAAAGTATGTTTTGAATTAATATTATACACTTGTTATTCAAATAGCTTTTAATCTTGAAATATCATAAGCTCTATTTGTTCTTAAAATAATTAATAAAATATTTATAGCTAAGTTGGTATTTGACCATTCCTATGATATGTGACAAGGGAATGCATGGTTGATGCTTACGGTGTCCCATCTTAGTTGATGCCTATGATAACTTGATACTTATTTGTTATGTATGGAAGAATATGTATTCTTTAAGTAACTTATTTTTAGGAGGAGAGGTATAAGATGGGATTGAAGTTATAAGATGGAGGAGGGGTATAAGGTGGAACCAGAGTTATAACGGGGAGGAGAGGTATTAGGTGGGACCAAAGTTACAAGGGGAAAACCTGAGTAGCAATTGTTGCTATTTAACTTAATAATTTGAACAAATATCATTTTAAAGAAAGTATTATCAATAATTTATTATGTGATGAATATTTAAATGTATCGATATATATTTAAACTATTATGGAAAAAATCCTTTAAAAGAAAAGAGGGAAATAGCCATTCACTGAGTAATTTTTGTTACCCATACTCATTTGTATTATTTCTTTTGAAGATATTGATTGTGGTCTCGATGAGATAAATTCACACATGTGTTGTATCCTTTCCTCACTCTGTGAGGGCACGCCCAAAGAATAGTATGACATAGTTTGGTTTATTTAGCAAAAAGTACTCTTCTTCTAAATGTTATGTATGTATATACTAATATTAGCATATTTTATATATTTTCTAAACTTATATATATATATATATATATATATATATATATATATATATATATATATTTTGTATCAATTTGTACTTTCAATACTTATATAACTATAGGTATTTTCCTATTATATGTTTAATAGTAGAAGTAGTGAGAAAATTATAGTATCAAGACTTGTAAAGATATTTAGTTAGTGAATCTACATTAATTAAATATCTTTATTCTAGTCACGATACCTTAAATTTGGGTCATGACAATAAGGCCCCACAAGACCAAATGAACATGCATTAGTTTATAAGTATTCAAATACACTACTTGAATACTGTGAATAATCCTATTGTGTTTGAGTATGGTATTTGACTACTAGTAGGCAAAGACAAGCTCTAAGCCTAGTAATTGATTACAATACTCATCTATTCATGTGTAATTCACCAAGGTTGAAATGCATTTCATCCAAGCTCTTTTAAACTCTCTTTCTTGAGTATGCCCAGCTCCTTGAATCAATCCTTGAAGAGCTTCCTTGATCCTTTTGGCTTTATTCCTTATGATTGGTCCTTCTAGTATGTGCAAGTGCTCTTTCTTGGTCTTTGAATCACATCACTAAAGATCAAAAGCTTACAAATAGTAGGTTTCAAGGACTAAGTGTAATGTCCCGAATTTTCAATTTTATTATTTGAATGTTTAATTTTTGAGGCTGTAGAAATGAAGAGCATGATTGAATTAGCCTGGTGGGTGAATCTCAAGTTGAAAGGAGTTAAGCGCAAGGTAAACGAAATTTTGAAGGAAAACGGATAGTAGGGAAAGAATTAATTTCCCTAAATAGTATGAATGATCAGAGGAGGTTGGAAAACCCAAAAAGGGGAAGTTGTCTAAGTCTGACAGTGTAAGGAATTTTTAAACAGACAGAAACCCTATGCACTAATTTGCAAAGGTGCAAAATCGAGTGTGGTTAAAGTGTAAATAATTAAGGATTTGGGATTTAATGTGAATAACTAAGATTTTGGGGTGCAATATGTGATTTTAATTAGTGTGACCAATGGATTTATGACAAGTGTCATTATTAGAAAAATATTGGCAAGAATAGCCTTACTAATTGGTGAAAAAGGACTAAAATACCCTTGGAAATTTTAAAAAGGACCAAAATGCCCCTAGAAGCTTCATGAAAACCCCACTTTCTTCTCCATTTTTCCAAAAGCTGCAGCAACTCCATGAAAGCAAGCTTGAACGTGTGAGAGAGAGAGAAGGAAGAGAGAGAAAGTTTCTCCTAGCTTTTTCACCCAAAAATACTTAGATTCAAGCTAAGGTGTAGAAGGGAAATTTGTTCTTCTCATCAAGCTCTATCCATTGATGTGCTTGGATTGAGGAAAAGCTCAAGTTTGATTAAGTTTGGGGAGCCCCAAGTGAGGATTTTCAAGTTGCACCAAGAGGTAAAAATGTTCTCCTCTAAGAGCTCTTTAATGTACTCTTCTTAGTTTCTTGAAATCTTGAGGTTGGTGTGGTCAAGGGTGATTGAACATGGAGTTTAGGATGATTTGAGTATGTTTAATGGTGTTTTGGATGTTGTTATGCTTACTATGGCTTTGGTTTGGTGTAAAAACAGCAAGAAACATGATGTACACATTTGGGTTTTAGAGGCATAATGGTGCATGTGTAGTAGTGGCATGATATGTTTGGAACTTGGCTAAAATGATGAAGTTAGAATAATTTCTATGAAGCTTAAAGCCTATGAAAGATGAAACTTTGATTTGTGAAAGTGTTTGTGTGCATTTTTCCTTTTGAGAAGCCAAAACTATGAATATGAAAAAGAAGGAAGGAAGGAGTTTTAGCTGTTTAATGTGTTTTCGGAGGATCAGTGATGTACACGGAGTAGAACACGGCCCGTGTTGTACCCCGTGTTCTTCGTCGAAGCTGATCAGTGTGCTACACGGGGTGCAACACTCCCCGTGTTTACCTCAGGACTGAAGGATAGTAAGGTACACGGGGTAGAACACGGCCCGTGTTCACCCCCGTGTTCTTTGTCGAGTAACCTAGTGAAGCCTCGAAGTGATCCAGTAAGGAACACGACCCTGAACACGGGGTATGGTACCCCCATGTTCTTTGTTAAGTGAACTTTTTAGCTTGATTTCTTCATGTTTTGCATAGCTTTACCCCTAGATCCTTTTCTAATGTTCATATGTGTCATTTCAAGGCTTGAAAGCAAAGTATAGAGCATCCAAGTATGCATTTAATTAAGTGGAGAAAGTAAAGAATACATGAGGATTAGGGAAAGTGATGATGTTCTAATAAGAAACTATGATGTGTATTTGTATAGAATGAGGAGTGCCAACTTGGAAAGGCAAGAGGAAGTGTGAAGAAGTTTTTAAGTGAGAGCAAAGGGAACATCACATTGGAAGCTTGTAAAAGGTAGCTAGCTTTATCCTTAAGCTGTTTTCTATTTATATGATTTTCTGTATTTTATGCCATTGTACGGAATGTGTATGAAATTATTGCGTGCACAACCCGGGAAGACAGTAAAATACTGTGTTAGGCCTATGGCTCGAGTTCCCCGAGGATGACAAGTGTGCGGTACCTATGGCCCGATACCTCGGGAAGATAGCGTGATGCTGTATGTTAGGCCTTTGGCCCGAGTACCTCGGGAAGACAGCGTGATGCTGTATATAGGCCTAAGTATGATTATCTGTAATGGCCATCTAGATATTGATAAGAGTCTTTGAATGGGCATGATGTTTGCTATGTGCAGTGCATATTTCTTACAATGATATGATATTGAATATGATGACAAATGATTAAGTGATTTCGAAATGGATGTTTTATTTGCTTAAGGATCTAGAATGGCTTGAAATGTTTTTATGGCAATAGCTAGCTACTGGGAAACTTTGTTTCTTATGTTTTTTGTATTGTGACTAACCATTCCAGGTGATGCTTCCAAAGGCTCTCATGATAAAGGGCAATGATGTTCGAAATTGTAAATAATTGTATAGTTTGTGATATTGTATATGATGGATGTATCTTTTGTAAATTGAACTTTTGTATAATTATATTACTCTTGTTCATGTTGTATGAAATACAGAAATTTGAGATATCTTGTATTAGCTTGAGGTAGATGGCGAATGAGTGCGTAATAATCATCTAGTAATTGAGGAATAAGGTGTTAATAAGTAAGGGAGTTACACTAAGATACTTTTTGTAACGCTACTTACTAACACAATAAAGAAACAATTTATTTATTAATTTTTGTAAACAAAAAGTTAATAAAACAGAATAAGTGCCTAGTTTATAAAATTTAATGTGAATTTCTACATATTTTCATAATTTAAGAGATTATATAATTGTAGAAAATGTTTTATAACTTACCCTCTAAATAAAGAACTTACCTTTTTATTTTTCTATCTATTCCTACGTGCAAGTGTGAGGGTAAACTCTTAAATTGTAAAAAAAAATAATTTATTTGAAAATATAATTGCATATAAGATTGATTGTCAACTAAACCTTAGATAAGTTTATTCTAACTTTTTTGTTGGGAATATGTTATAAAAGCTTGCATCAAATATTTTATAAAGATTTCCTAGCGAAAAAAAATTATGAAGATTTGGGGGGCTTGAGATGTTGAACCAAGAAAGGGAGATCAAACATAAAACAGATATTTGCGTGGAATTTCTAATTAATTTTGTGAGATCTATACATAATGACATTCATTTTTTAAGATGTTAGTGCAGTTAAATTATGAATTCATAATTGTATTATGGTTGTAAAAATTTAAAAAAATAAAAGAAAATATTTTAATGTGATTGCAACAGTTCTAAAATCTTTTAGACCCAAGATTTTTTTATCCTGATAAGGCCAAAATAGTAATTGAACCAAATCCTTTAACGCCATCAGATTCCAACGATCAGAAGGTAGCAAGGTGTAATTTTCCAAACAAATGAAGAATAGAGTATAATTAGGGTTAACTTCAAGGGAAGTCACAGTAATTTATCTTAATATAAATTTATTCCATATAAAATCAGTCTACCTAAATTAAATAATGTTAATTTTTATTAAAATATAAATTGATTTCAAACAAAAAATATATATTTGAGTTTTAATTTAATTTTAGAAAAATAATTGTACTAAAATTCATTTAAAAATGTTAGATATTTTTTTACAAAAAATTTATACTAAATTTATTATTTTGAAAATTTAATTATAAAACATTTTTTTATAAATTTATATTTTAGAGCTAAGACGTATATACCTTCACTTTTTAAATTATTCATAAAATAAAAAGGTTATTCATAAATTTCTTATTTTAGAATCAAAACAATTTATAACTACCTTTTTTTTTATAAAATGTGAGGCAAAGTTTTATTGATATTTTTTTATTTTACAATTACAATTATATTCTAGATATTAAATATTACTAAAAATATTTTAAACATAATATTTTTTATAAGAAGTAATGTCCTAAAACCACCTCATTTGTTTCTTTTATATGTAGATAAAATTTATAATTTTGTCCCTAAAATTATAAAGCACTAACAAAAATATTTATGAATTATACAAAATTATAATTTTATATCTAAATAATAATGCATACATATAATTTTATCTCTCCTTATAGTAATTTAGGGATAAATTGTTTATACAGATTTGTATAAAGGATAAAATTATCTATATAAATTATTATTTATGAAAAAAAATTATAACTTTATATAATTCATGAACCATTTTGCTTTTATATAATTCATGAACCATTTTGCTAGTACTTTATAATTTTAAAAATGAAATTGTTAATTTTTTCTTATATATAATAGATTTCTTTAAAAAAATTCAGGATTAAATTTTACATATTGATTATTTTTACTAAAAATATAATTTGATTTTATTGTGAATTAACTTATACATTATTGAAATTATCATCATTTTTTTGTGAATTTATAAAGGCAATATACTTAAATCAAATAATGTTATTTCAATGAAAATATAAGTTGATTGCATATAAAAATATAAGCATGTTATTTCAATAGATATATCAAAATGCGTTTGAAAATTTTAAATACTTTAATTTTTAATATTTTTATTACTAAATTTATTATATTAGAAATATAATTTTGTAAAATATCAATTTTAAAAATTTCTATTTCAAAATTTGACAATTTACAACTTCCTTTTTTAGAACTTTTTGTAAAATAAAATGTCATTTAAAATTTTCATTTTAGAGTTAAAATAATCTATAACTTAAATATAAGTATGTTATTTTAATAAATATATCAACATGCATTTGACAATTTTAAATAGTTTATTTTTTAAAATTTTATTACCAATTTTCCTATTTTTAGAATTATAAATATATATATTAAATTTCCATTTTAAAACTTGAAAATTTACAACTTCCTTTTTTATATTTTTTATAAAAGAAAATGTCATGTACATTTTTATTTTAAAGTTAAAATAATCTATAACTTTCTTTTATATAATTTTAAATTTTTTTCAAAATTTGAAATAAATTTTATTATTGTATGATTTTAGAATTATAATTATAATTCTTATATAAAATTTTGTCAAAAATATTTTGCATGAAATTTTTTCCAAAAGAAACCGTCATGTGTCCCAAAATGATATTAGCAACTTCTCCTGTATACAAGATATAGATATAGATTCTTATCAGTGAGATTTTTGTTTTTAAAAATAAATATTTGTGATTAGTATGGTTGTATCTTTCTTCTCAAGTTTTTAATTTGCAACAAGTTATATTTATAATGCTCTTATATTTGAATATAAAAAAGATATAATTAGTTATATTATATATTGACTGAAGAACATAAAAAATGAGAACTTTTTTTGAAATTGAATTTGATTTGCCACTTAAATCCTTATAAAAATAATTATTTTTTGTAAGAGAATACATTTCTTTTATTAAATGTGATTTAGGTGGTTTAAAATGAGAATTTAAATTTGATCTATTATCAGTCTAAATTAACTTTATATTATTACACACTCATATATTACTATGCTAATAAAAAAACTATTAAAATTATTTCACTATTATAAAAAATTCTTGATTGCTATTATTTTTTAATTTTATATTTTTTTTCATTCATTGAAGTGTAGAACATTTTACACTAATAGTTCTTCAAATTTAAACTTTTAAAATTATGATAATCTTTCATCATATATATTTTTTCCATAAATGATTATTCATTAGAAGCATATATATCATTATTATCTGTAATTTTTTTGTATTTATTGGAAGAAACCTCTTTAAATCAAATTATTCTTCAAATATAATTCACTAATAATATATGATTAGCAAAAAATTATGAGTTCCATTTGTTTAAAAATCTATTTGCTCTTTATTATACATCTTTTTATATTGAAGATTTTCATTTAATTAAAGATTTAATTGTGAAAAATTTATTCTAGGTAATAAAATTTAATTTATTTTGTACTATAAAAATTAATTTATTTTTCATACCTTTATTTTTATAGAAAGTAATATACATGTTAAAAAATTATAATTTACAAATATAAATATATGATTATAAAATAAATTTGATAAATTAGATTGCAAAATTTTTATTATATTTTTTTAAAAAAATTTAAATTATTATTTTTTGATGACATATCTTATTTTTATTTATTAATAGTGTAAAATAATTTACATTAATAGTGGATCAAATTTAGACTCTTAAATTTAAGTCCTAAATATAATTTTAATTTACTAATCTAAATTTATGTTTATAAAATAAATCCAATGAATTAGATTGAAAAATTTTTATAATATGAAATTCATTTAAGTTTTATTTAGAACTTAAATTTAAGAGTTTTAAATTTAATTCATTATCAATGTAAAATATTTTACTTTATCAATTAATAAGAAGATATATCATTAAAAAAAGTAATAGTTTCTTAGAATTTTTAATAATAAGAAAGGAGTTTTAATATTGACATGGAAACACATGAATGAGTGATAGTGTAAAACTAATTTATACTAACAATAAATCAAATTCAATTTACTATCAATGTAAATTAGTTTTACATTATCACCTACTCATATGGTTAAGTTTTTCACTATTAAATTGGAACAAAAATTACAAATCTCACCATGTGTTATCATGACAATAGAAATTGTTAAATCATCTTATTGTTGGTAAAATTTATTAATTTTTTTAATGATATATTATCTTTTTATTCATTGATAATATAAAAAATTTGAGACTAATGTATCAAATTAAAACTCTTTTATTTATATAAATAATTAATCTTCAATTTAGATGAAGGCTAATTTATAGGGCAAGTCTATGAAAGTTCCACCTCCTAAGAGCTTATTTTTTTACCATTGAATTGGTACAAAGATTACAAGTCCTACCATATGTTGTCATGGTAATAAAAATTGTTAAATCATCTTATTATTGATAAAAATTATTAATTCTTAATGACCTATCATATTTTATTGATTAATAATGTAAAATATTTTATATTGATAAAACAAATTTAAACTCTTTTATTTATAAAAATAATCTTGAACTTAAATGAAAGTTAATTTAGAAAGCAAATCTATGGGAATGCTATGCTTTATTAGGGATTGTGTTTTTCATTATTGAATTGGAGAAAAAATTACAATTACAAATCTCAATTTAAAAGAGATAATCCAATTATGAATACACTTAAAAATGAAGGAATCTGATTCCTGAGAAATTGAAAGAATCATTGGTATTTCATTTGGAGTAATTCTATTGAAGAAAAATGAAAAAAAAAACAAGAATAAGATTTGTCTCAACCAAACACACACATTTACAATAAAAAACCTTCAATTTCAAATCTTTTTTTATTATCCTAAATCAAATAACTCTTAAATTTTTAAGAGGTTGAATTTCCTTAAAAAATTAAGTTAATTTATAAAAAAAATTATCTATATAATTAATTACAATTTGCAAAAATTAATACATACCTAATTTTAGATCGTGCTTTGATGTTGTGTTCCACACAATGTCAACAAAAATCACTGGGAAGTTTTTACTCTTTGTCCATAATAATTACACCAAATTCATAGAAAGAAGAAAAAGATTACTTTTTTTTCTAAAAAAATATTAATAAACTAAAAGAAAACTTAAGAACTTTTAAAGGTGGCGGTTGTCTTTTTTATCTCCCACAGGCAATCAATTATCAAAATTTGACTTTATCTCCTCCATTTTTTTGTTTAAATAAAAAAATATACTGATATGGGTCATCCATTATGGGCGCCCACATCCATCATCTCTTATTTGTGCATAATGGGATGAGCCATATATAATCCTTCATCTCTTTTTGGATTTTTCATATTTGATATATTATTATAACTACATAGGCATGACATCATCATCTTGGGTGTCATTGTACTAGAAATCCTTTTACAGGATTAGTATAAAAACAATCTTATCCTTTTTATTCATATTATGCCTTGGATGCCTTAGATTTAACCATATACACTTTCCATTAGTAAATCTAATCCCTCACGAGCTTCATTATAAGCTCATATTGCCATTTATGTATGCACAATGTCCACACTTATAATGTTACTAAAAATAACTTCATAATGGACATATTTTAAACACTAGTATAATTGTATATATATTGAAAATTCTTCCTTCCACATGCATATCACTTTGATTGGAAATAGTTGCTTTCCTAGCATTACATCTTTTAGATCATATATATTATGATCATAAAATGTATACTAAGGTAGCTAACACTACATCATTTCTCCATGATACATCAAATTTAAAGGGTGTCCATGAAAAAGAATCTTCTCTTTTAGGATTGATAAAGTAATGAACTAGGGATCTTTCACTTGCTTTCTGTTTGCAGTATTTTATACATGCAGTATGAATCAAAGGCTACGTTGTTTCCTTTATATCAGAAGGGCATATGTCAATTTTATTATTAACACCATACAAACTTCAGTTTAGGCACACATAGTACTTAGCTTGAATTCTTCCAAATCACTCAACTTATTTAAACGTCAAAATTTGAAGAATTCGCTATCTACCTATAGGTATTGTGGAAAATGAGGATTTCATAACTTGATCCATATATATGTTTTGGATCTTATCTCGATTCTATCTTTCCTTTTATTAAGGTGATATGTTTCATTTTGTGTTTCTTCTTTACCAAAACAACATCCCTTGTTGTTTTATTAGTGAACACAAATGTCTTATCTTTGCTTGCTTTTCATAAGCATTAAAGGTGGTTGTTCGTGTGAGAGAACTAACCTTATTAACTTATATGACATATTAGACATTGTATACTCATACTAATATTACAATAATTGTAATGAAATAAAACATACTTTATTTATTTAATTGGAAATGCTTGATTACATTTTATTCATGCTAAAAGATTTTACATGCTTAATATACACATATCTAGGTATTGGCTTAGTAAAAGGATCTGCTATCATCTTTTACGTTGGAATATATTGAATAGTGACCTTTCTTTATGCTATGGCATCTCTTACAAAATGGTACTTTATGTCTATATGCTTAGCCTTTCTATGGTACTTTAGATTCTTTATATAGGCAATGGCTGCTCGACTATCACAATGTATCAAGATAGGGTTTAGATTTCTACCATAAATCTCCAAATGTTCCATAAACCTCTTTAGCCGTATAGCCTCTTGTACCGCTACAAAACATACTATGAACTCTACTTCCATTATCGACAATGTAATGCATGTTTACTTCTTGCTACATCATGATTTGACATATTGTTCAGCAAGAATGAGTAACCTGAAGTAGATTTTCACTCATTTAGATCTCTTGCCCCATCCATATTGGAGTATCCCACTAAGCATGAATCACTTCTTTAATTGCATAACACATAATCAATTGTATTATTCAAATATCTTAAGATTCTCTTGACAACTTCCAATGTTTTTGTCATGGGTTTAACTGGTATTTGCTTACAAGTTTGACCACATGATAAATATTTAGTCTAGTACACATCATTGCATACATTAGACTACTAACTATACTAGAATAAGAGACTCCTTTTATTAAATTTTTTTGAAATTTATCTTAAGGATACATCTCTTGACTTAATGGTTCACTTTTATTTACAAGGGTTTCCATGGATTTGTAGTCTTTGATATTGAATTTCTCAAGAATTCTTCTTATGTAGTTCTTTTATGAAAGAGAAATAAGTTTCTTAGAGCAATCTGTAAAGATTTTAACTTAAGAATATAATTTGCCTCACCCATGTCTTTCATTTTAAAATTCAAGGATATCTATTACTTAATAGTCATAATCTAATTCAAATTATTCTCAGCTAATAGTATATCATCCACATAAAAGGATAATATCATAAGATTATCTTTAAACTATTTGATGAAAATATAATGGTCTTCCTTAATTGTTTAGAAATTGTATGATGTTACTACTTCGTGAAACCTCAAATACCATTGTCTAGATGATTGCTTAAGTCCACAAATAAACTTTTAGAGTTTACAAGCTTTCTTCTCCTCTCCTTTTTATATGAAACCTATTAGTTGTTCAATGTAGATTTTTTCATCGAGTTCTCCATTTAATGAAGGGATTTTGACATCCATTTGATATAATTCTAAATCTAAACTTGCCACTATTACCAGGATCAATCTAATTGAGTTGAAATACATAATAGATGAAAATGTATCTTCATAATCTATCCCTTCTTGTTATGCATACCCCTTTGCAACTAACCGAGCTTTGTATCTCTCAATTAAGCAATCTACTATTCTTTTAATTTTAAGAATCCACTTGTTCCCAATTACTTTTTAGCTAGATGGTAGGTTAACTAGCTCTCAAAAGTGGTTAATTTTCACTGAGTTCATTTCTTCCTCCATTACTTTCTTCCAATGTTTCTTAGCAGGATAGGATAGAGCCTCTTGCACCGTTCTAGGCTTTTCATCATCTTAAGGAGAAACCTTAGAAGTTAATCCCTAAATTAGGAAATATCTTTTATGTACACTCCTTTTTTTACTATTCTATTATGGGGTTCCTTGTACTAAATCATTTCTAAGTATAGGATTCTCATTCAATCTCTCAAAGTTTCCATATGGATCGAAAGGTACTATTTAAGAGCTCCTACTCAGATGCATTGGATAAGTTTCTACATTAGCCTTTTGATCTCGTATCTCATAAAAGGATACATTATGATCAATCTTTCTCTTGTTAGAAAACTTAATTTCCATAAATATGGTATCCTTTAATTCAATTTTAATCACTGTTCCATTCTTATTTTCACTGATAAAAACATAATGCTTTAAATGTTTTGAGTATCTTATGAAGATACATTTCTTCCCTCTTAGACTTAACTTTCCATATCTATTGTAAGTATTATGGACATACGCAGCTAACCCCCATGGTCTGAAAATGCTTAAATCTAGTTTATGTTTTGTCCATAATTCATAGGGTGTAGATGTGATCGACTTTAAAGGCATATGGTTAAGTATAAAGGTAATTGTTAATAAGGCATCTCCTCAATATGAAAATAGTAGATTAGGCTGTGCCATCATTGACCTAACCATGTTTAAAAATGTTTTACTTCTCCTTTCGACTACTCCATTTTATTATAAAGCATCAAAGATTGTTAATTATCTAATTATCCCTTTTTTTCATAGAGTTCTTCAAATTGGTGAGATAAATATTTATACCCACAATCAGTCTTAAGCACTTTAATTTTCCTATCCATTTGATTTTCAACTTCATTTATGTAATATTTGAAGCATTTAATGCTTTTGATTTATGTAAAATCAAATAGACGTGATTGTATTTTCAATAATTATCAATGAAAGTGATGAAATGCTAAGTTTCGTGTTTTACCCTCACACTTATGGGGCCACATATATCAGAACAAATTAATTGCAATCAAGTCTCTGTCCTAATCCCCTTTTCAAATGGTTTTCTAGTTGCTTTACTAGTTAATAAATGTTCATATAAGGACATTTTCAATTTTAAAATTGGATCTAGCAATCTTTCCTTTGCTAGTTTAATCATTCTATTTTGATTTATATGTCCTAATCTATAATGCCAAATATCTATATTAGCATTTAAATTGGAAGTAGAAGTAGTAAAGTAATTGTAAGCATATCTATCATTAAAAATATCTAAAATGATAAGTCTATCAGAAATAAATCTAAAACCATAATACACATTATCTTTTGAAATTTTAGCAATATTGTCATGAAAGTTAGTACAAAATTCAAATTGTAGCAAGGAACAAACAGAAACTAAATTTCACCAGATGTCAAATGCATAGAGTACATCATAAAGAATCAAGGTTCTTCCACCATGCAAATCTAATTTACAGGTTTTGATGCCTTTAACCTCAATCCTTGCATTATTCCTAACATGTAGCTATCTGCTTTGATTTGATAGCCAATGGTATTCAATATAGGATCCTTGATCCTTACTTACATAGCCTATGGCACTTGAATCCAAAATCCATAATGGATAAGATTCTATTAGAGAAATAGTACTAGAAATATGTGAAAATGTGTAAATGAAACATCCAATAATACTTTGTTTTCCTCATTTTGTTGAGTGCAATCTCAAGCAAAATGACCTATTTTTTTATAGGCATAACACTTAACCTTTCTGAGGTTAAAATTCTTTATCCCACCTTTTCCTTGCCTCTTCTAGAAGTTTTTCTTGCCCTTTTTGAAATTTAGGCCAAGCCTTTTATTTTGCTTCTAAAATTTCATTTTTTTAAGATTTAGGCTTAAAATTAGAGGGTCCAGTTCCTTTTACTAGATACACTTGTCCAAAAGACTTATAAGCCTTTAGACATTTATCCTTAAGTTCCAGATATCTTGTTATATCATCAAAAGTAACAATGCTTTTGTTATGAGTTAAATTAACTTTCATATGTTCCCAACTTGCAAGAAGTGACTTAATCATAGCTTGCACTTGTTGCTTATCAAAAAGTTCATGCTCAGTAATTCTTAGCTCATGAATCATGTTTAACATTTCATGTAAATATTGTTTCATTGGCATATTAGGTTGGAGTTAATAAATGTCAAACTTGGTTATGAGTTTCCTCAATTTTGTGATAGAAGTACCATTATATTTTTCTTTAAGGGCAATCCATATACCTTACGCAATTAGGTATTTCTCATATTCACCCACAATGTCATCCACCATTGCACTTAAAAGTGTAATACTAGTAATATTGTTCTTTCTCTTCCAAACAGTATATGCCTCAATATCTCTTCTATGTTGGGCTGTGTTCCTATGCTCAAGTTCTATCATGACATTGGTTAATAGTTTAAGAGCATCTTGCTTTTCCAGAATATAAGATATTTTTTGAAGCTATATATCCCAATTGTCCCTATTTAACTTGTCACCTTTGTTAAGTTTAGCAATAATATTCTTGCTAGCCATTTTGCTAAAACATAAAATATGAATACTTCCTATAATTATACAATATGATTTATTTGCATAACTCTGGTATGGAATAATGGTGACACTATTAGGCTCATGATTAGGAGTTTATGTTTGTCATACCCCTATCATATGTTTTCTAAATAATATCATTATTTCCTATCAAGTATTTTTCATGCAGATATTAGTTTCTTATAACTCTCAGAAGACTTATAATCTAAGAGCTCCCATTCAAATAAAGTATTCCATTAGATAAATGTATATAAATAAGTCATTCATTCATCAAAAAAATAAGTTCAATTAACAAAAAAAAATATCATGTGCAAAAAGAAAACAATCTTAACATAAGCAAAAAATTACATGCAGAAAGTTTCATAAACTAGACAATTGGTTTTCATATTTGGGCTTCGTAATCCAAACTTAAATTATTCATTTCTATGAAAGGTTTGAAGAATTTTAGGTGAATTGTTGGAGTGAATTGGTCCAAACTCATATTTATTTATAACTTTAATTAGATCCTTCAAATATATTCCCTTTTCTAATGCACCATACCCAAAGCACCTTGCACTTTTCATATTTGGAATTAGGACATTAGAATCGTCTTACTCCAATTTATTTTGACATAACAAATTTCTTAGAATCTTAATTCTTCCATGCATTTTTCCAATTCAATGAATTTCATGATGCCTAGCTTTCTATCTCTACATAGCTATAGTTTATTTTTTATTAGGCCCTAGAAATCATCATTTGCAATTGTGTTTAGTAGTATATGCACCCAAAAGAAATTAAGGAGCACTTTTCCTTTATAGTTGAGATATGCTTTGAAAGCCTTTACTTCTTTTAGAAAGAATTGCATGGGATATGTTCTCAACATATTTCTTTTTTGTAATTGTTTCATCATTTTTCTCAAGGTCCTTAAAGGTTTCTACCCAATTTGATTCTTTAATGTCTTCACCTGCCCATTTTAGGAAGCTATATGGATCATCTTTCTTTAAGAACTATTATTCCATGAATATAGACAAGAAAATAAACTTAACTTACAGTCAAACACACTAGTATTAAACACATTAGTATTGCCATTTTTTCAAACAAGAATAGTGTCAAACATGTTTTAGAAACATGCAAATTATATGCCAATATAAAGATCTTAATTTTTCTACATTAAATCATACCTTAAAAAGAGGCCCCACACACCCTCACATGCCCTAAGAAGGGCTCAAATTCCAAGAAAAATAGAAAAATAGTAGCTTTCCCATTTTCACTAGTGGCATGTGAGATCCATATAACATCATGGAAGGCTTCTTCGGTTATGGTAACTAGCTAGAGAGGAAGTACTCTCTCCTCTTTCCATTAGTGTGTTAAATGTGGCAATTAGCTTTCGAGGTAGACCATACCTTATATAAAACCTTAAAAATATTTAAAAAATATATATGATATCCATATCCAAAAATATTATAAAATACAATAATATTATCTAAAGGGTCTGACCATTTTAAAGTCATGGGAGGGCATATAGATGGCCTACTTTTTCCTGCATTATATCTAGCATGTCTCATGCATCATATAAGGCAAACAAAATACAACATATATATATATATATATATATATATATATATATATATATATATATATATATATATATATATTATAATGGATAAAACTATCATATAGTTAAAGCATAGGCTATCACATAATAAACACATATGTATCAATATTATCACATAATAAAGAAGTTAAATGTCACATAGTATGGCCTTAAAATCCTATTTTTTAATAGTATTCATAAACTAACTCCTTAACTTCTCCTTGTGCTACCCTAAAACACTTTATTATGAATACAATTTTAAAGCAAAAACCTTGAGTTACATTTGAAGGGAGTGAAATGAAAATAGAATATATATTAGAAAATAGAGGAAGGCATAACTTACATGTCGTATTTAAAATCCAGCCACAAAAACTCCAAGAGCCACACTATACGATACAATCATGCATCATATGCCATAATTACTAATAGATATGTATATATATATATATATATATATATATATATATATATATAACAAGATAAAAGACATACATGCAATTCTCAAACTCTCATTTTGTACATCATGCTTCTTAAACTCTTAGTTTTTGTATCATTCTTTCTAAAAAAAATTGTTCACATATATGTATATGAAATCGAGAATTAGCATGTAGTGTGTGTGTGTGTATAAAGTATACCAAAAAAGGGTACATTATATGCTTTACATAGAATTTAATATTGACAGACAACAAAGCAACTTGGTTCTTAGACCAATGAAAGAAAAAATTATCTATATAATTAATTACAATTTGTGGAAATTTATATGCACCTGATTTTAGATTGTGTTTTCATGTTGTGTTCCATGCAATGTCAACAAAAAATCATTGGGAAGTTTTTGCTTTTGGTCTACGATAATTACACCAAACTCACAGAAAGAAGAAGATTACTTTTTTCTAAAAAAAAAAGGATTGATAAACTCAAAAAATAACTTCAAAAACTTTTAAAAGTGGTGGTTATCTCTTTTATCTCCCACACACAATCAGTTTTAAAAATTAACTTTATCTCCCATTTTTTTAGTTTAAATAAAAAATATGGTGACTTGGGTCATCCATGATAGATGCTCATGTCTATCAATTTACAATCGGTCCATAACAGTACTTGCAATATGCGAGAAAATATGAAAAATAAAGGGTAAAATACAATTTAACCTCCTAAACTATGAAGTATGTGCATAAAACCTCCTCATTTCAAATTAGAGGCAATTTAACACTTAAATTAATGTTAATGTGCAATTAATCTCCTCTTATAGCTAACATTCAAATTAATAATGGTTGCAAATCTCTCTATTTCTAGATTTCAATCTTTGTCATACTACCTCTTCCACCTAATCCATGAGTAACTTTGTGACATAGTTATTCACATCTCTATAATGAGTTTTTATCCAACAAGATAGTATAGAAAGATTTTATATGATTTTCTAAACATATAAAGTCTTTACAATTCCTTGGTTCATATTTGATTCATCTAATGATAATTATTATAAACAAACTTAAACAATGTCCCCAAAATAATAAACTACAGAAATAAAATCAAATGCCAACCAAAATAATTAAGTCTATTAGTTCCTTTGTAACAATGCTCATATCCTAAACCTCATCAAGAAAATATGATCAAATTTATATAAGATCACTATATATTATAGCATAATATCATTTTTTTAATGAATTTGATTTACAAGATTTGTTAGGATAGATCTCTCGTGCACCAATGGGCAATAGGCAATGATCAAAGGAGAAGAATAGGTGATAGAGGGAAATGAATAACGAACTACCTCTATAATAGAAAAATGACTAATGATAAAAATTAGATGAGACTTTTAGGGGTGGCAATGAAGAGTGAAGCTAAAGATAAAAAAGGGAGGAATGTTGCTTATATCAATTTAGATGACATTCAAGAATAAGATGATTAATTGCTAACATTAATTTAAGAATTAAATTGCACCCAATTTAGAATGAGGAGGCTTTTCCATTTAAATGTCTACCCCTACCAACTGTAATTCTGTTCCTGTCTTTTGAAGTTCCATCCATTATCAAAGATTCTGCCCAAATCCCGTAGCTGTTCATATAACCAGGCACTCTCTGAGCCGCACTGCACATTCATTCCAGATTTTGGGTTGGCAATTTGCTTTTGACGACGAAAATCCATAGGCATTTCCTTTATTCTGCTTTTCATATTATAGATTGGCCCAAACAACTAACTAACCGAGTAAGTATCGTACCCAATTTTAAATTGAGTCACATTTGGTGTTGTCGATTAGTTTTCCTGAGTTTCGATCGTGGTTGAATACGAACTTTTGATCTTTTCGTTATTGTTGTAATATTATTTGAAAGTTAGCTCATTATACGATAGGATTGCTGTTGATTTTTAGTGGGTAGAATTGCTACAATTGCCCCAACATGTTGAGAATGATTGTATTGTGTTGTTAGAATAGATGAACATATTATGGAAATGAAGGATTGTTAATCTGTTATTTGCATTCCAGGAGCAAGCTTTTTGTTTAAATGTCAGATTCGAGCAAAGGTCCTTCGGTTGAGTAAGTTGTGTAAGAAAATTGGGTAATTAAAAGTTGGGTACTAGGTGTTTGATAGACTTACTGTGTGAAGTCATTAATATGAGTTGCCCTTACTATGTGGTATATGGTGTGCTTCTATGCTATTGGATGTCGTGCATGCTTTTACGTTTCTTCTTTTTTTTTTTTGGTTAGATTGGGTGGCGCTGTCCTTCATAATTCTTTTACTCTCTGAAGAGAGTGATTATTGCCATTATTTTTTTGTGATAAGAGAGTGATTATTTTAGATGACCTCTCTCCCGGTGTTGTTGTTGTTGTTTATCATATTAATTTTTTAATTATTATTATATATATAGAAAAAAACATATGAAACCAATAACTGTCCTGATGTTGTTACTTACATGTTGATAGGTGCCGCTTGTGAATTAGGACTCCTTCGTTTTGCACTTCAAAATGATTGCTAGAATGGGATATCAACCAGATATAATTGCGTACATCGAACTAATTAGAGGTTACTGTATTAACATAGTGGGGCTGAACCGCTGAAGAACTTTTCTTTGATGTAGGACATATTGTTTATTGAATGAACACGTTCCAGTTTGGATTCCATTTTTTAAGTAGTTAAGTACTGCAGGATGGAGGAACCGCTCATGGAAATTAACATTCATCAGGAGTGGTTGGCCAGTAAGCAACAGTCTTATCTACTAAAGCTTGAATCTTGCTAACTGCATCGGGCATTAAGGCATTAGGATCAGAATCGACGGAAAAGAAAGCCATCTGTTGCTGACGGTCTTTCATTTCGCTTCAGAAATTCAAGCTATCAACATGTTTGTGGTGATTCTTATGTTGTTGCATGTATTAGTGATGTACATTCTTAGTACCTATTACTACAAAAATTCTACCCAAATTGTGTTCAATATTCACGTGGTGAAACATCTTGTGAGTCAGTTTGAGCTTATTGCCGAAGACTGTGCTCAATGCATAGTTTGCGCAGATTAATTTGGATGTGTGTACTTCTGCATATAAGGCTTAGTCTAACACACCATATAATATAATATAAAGACTATTGCATAGTATGGTGTAGGATAAGGTAATATACTATACAATATTTAGACCATAATTGCATAAGATGAAAATTTGTAAAGAATTATTCTATCTTTTAATTTTTTTTTCTGATAAATTAGGGAGATAAGGATGTAAAGGAGTATTTTTAATTTTAAAAATTTAGTATTTATCTTAATATTATATTATCAACTTTTATCCTCTCCCCTAGGAGGTGAATAATCTTATATAAAATTAAAATGTATAAGGAGGAAACTTTTAAATAAGCTATGCAATCAATTTAAAATTCCCATATTATATAATTTATCATATACTATCGGACTTTATATGGTGTGCTAAACAGGATCTAATTACAAGATAGCCATATTTATGGAGCCTTTTTACTCCAATAATGTCATTCAAAAACATATTTCTATTATCATGTGCTTTCCAAACTATTTCCATAGATAATGTTTACACGTCTTTTTTCCATCTCAATAAAGGAGGCAAATTATTGTCTCAAAATGCGATTTGTGTGTACAACATTGCTGTGTTAAAGTGACACTAGTGACAAAGTTGAAAGTTATATCAGGGTGCAAGTCGCAGTTGAAATCTGAGACATGTCATTAGCTTGTTGCAGTTCTCAACCTTAACATGTAAGCTCTAGTTGGTTTAGGGTCTTTTGTGCATCATTAAAAAAAATGGTATCGAGATCCTTTGAAAAAAAATGCACATTTTTTACATTCTTGCTTAAAAGCCAGCAAACCAATTGGAAACCAGAGGAATGGATACCAACGAGCTCACTTGTTGCAGTTAAGAACGGCGACTTGAAACTTAATATTGTTCTCTGATTGTACACAGAAATCAAGTTTTGGATCACAATTTCCCTTGTTTATGAAGAAAATATATAACATTATTTGTAGAAAATAGTTTTAAAAAAATACATTTTTATGGGAATATGTTTCTGCGATAGCATTATTATTAGAATACATATTTAGGGTGGGTAGTAGAACAACTGCTCTGGCGACCTTCAGTAATGTGCTTTTTTCCGCCAAGTCTAATCCTTTGTCATTGGTCCTCTCTCCGTTTGTAAATTTCTTCATACCAAATTTGAAATTTATGTCCTCTAAATTGATGAATACTATTGTTCTTTATAGCCTATGAAATTAAATTTGTTGCATTAGAGACAGTTCTTTGTGAATTTGGATACAGTGGTAAAAAATAGTTAAGAATTTGTTGTGAAAAGGAAATATGCTAGAGATCCCATACTCGAGACAATGGAGTTTATAACATTTTCAGATTTGCTGGTTACTTGTTATTGCATGCAGTAACGCACAGGTGGAATGCAGGATTCATCCAAACTGGGTGATACCAACAAATTATACCAGTTAGGTTGTTTTGTGCTCCTACTCAAGTGAGGTTCAGGATCCTAATTTTCACTGGAACATGATTGTTAGATTTTTAATTATTGAGCTTTCAAGGAGGTAAGATATCGTTACTAGGGTTTCACATGATGAATTGGCTGACTTAACTTAGTGGTTGCATATTATTCCAATGTACTTAAATCACTATGTGTGCTAATTTTTTTCATGATCAGGTCATACAGTTTATGGCCTTAATTAGTGGTAAATTTTGTGTGACATGAGAATGAAATTACTTGTTATCGGGGAAAGTCAAAGTTGACTGCTTTGATCTCCCAAGGGCATCATATCTTAACAACTCACATGTAATGCTTTTTTCATTAGTGCTGTTAGTATTTAGTAGTTAGCTTAATGAGATTCTACATAATCTGTGCTCCAGATATTTGCAATATTTTGATGCTTGATCTTGTGCAAGTGTCCGTCAATCCTCAATTTCACCATAACTGTTGCAACTGGTACTAATATTCATTTAGCTGCACATTCCATTTTAGAAGTACATTCAATATATTTGTTGATTCTTAAGTCTTGATCATTCCTTTCGAGAAAAAAGAGGGAGATCTGTGGGTTTTGTGCTTAATAATGCTTTATACATTCATATTTATAGACTTTCCACTATAAGAAATAATTGCAACACTAATAATACTTTTTGTGACAACAAAAATTCGGTCATTGATGATTTATGACTGGATTTTTATCAATGAAAAAGTCCTCAATGATGCATAAAAAATTAATGGACATTAATTTTTCTAAATGGGAAAAATTTTGGCTGGAAAAAAATATCTTTTAGCAATAACAAATATTGTCGATAAAACTCATGGATTTTTATCAATGATAATTGTTATCGCTAAAGATTGCCCTGAAATATTGGAGCAGGAAAATTCAATTTCCAGTGACAACTTTAGTCGTCATTGAAAGTTTCACTTTCACTGACGACTAGTGTTGTTGTTGAAAAGGGGCATAGGAAATTGTTCCTTGCTCTTTAGCGATGACAATGTCATTGGCAAAAGGTTATACTTTTAATGACAACAACATCATCACTAAAAGTGAAGGCATAATTTTTCGTGTTTTTCTTCAGTAACGACAATTATTGTTGGTAAGAGTTTTTAGCTTTCACTAACAACAATGTCGTTGTTAAAGAAGGGCATAGGAAATTGTGCCCGTAAATATTCTATTTTATATCGATCATAATATTGTCAATGAATGTTTCTAATTTTTATTGATGATTCTTCAACGATAACCTAAAATTTTGTTGTCATTGAAGGGTCTATCTATAAACACCCCTCAAGTGCCATTTATCTCTTATTTTGTGCAAAGAAAAGGCAAGCAACAAAGTGAGAGGTGAGGTAAGTGGCAGTTTTATAATTTTTTATAATATAATATATTTTTCTATTTATATATTTTTATAATATAGTATAATTTCTTATTTATATAATTTTGAATTGTTAGCTATTATTACTGTTCATTGTTGTTGGCATTGGGCATTTGAAAAGTATTTAATTAGTAGATTTATTTTATTTAGGTATGTGAATCAAATTTTATAACATTTTATTTTAATATATAATTTATAAGGTCAATAATATAAAGTGAATTTATTTACTTCAATGATATAATTACTTTGATATGAAATAAATCCTGTTTCACTTTATATATTATAAATGTTTAATGTATTTACATAGTTTTGTTTTAATGTACAATTTATAGATGTAAATTTGTTGTTGTTATGTTATTGAGTAAAATTATAATTTTGCATAATATGATATGTGTATGAAATATTTAGTTAGGTTAATATGAGATGAAGTTATTATGACATTTTGCTTATAAATTTTGAAGTTTAAGATGTAGTTTGAAGTACAAAATTTTTAGTTAAATTAGAATAATGTAAAGTATGAAATTAGAATGATTATATAAATATATTTTAAAAAATATATTGACATGGGAATATACTTTTGGCTATGTAATTAAAAATTTTCAATTTAACTTAGTAAAAATATTTCAACGAAAACATATAATAAAAAAATTAAATGTTATAAATATATTTAATGAAAATATTATGAATACATGAATAAGATATTTTGAAAGTTTTAAAAATTTAGAACTATTATATGTGTAAAGAATAAAATTATATATTAAATAAGTTAGAAAACATTAATATAATAAAAATACAAGACAAAAAATATTGAATATATAAATAAATTTTTTCAATAGATTGGAAAAGTCAATATTTTGATATAATGATCAATAAAAGTAGAAATCATAGAAATAAATAACAATAATGATTATACAAATGCAAATATGCCTTATAAAAATGTAACAACTACATAAATATACTTGAAATAATATATTTATAAGAACATTAAGTTTTGAAAATGAAAATCACATTTGTGTTAATATAAATTAATAAATACATATTAATGAAAATGTGTTATCATAAAAAACTCAAATTACAAAAATATATCTTAAATATATGAACAAGGAAATTTAAATAATTGAAAATTAAATTTTTTATATATTCAATAATAACATTAGATATTATATAATTAAATAATAAGAAAAAATACATGCAAATTACACACAAAATAGTACTATTAAGATTACATATAATTATATATTTTAAGAAAATAAAAAATCGTAAAGATATCATGACAAAATATAATAACTATTTTGCCATATTTTACATAATCCTCATTAATATGAAAATATAATTTTAAATATATAATTAAATATTGAAAAAAATATAACTTGGTAAGTATATTTCAATAAAAATGTATAAATAGAAAATTTTGAATCTTACAAATGTATTTAATAAAAATATTATGATGATATGAATAGGAATTTTTAAAAGATTGTAAGAATTTAAATTTTTACTTCATTAAAAATTCTTATACAAAATACAATTTATGTTAATTTAATGATTATATAATCATAGAAATTTGAAAATTTTGAACATTTGAAAATTTACTAGTACTCATAAAATACACGTCTTATCAAAAAAGTTAAACTATATATCTTATGAATGAAGTAGAGTAGGTTCAAAAATTGAATTCTTAATTCCAAAATGTTAAACATAACAATTTATATACATATTTAAAAAATTTAACAATGCAGATAATAATACACTTAAATAATGGTACTCATAAAATGTTGTAATGTAAGTTTAAACTTATTGTAAATATATTTTTACAATAATTTTAAATAAAATTGTATTTGCATTGTAAGCTTAGATTCATTCAAAGGTTGGCTGATCTCTATATATTAACTAACCTTTGAATTGACTCATAAAGTTGGACAGTTTAAGATATGTCTTGCAAAAATTATTAATAATTTATTTAATTCTCATTTGATATTGTAAAAATTTCTTGGCATCCTCACTATTCTCCATGTGTGAACTATACCAATGTATGGTTTGCACACTTAGAGAACTATGGAGAGATACTATCGAAATTTTTGCGTGTAAGAAATGATAAGTATGGATAAATTCATACAATCATAACTACAGAAATATCTCGAATAGGATAGAGCCTTACCTTTTAAAATTAGAATGATACAGTAGATTTAGGGCATATAATAAACATTGATCATAATACTTAATTCCATAAGAAGTTGTCTTCTTCCTGTTCAATAGTACGATGTCTATAGATAAAAGTTAGATATATTTACGAGATTGCTTGTCAAACGAGTATTGTAATGGTGTATTTGAATTTGTTGAGAAAGATAAAAACTTTTTTAATGAAGGAGCTTTGGTAAGATATCTATGTAAGAATTGTGTAAATTTATTATTTCAAAAATTGGTAACATTAGAGGCATATATTATACATAATGGATTTCATCCATTATACATGAATTGAGCACATCATAATGTAAATGGTTTGAATTTTAGGGAGATGAGGGGGTATCTCCTAATAATAAGGATGAAATGGTAGATATTATACATGATTTCATCAAACCTTATATAATTGAAAAAATAGTTTGGGATAAAGGAGAAAGGAATGAGGATGCATCTGAGGGGGACATTGGATCGAATTATAACAATTGCAATAAATTTTTTGAACAACTGAAAACAGAATTGTGTCTGGGATGCATAATATTTTCAGCCTTGAACTTTCTAATGAAGCTTATGCACTTAAAGGTGTCACATAAGTGGACTAACAAGTCATTTGATACTCTTTTGAGGTTATTGAAAGAGGCACTTCTAAAAGATAATAAGTTGTTAGAATCACACTATGGTGTAAAGAAATAGCTTAACAAATTAGGGTTAGGATATAAGTTAATCCATGTGTGTAAGCATGACTATGCACTTTTTTAGAAAGAACATGCTTCAAAGGATAATTACCCAATCTATTGAGAAAGCTAATGGATAAAAAAAACACAAAAAGAAAAAAAGTTCCTTAAAAAGTACTTCGATATTTTCCACTAGCTCTTTAGCTGAAGCAATTGTATAGGTCGAGGCACATTGCAAAGGATATGATATGGCATCATATTGGAAGACTAATAGAGGATGGGACATCCTATTGATAGAGAAGCTTGACAAGAATTCGATAAAAGATGTCTAATTTCTTCAAACTCACGGAACATTAGGCTAGGCTTAAATGTAGATGGACTTAATCCTTTTGGTGATAGGAACTTATCTTATAGCATTTATTCAATGGTGATAACTACCTATAACTTGCCACCATGGATTTGCATGAATTAATTTTTTTTATGTTGATCCTATTAATACCAAGACTACAGTTATAAGGTAAAGATATCAATGTCTTCTTAAGACCAGTTGTAGAAGAGTTAAAACATCTTTAGGAGAGGGCATTAAAACTTGAGATACTAATACAAATATAATATTCAACATGTAGGTAGCATTGTTGTGGACTGTGAATAATTTTCTTGCATGAAGCAATCTCTTTGGGTGGAGTGGACAAGGCTATAAAGCATGCCTTATGTGAAATGATGATACCCCATCAATTTGAGTTAGGGGGAAAGTAGCCTATGTTGGTTATCATCGTTGGCTTCCAAAGAGTCATGCATGGACAAATAGGAAGGAGTTCAATAGAAGGCTAGAAAGGAGAGTCCTTCCTCATCCTCTAACTAATGAAATTATCATGGACCAACTAGGTAAAGTGACTTAGAGATTTAATAGAAAACATGCTCAATTTGATGTTCTAAAATGAAAATGGCGTATTGATGAACTTAATTGAAGCAAGAAGAGCATATTTTTTTACCTTCTGTAATGCCTGATAATGAACTTAAGGCACAATATTGATGTTATGCATATTGAGAAAAATGTATGTGATAATATTTTACATATGTTATTTAACATTAAGCACAAAATAAAAGATATGGACAATACAAGATGAGATTTGGTGGACATGAAGATAAAGCCAAACTTGCATTTGTATAAAAAAAAAAGGTTAGCTTTTCAAACCACATACTATATAAACGCTCAACTAGGATGAACAAAGATAGTTTTGTCAATTTATAAAAAATATGAAATTTCCTAATAGATTTATTGTGCATCTTAAGAAGAATGTGATTAATTGTGATATGAAGTTGAAGGGGTTAAAATTACATAACTATCATGTTATTATATAGAGATTGTTAAGACTTTTGGTTTGAGCATTTTTGCTAAAGTAACTATCATGTCTAATTGTTAAGTTGTGCAACTTCTTTGACTAAATATATGTTTGAACTCTTAACAAGAAAGATGTCCTACAAGCTAAGGAAGACATTATCATCATTTTATGCAAGCTTGAAAGGATATGCCCTTTGACATTCTTTAATATATTGGTTCACCTAGTGATGTATTTGCTTAATGAAGCATTGCAAGGCAGTTCCTTTCATTTTTTTATGAATGTAGCTATACAAGAGATACATAAAAAAGTTATACAAGAGATACATAAAAAAGTTAAAAGGATTATATTAGCAATCATGCTCAACCTGAGGGTTCAATTGCAGAAGGATACGTTGTTGATGAGGTATTAACATTTTATTCTATGTACCTCGAAGAAGTGAAAACTAGATTCAATCAGCCTAACCAAAACTAGAATGTAGCATCCTAAGATATAAAAATAGCATTGTTAATGTTCAAATCTTAATGTCGACTAATAGTGAAGAAGATATTTCTCACTTTGGTAAGAGAGATTAAGATGTTGCCATATGATACATCTTGAATAATTATGCTGTGATTGAAAAGTATCTCTAGTAAATCTCTATAACCATTCACACTTTTGTCCCAATTAACTATAATGAACTAAAATGCATATGCTATACAGTGAGCACTAACAAGAGTTCAAATGAAGTGGTGCCGAAAATATTAATCAGTTATAAAGAATAAAATTCCTTGCATGATTTTACTTTAAGGTAAAAGCTTGTTCTTTCCAACCATATTATACTAATCATGTAAATATTATTCCTTACTTATAATTTTTCTTTAATTTAACTCTTTATAAAAATATTATTTTCACAAATGTATCATTTACATAGGAATGGTTCCTTGACAGCCACTAAAGAGTTACTATTATTAGCTTATAATCCTAGTTTTACTATTATGATGTACTCAATATGTATTGTAAATATAGTGTGCTTTATAGTTAAGACTTGAGATGTGAAGCATAAAATATAGAACAGTGGCATTTTTGTTCTAAGAACTGATGGTAACATATTTTATGATATACTAGAGGAAATTATACAATTATCTTATTTAAATAAATATAGTATGACTTTATTCAAGTGCAAATGGTATAACATTTATCTAAGAAAGAAGAAGCTTTGTATTAACAAGAATATTATAAGCATCTCTATTAATGGGCAGTTATACAAAGATGACCCTTACATACTTGCAACCCAAGCAAAATAAATCTTTTACTGGATGATGTGGTGCATCGCGACATACAGGATCTACCTGATAATGATGTTAATGCACAAGACTTACCATTCTTGTAAGAAAATAACTCCTCTAATTTCAACCTATGGTTGACCTTGGAGATTTCCACTTAGTAAACCTAAAGGATTAGAAAAATGGTCTTTCAATTATTTTATCTTTCAAGAATACTAGTTTTGTCGTAAAAGGAATGGACGTCTTCATCAACAATGAAGATAGTTTGGAAGATGAAATAATTAAAAATTATATGGAGGAAAGGTTTCTACAATCTGATAATGATGGAGAAACTGATAAGTATAAGGATGAGTCTGTTACATTCACCAACACTGATTCAAATTAAGGAAATAGCATTTTTTGTATTACAACTCATAATTATGTAAAAGTAATTGTGCAACTTCATTATATGAATACAATAATGTATATCTTATCGTTAATTGGTTCAATTGTGGACTTTTCTTTTAAATACTTATAAAATGTGTATTATCTTATTCATGATAGATGTTAAGGCATGATACCATGAAGGTGATGTTGGAAGAAACCCTTTAATCAGTCCACCTATATTCCATTATAGTGTAAGGGATTAAGTACTTTTTCTTATTGTGCACATTTAAGTTGATTATTTATTAAATATAAATTCATAATACTAATATTTTCTCTTATCTATGAAAGTTGTAACTTCGAGAAAAAGGGGATAAATAGGCCCCTTAAGCTGCACAATAAGATGGAGAAGAGAGGGGGAGACTGGGGTCTATACAGTTCAATATAACTAATACGTGGCATGCGATCAATGAAAATGCTAACCATCTCCCCTGTGATATAGGCAACATTATTCAACTTATATCCTGCCTTATTATAAATCCTGGTGATCAATACCTCCATAGTTGTGGGATCGAGTTATATAGGAGGCCTGCATAAGTATCAATCTCATTTCTATCTCAACTTATTTATATTTGATACTAAAATTATTAGATATAGTACTCACAAATTTGTTAAATGTCTTTTAATGCAATCTTACTTTGAGTTCCAAGGTATCTCTAAGCTTGAGCATGACAGAGCGCTTAGTGGTTTGATGTAAACTACTGCTAACCTATATAGACACTAGAAATATAGGTTAAACAGACATTTTCTCCAACATAGGGATGATTAGGAGTAGAATTTTGACCTAGACTATGTTAAATGCTACGTGCCATGATTTGTCTCGCCTTAAACATGGCAGAGGTGTGTGGAATTCTTTAACAATGATGCTTATAAAGTAAGCATGATATTTAATAAATTTATATGATTATTTCATATATCTAAATTATAAATGTAACTATATTTATGGTTATTTATAAACTTGTAGGAGTTATTTACAAGGAACGCAAAGAATAAGGAAAAAAAGGTGGTGGATGATCAGCGTGGATTGAAATCCATTGCCACACACTGTCATGATAAGGTAATTCAACTTATTATTCATGATTTAAATGTATAATCTATAGGTCAACTCAATAATTACGTTTATCCTTTTTTTTTCTTGTAAAACATGAATAAGGAGTAGTATGTAAGTTAGTTAAATCCTATATTTTAATGATAGAAATTTTATAAATATATTTTGTAATATTTGTAGTTGATTTTTATTTTAATAATTCAAGGTGAGGATGATTCAGCTAGTAACTCAGCACACATAGTCCAGTTCATCATCCATTGGCTCGTCTGGCACTCCTATACAGATTGAGGTGCTTGCCACTTATTGAGGGTACAGGAAGGTGGTCAGTTGTATGCTAGTGCAATACCCCTAGTTAGTATTTAAAAGTTTATAAATGTTAATGGAGAATATTTGATTTTAAATTTCTTTTTAAAAGGTTTAAGAATATTAAAAATGATATTTATAATAATATTTAAATTTTATTTATTTTTATATGGTCATTATTGATTCAATATTTTAAAAAAATACTTTTTATAAGGAATGAAATAATTTCTTGCATTTAATAAATTATTTTTAAAAATTAAGAAATATTAAAAAATATTTATCTTAGGATTTCTAAATTAATCAAGTTAATACAAATATATATAGTCAGAGAAAGTTAGAAATAATGAAGTTAGGATTGTAAAAAAAAGTTAGTTTTATAAGAATAAATAATGCATTTGAGCTAAAATGAAAGATAGAGGTCATAAGATAAGGGAAAGTTTAAATAGGTGAGGAGCATGGGATTATTTCTCTTAGCTTATATGAATTTTTATCTCTCTTCCCTCTTATTTTTATTTTATTTAAATAACTCCCCCTTTCTTTTTGTATGTGGACCTAGTTTCCTCTCTTTCTTCCTTTCTTAATTTTCACACAACAATTTTACAAAAAAAAGTTGGTCTTCTATGTCTATTTTTAGGCCACCACCTTTTTCTATGGATTTTTATGCTTTTCCCTTTTATTTATTATTATTCCTGGCTGTTGTCTTTTTCATCATTTTCTTTTTTGTCTCTTAGCATTACTACCTCTCTCTTCCCCTCTCTTTTTCTTCTTTCTTCTTTCTTCCAAAAACTTACTTCTCCATCCACCCACCTTGCCTATCTCGCCCTTCTCTTCCTCCAAGAATGCTGTTGTTGCAACCATTGTAGGTAGAGATATTGTTATGGCTAATGGATGCCACTGTAGTAGCAACTCCTTCTTGATTTTTGAATTGGTAAATTTGCATAAGGAGTAGTAGTGCACAACTTGAGTTGATGGCAAGTTTCTCTTTTTTTTTAGCAAGTTTCCATTATGCTACTATTTCCTTCCATTTGTAGCCAATTCTCATTGTTGGTTACACTAGAAAATCATATGATTTAGCGTCAGGACATCAGTAACAAAGCTGATAAGTCTTGAAGCTTTCTGACAAGCCCTTACCACTAGTGAGCTTTGATTAAGCCTCCTAACTATAGGAGAAAAATATGAAAAGATAAACATGATGCTTTAGAACCTCAAAAAGGGATCAACATTACCAAGCGAGTATATATCTCATCACTGATTTTATTTCAATAAAAGATGATTTAATTGTATTTTTCTTATTAATAATATAGATTTCATATTCATTTTATGAACTTAGTTTCATGATATAAGAGAAATTAACTGTTGATGAATGATAATTGATTAAAGTACATAATGAAAGCATGGTTGTGTCATTATTAGCTATTGATTGATTAATATGATATTAGAACTTTGCTTGTGTTTAGATGTCATTGTTTTAACATGAATGTAAAGACACACTATGACTATGATAACTTGTATTTCAACCTTAAGGATTGTTTGTGATTGTGTTCTCTACCTAGAATGGGTAGTGCATATTGTGACAATGACATTGTGTATAATCAAATAGTTATACTTTCCATAAGTCTTGTGAAGGAGAGCTCTCATTCCAAGATTTGGTTTCATGGGTTCTAGTAATCCAAGAAATGAGTTTGTTAATAATTTCTAATTTATTTCATGATTAACCTGTGATTATTATATATAAAATTGATCTCTTGCGAGTCTATGGTAAATATATGCTCATTGAATTCCTAAAACTTATTTTATTTTATTTTCACTATTTTTAAGTTAAGATAGTCATTTAAACTACACCATATGCATAAGGAATTAAAGATTGCCTAGATTGAAGATTTAACAATTGGGATTCTTTTTGAAATAAGATTAAAACTAAAAATAAAAATGATGTTGATTCAATATTTGATGTATTGAATCATTTAATTGTGTATAAGTTCAAATTTGTACTTTACTATGTGTTGTTTGATGCTGTCATAACTAGAAAATAAAATAGATTTTGTATTTTAGGCCATGTGGCCTTCGAGAAATGTCTATAGATAGGAGAGACTCTATCTATTTTTTCACAAAAATATTAAAGTAAAATTTCGAGTCCCTCTAGAAATTTGGAAAGTTCCATTGAATAAAAAGAGTAAAAATTATTAAGGCTTGTGGAAATCGATAACAAGATCTATGCCACTCACGATCAGGTTAGGCCATGACAGTTAGCTAGCTAGTTGTAACATTTGCTAAGCACCTCCGATTCCAGGATAAGCTTACAGTACGTCTCCTAAGTGGGTGAGTTACAGGAGCAGCTACAATAGAGTTGACAATAGTTTAAGTAAAGTAAAAAACAACTTAAGTAGAGCCAGCAGTTGATTCAAGAGCAATAATAGTAGCTTGCTTAGCAGCAATAAATGCAATAGTAGTAAGGGACTTACTTAACAGAGCTTATCTCTTTGCTCAAATAGTAAGTTCTTACACTGCCTATGCTTCCATTTGCTTTTGCATAGCCTAGGCCAAGCATATTTGAAGTAGCGCCCCCTGCCCAACCATCCTATCCCACTTACTCACCACCTTCAATGCATCATCCATATCATTAGGATGATGATGATCATCATCATCCTGCCATGGACAATGATACATCTAGATACCTACACTTCCCTTCCTTTTAAATTACCATGTATATATAGTTTTTTATTTATATGCATAAATAATTACATAATTATTTTATGAGTATTCATTTTTTACATGAATAATCTTTTTTTAATTACTAGTACTATTACTATATTTTATTTGTACTATTTAAATTACATAAAATCAAATTAAAAAATGTTAAATTTATTCAATTGAATTAAAATAAAGAATACTATTATCTATGCTATAAAAATAATATATTAATTTAATTACAATTTTAATTTAATATATTTTATTTTAATATTTCTAAAATTTTACTATAACAATAATATATTAAATTTAATTTTTATAACTTTCACATCATCACTAAAAGTTAAATTTAAAAAATAATTAAATTTTGAAAAGAGTTTTAGCAATGATAAAGTCAATGCTATAAAGTTTAAATTAAAAAATAAAAAATTATAAATTACTTTTTAACAACAACATTGTATTTTATTTTATTTTAATTTAAAACCTACAACGATGAATTTGACATCGCTGAAAATTTAACTTTTAGCAATGATATTATCATCATTGAAAATTTAATTTTTAGCAACGATACTATCATCATGAAAAGATATTTTAATATTTTTATTTTTAATATAAATTTATAGCAACAACTTTATTATCGTTAAAAATTGAAATTCAAAAAAAATTTTGAATCTTGAAACTTGTTTTTTTTTGCGATGACATTATCATTGAAGAAACTTAAGTTTTTACCAACAACTCTATTGTCGTTGGTATTGGTACCTACACCAACAAATTTTTGCCAACAATATTTTTTGTGATGACTTCAACATTTAGCAACAACTAAATTGTCTAATATCAACAACAATTGTTGTCATTGAAAGCTTTTTTTTGTAGTGTTTGGCAATTTTATATTATTGAGTGTTATTATATTTGAGTTAATCCTCATTTTCTTGGTACTTTGAATCAGAAGGCAAAATTACAATAGGAAAAACTGCTATTACTTTTCGCAAGAAATGTTGGGGAAATATTATGTATAATTGCTAGGCTAGTAGAACAATTTGGACTAGTTGCCTAAGCACATAAAATTTGAAAGGATAGTTCTACAGTATCCAAAGTTAGAACTCAGGTATCGATACCTTGATTGATACACCTATAATATATAACACATGGATTTGCGTAGACAATTCAGCATTTGGGAAAGCCACCAAAACCAGCTCAAACTACCTCGGGAAGATATTCCAAATTGTAGTGCTACTTGCAGCACCACAATTCACAATTATTTTTCTTTTCTTTTCTTTTTCTTTTTTACAACTTACATGTTACACAAACTGAATTAAACTACTCTTGCCAACTATTGTTGGCATGTATTTCATTAAATATGGTGATGTGAGTAGCTTAACCTCCACATCTTCCTTGTAATTTGCAGTGAATAGAATTTACATATCGACTTGCAATTTTATATTCATTGAGTCGGATCGTCTACTGAATTTCATTTTTGAGCCGCAAGGAACTATGACCAACGTATGTATGGCAAGGCTTCTGAGTACTTTGAGGTGGCAGAAAATCAATGTGAGTTTATACTTTTTACTTATTGGGGGCTGGGGACAATGTTGATCCAGGCATGAAACAAGATGTCATCTTAGACTTTTATACAAACAAAACCTTTGAACAATTAAGAACTAGCTTTGATGATTAATTTTGTTAACTATTGCTGGGTGAAATGGCGTCTTCTTCTCGAAATTACATGTATCAAGGTTTCAATTATTCTACTGATGCAGACCCTCTTGATTACTTAGTCTAAAAGGTAATGGAGATGGCGTATGGAGATGAGAAAAGTGCATTTGCAATATCCTTACCCAAAATACTCCAAGAGATATTATATTTCGCTTGTGTAGTTGGAAAACAAAAGTTGAAAAAGATCGTGTGAATATAAATGTCGTTTTGTGGATGATGCCAATAATTTTGATTTTGTCCTAATGTCTACCGAAAGTTTATTGTGACATCTTATCATAAATATTCCTTCATATGATGATATTTCTCATAATGATCATTCTTCTTTTTTACTTAAGTTGAATTGTCAGAATTTGTTCTTTCGCTTCTTATCACAAATATTCTTCTCATATGATAAGTCCTGTCAGAAAGAAAATAGGGGGAAAAAAAACTGAAGAAAATCGGTGCAGATCTTCTCATTTTCCTTTTTATCATTTTCTCGTAGGCACAGAATTCTTATGTGCAATAAAATTCAGAATCCTTTCTTTATGTATAATGAGACTGACAAAAATTTATTTATCTTTTTTCAACATGTCAAGAAAATGATCAAAAGAAAAATGGGAGAATTTCAAATCCTAAAAAAAACTTTGAAGAATCATGTGAACTCTATCAATTTTTTGCTGTTGCTTTTATCAAAGAATACGGAAGTAGAATCTACCACTGCTTTTGAAGACCGTCTAAAGAGCTTCAAATTTCTGTACCTATGGCCCCATCAGCCATGATGGGCCTAAAAGTGTACCCCTTGAAGTCCATTTCAAATTGAATGCCTAACAAATCTCGTTTTGTTTTCTCTAATAAAAAAGGCTATCAAAAGCCATAATAAATTTATTTTTCTATCCCTTCAGACATTGAATGTTAGACATGCCTTTTCTCCAATTGGCACAATAACAATTCCTTCTATGATAGTGAAATGCCACATTTGCCAACTTATTATCTATATATGGTAGGTATATCACATCAAATGGGATTGTGGTGTATACAAGTGAATTTGTTAGGAACCATCTAATGTTGGAAAATGGACCCTATGTAAGATTTTGCTTCTGGTGCTGACCTGGCATGGATTCCTTTTTTTTTTCCTAGTGGGGTAATTAAATAAGAATATTATTGCATTAAATGTATTTGTACACTGCCTTTGTTATACTACATGGGAAAAAAAAAAGATAAGAGAGTGATGGGTCCATGGGAATACTAATCTCAACTCTTGTCTTCTCTCATTTTCTGCCTTTTTTTTATCTATTAGTTTGATTGAAAATTCATCGAAAAGACAAGTTTTGGCCAAAAGAAATCTAAAAGATTAATATAGCGCGGGCATATATATATATATTACATACTTTGCAATTGAGGGCACTTTATAATTATCTGGATGAGTTTTTTTCTATATGTTTAAGAGTTTAAATGTTATTCACTATTAGTATAATTTTTTTATGCTACCACTGCCACAAATTTGAATAGATCATAAAAATGTAGAGAAGTTATTGGAATTGCTGTAACTTAAAAAAACGACCTACTATGATTGGAATATGCAAGATGCAGTATAGGTGCAATCTTATACTAAATAACAAATACATATGTATTTAGTACATTTAATAATTTAACTACTTGCATTATTACTAAAAAATATATGCATCTTTGATGCCAGAAATTTTTTTATATTATAGATATAACATATATTTATACTCTCAATTGATAGAAACAAATTAATTAAAATTTTCGATGCATTAAGAAATGAAAAATAAAAATTTTAATGCATATACATTTTACAAAATTGATAATAAATTTTTCTTTATTGATTGAGAATAAAAATACATGTTACAAGAGTATATAAAAATATTTCCCTTAATGCTAGCTTACTATCTCAACTTTCACAACATTTGATTGGGTGTGGAAGCGGCGCATATGGAGAAAATTGTAAAATGGATATACATTAAATTAAAAGGATTTGCCGCGATACTCTGTTAAAAAGCATTGATATGTTAGCACAAGTTTTTCTCGTAAAATTTGGAAAGAGCCTTCGGTCTAAATGTCATTTATTTGCCTTCTTCTAGATCCAAGATTGAATTCTAAAATTTTGTATGTATATATTTAATAATTTAATTGTTCTCATAAAAAGAAAAAAATTCTGAAATATTATAATTTTTTGCTAAAACATTATAATTTTCTCATAAAGTTTCTAAATTTTTGTACAAGTATAATTATTCATATTACAAAATTTTGTAAAAAAATGAAAAGATCTTATAAGAAATTTACATTCTCTTATTCTAAACACTTGTATAATTTTATAAAATAAATTATAAATAAAGATTTTGAAGTTTTAATAAAATCACATAACTTCTTCCGAAATTGTACCCAAGTAAAACTCCAAGTTAAAATAATGCAAATGAATTTCAAGACTATGAAATGTAACACTCAATTGGTAAGAATTTTATGCAGATAATGACAGTCGGCCAAACCCCCGCTGCCTCGTAGAAACAGCTCCCTTTGCAGCAAAACAGGCAACTTACTTACACTATCCAATCCATCTCTGGTCTACTTTTTGTGAACACGATAATTCATACAAAAATGAGTGAGAAAAGATTATACGGAACATGCATTAGTAAAATATATATATATAATACTAATAAATAGTGATAGTCGGCCAAACCTCGAAGGTTCTTGATAGCAATACGGAAAAGATGTTACATTTACCAGAAATGGTAATTATCACTCGCACATTTTTCATTAATTCATAATTACATATATAATAACATAAAATTTGTGTTAAATTGGTCAAACACTTAATAATACGGATGAAATTAAACATGTATATTTAATCTAACTCAGACTACATCAGTTATAAAGTTATCAAGAGGATTGTGAAAAATTAACAGTTGGTATATTTTAGTAAAAAAATATACTCTTTTTACTTGTATTTATGGTTTTGAAATATTGGAACAACATAAAGAATGTCTCAGAAAAATAACATCCATTAGTTTAGAAGGAAATTATTTTGCCTTACTAGAATAATGATATCCAATATTTGGGGGAGGAATTGTTTTGCTATACTAGCATAACACCGTGCACTAATCTGTTATTTAGAAGATATATAAATTGTAGGAAAGACTTTTGCCTCTATAAAAAAAATAAAATTTTCTTCTAAAAAATACATTCTAACAAAATAAATAAAGCCTAAAATATAATTATTTGGACAAGACTTCGATTATACAAGCTATTGAAAACGATACATCATGACCTTTGATATTGGTGAGACCTAGAAAAATCAAAGGCCTTGTACATTGATATGGTAGTACCAACTGACAAAATATGCACGTTAAATCACTAAAATAAGTGAAACACTAAAATAAAAAATCCGTATTCAAATTAGATATGGGTTTTCCATATACACACTCATAATGGAGCCTAATTTTTTCTGTAATAGGATTCGAGTGAAACTATAAAAAGAATTTGATTAAGAAGGTAAAAATAATATCATTGGAAACAAGGGGAAAAAAAAATTCTAGGGCAAAGGGTATAATGAAAGGCTTTGATGGTTTGACCGGATGTCCATTTCTTGTTTTTTCAAAAAGTAAAGGGTTTTCATAATTATATGGAGACCCACCTTCATGAATTTGGTACCCTATAAAAGTGATGCAAAATTAGAGTGAATTATGATAGCATGAGAACATAGGGTAGGTGACATTATTTGAATGTAAAACAGCTTTGCACTTATAGATATTGGCATGTGTTTGCTACCAATTTAGCAAATGCTTCAGTTGTGCACTATTATTATGATCGTGCTTTTCAAATATGGCTGTAGAACAGCCTAAGAATGAAGATAACTTTGAAATCTTTTCTTATTTCATATTTTTGCTTTTTTTATATATAATTTAGCATGGCACTTACTAGTGTAATTTGGAGGGAAAAAAGAGAGAGAGAGAAAGAGAGAGGGAGAGGGAGGGAGTCAAGCAGACAATCTATCTTGGGTTACATTAGCCGCACCACTCTCAACCTACGTCCATTCATTCACAAGTCTGTAGAGGAGAAAGGGAAGATTACAAGGATATATAACAAGGATTTAAAATTTTGGATTTCTTTATATTTATCTATATTAATTTCAAATTAATTTTAAAAAATAATATATATATCCTATGAATATTTTAGCATTTGCTTCTTATAAATTAAATATTTTGGCCTTTGCTTCAACAATTATGAATATATTTGTTATTCTTGAACGCATCTATAAGACCGAGATTTTTATGATGCTGGGTCATGCTGTATATATTTATCTCTTCTAATGATCTAAAATTGACCACTTCTAAAAATTAAAAAATTTATATTAAGAAAATTTACTTATTTTAAATAAGATAATAATAGATTTTGTAAAATAAAACTTAATTTAGGAAATTTGTTTATTTTTGTTGCCATTTATATATCTAGGAAGCAATGTTACTTTATACATGTTTATTTCTCATATTATCTTCACGTGATAGAAAGAAGATCGAGACCTACTCACATAATGAAGAATATAATTAAGGAGACAAGTTAGAGAAAAGTTTTAAATTTAGTTTATTGCGAGTGTAAATCAGATTTAAACTATTATCCATTTATATATTTTTTACTACTGATAAAAATTTTTAATTATTATTTTTTTTTTAATGACATACTATTTTTATGTTCATTTGTAATATAAAACATTTTATATTGATAATGTATTAAATTTAAGTTTTTAGAGAAATTAGCATAATAACCGATTATAAATTACATGTAGGTTGGCTCAATTAATTATAAAATGAATTTATTGGAGCTCCTTAAGACGGTAGATTTGAATTCTTACAATATTATTAGCATACGATGGTGATAATCTCTTCTTAACACCATGTCTTCTTAAGGAGATTTCATAGTGTCTGACAATAGATAAGCATTTATTCACTTCTTGCAATGATCCCTCCGATGTTTGTTGCGAGATTAAACGAAAAAGAGATTCTCAAGTACTTATCAACACTCTTATTGATTGTGCTAAAGTGCTATACTATTCTATCCAGAGGTACAAAACGCGTGGAACCAATTAATCCAACATCAGCATGTCTGAGCTTTAGTTTAAGCTTAATCTCGAATTCCAATTATAAACGAATTTAAATGAGTTTATTTAAATTAAAATTTAAATAAGTTGTATATTATTTAATTTAAATTTTTTTATCAAATTTAAAGTATCTAAGCTTGAACTCACTTTCAGATTACAAACAAATCTAAAGAAATTCGTACAAACTTAGTTTTTTTATTTATTATATATTATTTATATATATATTTATACTTTAATAATTTTAATTTTATATTTTATATTATTTACATGTTATATTTATATTATTTAAATATAATATGAAAATAAATATAATTAAACTTGTTTAAACGTACAAATAGTTTAAGTTGAGTAATTAAAAGTTTAAGATTTGATTCGTGCATTAATCAAATTTAATTCATTTAAATTCAAATTTAAATTGAACTTTTTACCTTTTGATCTTAAGCTATTTATGAGTAACCTAACTCACTTGAAACTTTAATTTTACCTACATTCATTTTGTTTAAAAGAAAAATTAGGCACATAAATCTGTTGACAGTGAGATATAAATTTTCTCAATGTTTTATTTAATAATTTTTCAAATTAAAAAAATAAAAATGTTATTTTTATTTTAAGATATACAATCCTTTCTACGAAAACTTCATTTCAATATTATATATTAAAATTTGCATCTTTTACTTCTTTTAAAAATTGAAGAAATCCGTATTCTTAATACTGTGGACGGAGCATCGTAAATTGCCATGAACAAATGGTAAAGAAAAAATGGGCATCGACTTGTCACATGTCGAGCACTAAACCTACGGAGGATGACAACGACATTGTTGTCAAAATTGCCAATATTGTTATGATTATTGGGTCAATAAGATAGTATGAAAGTTCCTTCAATTCTGGTGCTGTTTGAAAGAAATGCTCTCTCTTTTCTTAATGGTTATAGATATTCTCCCACCATCAGGTTTAGTTATTACACGTCCTTCAGTGACTTCCAATTCATGAACTTACTGTCGCATGAAAAGACTTAAATTTGATTCGTTATTGTGAATGAATTTTCAATAATATTATATGTAGCAAAAATAAAAATCAAAATTAATTTTTAAAATAAATTAAGAATTATTATTAAATATTGAAAAAATTTATAAAATTGAATCCAATAAATGTAAAAAAAAATTAGAACTCAATTTTAGGTTCTATTTTTGCACTACAAAAATAGCACTAATTGACAACAAGAAATCTATTGCTAATTTAGAAAAATCCATTGTTAAAATATTTAGTGAAAATATATTAATGGAATAAAGAATGTTGATAAATAGTGCATCGATAATTCAATTAGTAATAAATTTTATGTATCCATCATCATTTCCATTGCTAATTTTGCAATTCCACGATGAGCAAAAATGAAAAAAATGGAAAGAACTAGTTTGTACATTGCTAAGTAGTATATTATTAATGGATTTTCCATTGCTCTGTGGCCAAATCGGCAAATATATGTGAAATTAGTGACATTATTATTCATAATTCCATTGCTAATACGAGAAATATTTGTTAATATGCTAGCTATTTTTCTAGCAATGCAAACAGTAAACACATTTTATTATGTTAGATATTTTAAAATCAAATATACATTCAACAATTAAAATTTGGAGTTGATATTTATAAAATAAAACTAAATGTCAACATTTTATTTATATGACATAGAAAAATTAATAGAATTAAACATTCATAGAAAAATTAATGAAATCCAATACTAAAATAAAAATAAAAAATACAAAATCATAGAGATTATAAGTTTAGCTCTCATCATCTCATTGGTGGTCTTCCTTTAGCCGCTCATATGCCTAGTTCGCTTGTAGTAATAAAGGTGCTAAACTGCTCTCTAGAACAAATTTGTTAGTATATATTGGTGCTCCTTAATGGTACTTAGCGCAACTTGAAACTACTGCTCCTACGCTACCATCTCATGCTACCTTAAGCTCCCCATCCTACTACTCAATGGTGCTCTACAACTATTGCAACTTAAGTTATGAGGATGATCTAATAATGGCAAAGGATGACTTAGTAACTTTGTGCGCCTCCAATCACATGCCATAAATGTAACTTTTTTCATTTTGGTTGCTAGCTATCTCCATTTAGCTTGAGTTCTTGTTAACCTACAATGGGGAACCTTTATCACCATCAGCAGATGCTTAAGAAGATTGTGCTTCCACCATCTTGGAGTACTCTTTCTACAAAATTAAAGTTAAAGGTTAAGCACATTTCATAAATAAAAACTATAATATAATGTGTATGATAAATAACAATTAAATTTTACTTGGGTCTTCTCAAATCTCTTGTCTACAAAAGCCTTAGTACCCTCGAAAGTGACATGAGTGTAGATATGGAGGAACACCTTGAAAATAGTAGGCATCTGGTTGAGGCTAGTTGCTTGAAATGGTATGATAAATAAAATAAAGTTAGTTATGGAATAAATGAATTTGTTAAAACTAAAATTTTAAACTAAAACTAATTAAAACTTATCATTCTTCTCTTATGCTTTGAAATGGAAATAGGACCACTAGTGTGCAAGCTCCTTTCAATATTGGATGCCTTGTTTCTTTTGTTGACCTCTTATTTTCTCTTCAAGTTAGCATCTTTAGCCCACTTCTTCTTGTGATCTTAAAAAAGGTCATTATGCATCCATTCAAGCTTCTTTGATAAGTTTTTCCTCACTCAGTCTATCATGCTCTTATAATTGGTTATGACCTTATGAGCAACTTTTTTTTAATCGTGTATGTGGCCTCAGGCTACCACAACTTATACATGACGCACATACATTGAATAATTAAACTAAAATATTAATAATTTTTAAATAAAAATAAAAATACATGATAATTAATATATAAAATATAAATACAAATTAAGCTATTAGATATAAATATAAACACCATTGACTCCTTAAAACGCTTTTCTTTCTATTGTTAAGAGATTTAGGTTAGGTGAGAATCAACTCTATAAAGTATCCCTTTATCACTCTTGTTATGTCCCTAATAGGACCATAGGTAGATGTAACAATTAACCTATAGCCAAATATAAACAAATTCAATAGTGCAATTTTATAACAAATATTGAACATTCATTCAAATTAATAAAAATTAATATATATCATTACAAATAAATAATTGAATGTAAACTAATACTTACATATTGCCCTCTGGATGTATCCAAATTTAATCATTAAGTTGGTCCTTACCTTAAGGATATGTTAAAAAGTGTTCATGATATGGAGACAAGTATTTGTGCAGCTTGCTTTGTAAGATTCTAGGTAAGAGGATGAGAAAGGGCCATTTGATCAAAAAGACGTGGGGAAGCCTAAGGCTCTTGCCCAAGTGACTTCAAGAATATCTATGGCTAGATTATGGGTGTCAATGGTAAGCTTACTTATCGATTGGGTTTCGATGATTAACACTATCCCAGTCACCCAACCAACTTTAAGAAATATTAAAAGTTTTTTCAATAGGCCTAACTAGATGCTTGTAAGGGAACTAAACTTAATCAACCTTTATACAATTAGTTAATTCTAGGCAAGTCCTGATGGGTGATAAGTTTCCTTTTTTAAAAGGCCAATAGAGGCTCAATCTCTTCAATTTTGACCTACTTGTAGCAAAAAACTATAAAAATAGGGGAAAAGACAACTTTAAGAATTGACTTGATTACATGTACAAACACCTAGCAAGTTTTATGGAAACATTGATCCAAAAGTTGTTTTAGTATTCTTAAACTAAGAGATAATAGAAGCAAACAACGTATAAGTTCATATCTATACAAGTAATGAAAAAAAATCATAACTATACAATGAGGCATGAAATATATGGTTTGCAATATTTTAACTATTAAACACTAGTAAAGCCCTTAAACAAAAGGATAATATGTAGGTCAAATCCATTTATAATTGCTTAAAAATAAAAAGTGAAACTCTTCTAACTTTTTAAGTTTCTTGCTTTCTAGCAATATGAACTACTATACATTAGTACCATTAATTCCTAATATGTACACTTGTGCAATGTGATTACCAAATTACCAAAAGCCATTAAGCCAAAAATTAAAAGATCTATTTGCTAATTGCCATAAATTGTACTAGTGGCAGTAATATCATATATGCAGAAGTCCAAGAAAAAAACTATGCCAGCTCATTAGGAAACAGAAATAGGTACAAATATATGGATTTGTGAATAAACATGACTTCCCCAGCTTGCACCTTTCAAAACCATGTGCATATGCCTATTAACTTGCAATTATCTATAATATTAAGTCATAATAGAGTGTAGGGGAAAGGAATTAATTAGGCAAAAAATAGTAAACAAATAACTTAGTAACTATTGACTTTAAATTAAATTGAGACTAACTTAAAGTTTTCATAGAAATTTAATAAAATTGGATTAAGATTTCTCTTAGTCCTTTGGAGAATGATGCAAAATATACATGGATAAACAAATTCTTCCTTACACATGGTATATACCAACAATCAAAGCAAAATCAATTGGAAAAACTATAAATTAGAAAGTTAGAAACAAATTATTTTACACAAAATAATAAGTTCATAATACAATCATAACATAAAAATAAAAAATTTGCAAGCACAAAATGGGACAAACATAGGAACCCAAAAAACACAAACCCTCAAGATTACTAACCTATGTACCTAGTATCCATCTTAACCACTTAAAATGACAAAATAAAAAAATTACAAGCCTACAAACTTAGAATAAAAGAAAAAATAAAACTCAAACAAAAAACTACAATTATATTCTAAAGTATTAAACAAAATTAAGAAAAAAACTAAAGATTTTATAACTTTTAATAACCTTCACGATAAAGCATTGTAGTGTGTAATTGATTATATTTGAAACTTCTTCATTTGGTGAATTTGTGCTAAGGAAGGTGTATTCTAACTAGAAATTTGATTAATGAGACTCATGCCTATAAGGCAGAAGCAATAAAAACAACTTTGCCAATGCTTATTCATAGGAAGGATAAAATCAAATTAAGAAAGATGCTTGTGTGCAAGGTTCCATCATCCAATATCCAAAGGGGTAATAAAAATGACATCATTTATTTTTTGGTCAGTCAATTTTTGGCTTTATTTGGTTATATTCTTCCCTTCCATTATCGATACCCAAAAAATGCCCCATTTCTCTTATTGCCTTCACCCAAATTCATTAATCAAGCCAACCCCATTCACCTATCTTTAGTTCCTATCAATCGGTTTCCATTAGTTAGCAAAAATTTGAGCAGCCTTAATCCATGGGTTAGCAATAACAATGGTGGAGGATAATAAAGTGGCTAAGTTAATACCATAGCCTTTGAGCTTATGACTACCACTAATAAGAAAAATATTTACTATGTTATTCCTTCTTATTTCATATTTCTTAGTGAGTTACACATGTTTAATTTCATAGAATTGGCCTTATTTTATAATTTGATGTTACTATTAAAATATTCTAAATTTATTCGATTAATCCTAGATTTTGACACTATTTATATTTTTTAGCTATATCTTGTGTTATGCATATTAGATTAGGGTGATCCTTATACCATTGGAAAGCTTAAAGAAAGATCTACAACTTTGGTACTTTAGTTAAAGCCTAGTTCAGATTCCCTCAAGCCCGTATCTAGCTAGGAAGTTGAAGCCTCATCTTTATCCTAACTGAACTAGCTTCGATTTTTTAACTATATTTGGAGCTATATAGGTCCAATTAACATGGAACCAGTGTCTAAATCTCTATAAGACCTAGTTCTACAACTTTTGTGTTTATGGATTGTCTAAATTATATTGTTTTAGTGGTCTCATACTAGTTAGAAATTAGGCTTGCATAATTTCACTACTATAACTCTTAGAGTAAATTGATTTTTAAAAATAAGTTCTAGGCTTCTAAAAATTAGAAAGGTTTTATGGATTGTCTAAATTACATTGTTTTAGGAGTCTCATATTAGTTGAAAATCAAACTTGTGGTATTTTACTACTATAATTCTTAGATTTGATTAATTTGTAAAAATAGGTTCTGGGCTTCTAAAAATTAGGAACGCCTTGTTGGCCTTGGCAACCCACACCTAAGAGGGGGTGAATTGGGTGTTTTTCAAACTTTTCTTATTTTTCAAACTCTTTTTGAGAAGCCTTTTATTTTAGGAAGCCATAAGACTAATTTTTATTTAAATAATTCCAAGAAGGTTTTATGAATATGTTTGCACTTAAGATATAATAATTAAATTCACTTGTATAAAGCAATTCATTCAACTATTCATAGATGAATAATCAAAAAGCACATGCATAGATTAATTTTATTTTCAATTATTTAATTCAACTTTTCAATCATTTAAGGATCAATATCAATATTGATGCATAATGTATTAAAAAATTATTAACAACAAGAATAAAGCATTTAGCACAATATCTCAATAAACAACAATAGTAGAATGGAGATGAATTTCTCTTTCAATCATTCAAATATCCAAGCAACAATATAAACATTATAACACAAATATATCCAACAAATAGCAATAGCAAAACAGAGTGTACATAGCAAAAAAACAGAGCAATGTTACAGGAAAAATAAAAGGATAAGGAAGAAAGATCAAACACAAGGATTTATAGTGGTTCCTCTCTTGAATATCCTCACTAAGGTGTACATCCACTCTCCAAGCTCTCTAAGCTTGTGTTAATCCACTATCCCTTCAAGTTTCAATTGGCACTTGAAGAAGCCTTACAATCATTGCTCTTCTTTGGGCAAAAACTCTCTTACAAGGGATTCCTCACCCTCTCTAAGTTTTTCTAAGGGATACCTCAACCCTAACAATTAGGAAATGATAAAAGATGAAGAACAATTCATAGAAACTCTCTTAAAGAGTGGATAATACAAATAAAGCACTTAGAATAGAGGAATTTCACAAACTAGAACTCAATTCATGATTTGATAAAAGAAATATGTAAAATGATGTTTTTAATTGAAGTTCAGACTCTCTCTAGGTTGTATTTGATGTATCTTAGCTTATATATGAAACCCATGGAGTATTATAGCCATTTGGGGTTATTAGGAATGAAAACTGTAATGTCCCGAATTTTTAATTCTATTATTTGAATCTTTATTTTCTAAGGTCGTAGAAACGAAGAGTACGTTTGATTTAGCTCAGTGGGTGAATCTCAAGTTAAAAGGAATTAAGTGTAAGGGTAAATGAAATTTTTGAAGGAAAAAGGATAGTAGGGAAATGAATTTATTTTCATAAGCAGTATAAATGATCAGAGGAGGTTAGAAAATCCTAAAAAGGGGAGTTATCTAAGTCTGACAGTGTAAGGAATTTTAAACAGACAGAAACCCTATGGACTAATTTGCAAAAGTGCAGAATCGGGTGTGGTTAAAGTGAAAATAATCAAGAATTTTAGATCTAATATGAATAACTAAGATTTTGGGGTGCAATATGTGATTTTAATTAGTGTGACCAATGGATTTATGACAAGTGTCATTATTAGAAAAAATATTGGCAAGAATAGCCTTATTAATTGGTGAAAAAGGACTAAAATACCTTTGGAAATTTCAAAAAGGACCAAAATGCCCCTAGAAGCTTCATGAAAACCCCACTTTCTTCTCTATTTTTCCAAAAGCTGCAGCAACTCCATGAAAGCAAGCTTGAATGTGTGAGAGAGAAAGAAGGAAGAGAGAGAAAGTTTCTCCTAGCTTTTTCACCCAAAAATACTTAGATTCAAGCTAAGGTGTAGAAGGGAAAGTTGCTCTTCTCATCAAGCTCTATCCATTGGTGTGTTTAGATTGAGGAAAAGCTCAAGTTTGATTAAGTTTGGGGAGCTCCAAGTGAGGATTTTCAAGTTGCACCAAGAGGTAAAAATGTCCTCCTCTAAGAGCTCTTTAATATACTCTTCTTAGTTTCTTAAAATCTTGAGGTTGGTGTGGTCAAGGGTGATTGAACATGGAGCTTAGGATGATTTGAATATGTTTAATGGTGTTTTAGATGTTGTTATGTTAAGCTATGGCTTTGGTTTGGTGTAAAAACAACAAGAAACATGATGTACACACTTAGGTTTTAGAGGCATAAGGGTGCATGTGTAGTATTGGTATAATATGTTTGGAACTTGGCCAAAAAGGATGAAGTTAGAATAATTTCTTATGAAAGATGAAACTTGGAATTGTGAAAGTGTTTGTGTGCATTTTTTTCCTTTTGAGAAGCCAAAACTATGAATATGAAAAAGAAGGAAGGAAGGAGTTTTAGCTGTTTAATGTGTTTTCGGAGGATCAGTGATGTACACGGGGTAGAACACGGCCCGTGTTTTACCCCGTGTTCTTCGTCGAAGCTGATCAGTGTGCTACACGGGGTGCAACACTCCCCATGTTTACTTCAGGACTGAAGGGCAGTAAGGTACACGGGGTAGAACACGGCCCGTGTTCACCCCCGTGTTCTTTGTCGAGTAACCCAGTGAAGCCTCGAAGTGATCCAATAAGGAACACGACCCTGAACACGGGGTATGGGACCCCCGTGTTCTTTGTTAAGTGAACTTTTTAGCTTTAATTCTTCATGTTTTGCATGGTTTTGCCTTTGGATCCTTTTCTAATGTTTATATGTGTCATTTCAAGGCTTAAAATCAAGATATAGAGCATCTAAGTATGCATTTATTTAAGTGGAGGAAGTAAAGAATACATGAGGTTTAAGGAAAGTGATGATATTCTAATAAGAACTATGATGTGTATTTGTATAGACTAAGAAGTGACAACTTGGAAAGGCAAGGGGAATTGTAAAGAAGTTATAAGTGAGGGCAAGGGAAACATCACTATTGGAAGCTTATAAAAAGGTAGCTAGCTTTATCCTTAAGCTCTGTTTTCTATTTACATGATTTTCTGTAAATTTTGCCATTGTATGGAATGTGTATGAAATAGCTGTGTGCGCAACCGGGAAGATAGTGAAATGCTGTATATGAGGCCTATGGCCTGAGTGTTCCCCGAGATGATAATGCAATTGCTGTGTGCGGTACCTATGGCCTTTAGAGTTCCCCGAGAAGTTAGCGTGATGCTGTATATGAAGCCTATGGCTTATGGCCTTTAGAGTACCTCGGGAAGACAGCGTGATGTTGTATATGAGGCCTAGGTACGATTATCTGTGATGGTCATCTAGATATTGATTGAGATAAGTCCTTGAATGGGCTTGATGATTGCTGTGTGCAATACATATTTCTTACAATGGTATGATGTTGAATTTGATGACAAATGAGTAATTGATTTCGAAACGTATGATTTATTTGCTTAAGGATCTGGAATGGCTTGATATGTTTTTATGGTAATAGCTAGCTACTGGGAAACTTTGTTTCTCATGTTTTTGTGTTGTTACTAACCATTCTAGGTGATGCTTCTAAAGGCCCTCTCGGCAAAGGAGAGTAAAGTTTTGAAGTTGTATATTAAAAATGATTGTACAGTTAGTGATATTGTAAATTATGGATGTATGTTTTGTAAGTTGAACTTGTTGTATAATTACATAACCCTTGCCTAAAGTGTTTGAGATGCAGAATATTCGTGGTATTGTGAGTTAGCCTAGAGTAGAAGGCAAATTAGCATGCGTTAATTATCTATTTAAGGAGAATTAAAGTGTTGATAAGTAAGGGAGTTACAAAAACTAATCATTACTAACCATTATTCATGCACCAAAACTACTACAATTGAGTGGTGAATCGATTCAGGATGTCCAGTGTGCTCTCTGGATGTCTAGGATCACTTTGGATGTCTGGAATCAATTGGACAATCGATTCACCCAGATAGAAATGCAGGCTCAACTTTAAAAGGTCATAACTTCTTTATTTTAAGTCTGTTTTAAGCAAATGACCTATCATTAAAAAAATAATTAAGTATAATTTTAAATGGGACTAGTTTCATACTCATATCTGATTTCATTTTTAAGATATGTTTAAAACAATGAGCAAATGTTAGAAACAGTTAATCAATGAAAATTTAATTTTAAGACTCAATTTGTAAAATTCATAACTCTTTAATATCTTAGTAATTTTAAGAAAATGACTAGTCCATGAAAATCCTTTTGAGTCTATTTTCACATAAAAATAATTTCATGCTCATATCATTTGTATTTTTCAAGATATGATCAAAACAATGAACACACATCAAAAATGGCTATCATGGAGAAAGCTTGATTTTAGACTCAATTTGAAGAGATCATAACTCTTTCATATATTAATCATTTTAAGTAAATGATATGTCCATGGAAATCTCTTTGAGTCTATTTTCATATGGAAAAAGTTTGACGGTAAAATCATGAGTATTTTATGAGATATGATTGAGAGAATGACTAAAGGTCAAAATTGAAAACATCAAAAACTCATATCTCATTTATTTTTGAAAAGTTCCTGTAGGCTGTCTTGTAAAAACATGATTGTGGGCTATCTTTTAAAAATTTTGATCAAGCTAAGATTATGAAAAACATGTTTGAGCTCTATATTATGAGATACTCTATGCTACAAGAAAGTCTAAGCCTAAAGTGAGATACTATACCAATGGAGTTCCTTAACTTTTCTTGATGCTTCCTAGCTTTCAAATACTTTAATCTTTTCAACCTTCAATGCTTAGATCAGATCTCCTCTCTTATCTTTCTTCCTTGTTCTTAAGTTAAGCATAATGTGATCTTCTATTCATTTGCTCCAATGCTCACTGTTCTTCATCTTGGACTTTCCTATATACAATTTCATCAACCTTGCAAACAATATAGTTAGTCCAATCTAATATATCAAGAAATTGATGCATAATTCATATAAAACCAATTAGCACAAGTTCATGCATGATCATCCTTTTATATATCTTGATTAATCATATTCTTAGTAATGCTTGTTTACAATATAGCTCTTTTAGCATAAAATCAAGCATTGCTATTTCAATCATACTAAAGCATGTCTATTAAAGATTTTATAACATTTTAGTTTAAAGACATACAATTCTATTGCATAAGACAAGAACACCTATAAGGCATGCATATATGAGGACAAGTATAATCATCATAGCATATATATGCAATATCATAAAATAGTATGTCTATTAATATATATCACTTTTAGCATAAGAAATACAATACTATTGTAACATTCATTTGTCATCATCAACACTCATCATATGAAGCCTTAAGGCTAACAATCCCTATTCTTGTAATTGTAAAAGACATATAATCTAAGTCAAAAAAGTTTTTAGGTTAATTATCTCAGATAAAAGGAGAGAACTTATTAGACACAAGAGACTATTATACATTTAGCATATCATTTTTTTCTTCTTCTTTTAGCTATTGTGCTCTCTAGCCATTAAAGACTAATTTTTGAGTTAATTAAAGGAGTTTAAGGCTCTCCTCTATTGGATTATAAGATTATAATTTGTAATATTGAGTTTTTTTAATTAATTTTTTCTTTTTGCCTAACTACTTATATTGATTTCTTGAAATTATTTGTGTTAGATGTTAATTTAGTATAATTGATGTTCATCCTTGTGATTTCTGATATTTTGCTATTAAATTGTGGTTAGTAAATCACAATTTCACAATAGGGGCAAAGGGTTAAGGGATTAATTTAGAAGTTTCTATTTTAATTTTTCAAATTAATTGAATTCTATCATTAAACTAATTTTGATCTAGTTTAAAGATTATAGTAGCTACTTAATTCAACTAATCATAATTGATCAAATCCTAGATGGTTATCTACTAAAGAATCAAGGTTAAAAAATTAATTAGGAAAGTTAAATCTTAATTGATCCTTAATTAATTCAAACTAGAACTCTCAATTTCTTAAATTAGTTATTTCATTACATTAGTTTTCTTCCTTACTATTTACTTTGTGCCTTATTTTGTTATGTTTATTTCAATTTCAAATAACAAAACCCTTACTAATTCTATGTTCTATATAATTTTATTACTACATACTACTATATTCTGCATTCTATCCAGCATTCTGTCTAGTTTGTATTTGCATTATGTTTGCATCCATTTCTTGTATTTAGTGCATAATAAATTAGATAATTGTGTAAATATTATTAGTAATTTAATTTAGAGAAGATAATTTAAGGGATCATAGAGGTACAACCTATTTTATCTCATTATACTACATTATTTTCATTAAACTAGTATTAATCTAATTTCGATACATTATAATGTGTAGATCAACCACCTCTATTAGGAATAAATCTACTAAATTTGTGTCATGACAACATAGTACCTTACAATATTCAACAAATGAAACAACTAACCTAAAAACTAATTCCAGTACTACCTTAGAACTAAAATTGGTTTCAAATTTCTAACTTCCCTTAGAATTAATTTCAATGTCCTCGCTTAATATGCAAATACCAATATCATAAATATAGTATAGCTACTATTTTCTAACATACCATTACATATAGCATATTTCCAAGATAATAATATAAACCTAAGCTGACATAGGTATATTTATATTTGTAAAGGATACTTAAGCCTATTTAGCAGTAGTAGGCTTATAATTTGTATTCAAACTTTTATTTACACTATAATGAATTATTTTTAATAGTGCATTATTATAAAAATTATGCATAAGTGCTTGTATTATTGACATACCATTACACATAACACAATTTCAATGGTATAAAAAAAACAATGTCATAAATGAAGTAATCCCTTATTTAAGTTATGGATTCCAACGCACAAGTCATGCAAAGGCAAAATCAATACAAAGGTGTAAAAATCATAGGCTTCCTTAGAAAAAGATAATGAAACATTACCTTGTGTACTTCAAATCACAAAAGCTTAGATGTACCAATTAGAATTTACAAAACAAAAAAAATACAAAAATATTTAGTAAATCTAAATATAATAGGACAAAAGGCCTAAATATTTCAAAGTCAATAGCAACATATTTGTTGAAACCTATCAACATATAATTTGATGATGATAGCATATGAAAAGTACTACTAAGTTGATAAATAAAACAACATTAATCCTTGATTTGTGATGAGTTGTTGGGGTTAAAAACTATGGAGACTTTAATCAAGTGAATCTTTAAAATGAATACTTAATCAAAATATTATAACTTATACACTAGTGAACCTAATCAAAATTCCATAAAGAAATTTTCATCCAAAGAAAAACATTATCACAAAAAATGACCTAAAATTTCAATGCATAAAAGTAAAACTTAAAAGCAACAAAAACTGAACATAGCCTAAAATGCAACTAATAAAAAAAACATACTAATCAAAATGGAGTATAGTTGGACATAAAGCTAAAGGTGTCTAAAGTTAGTGGCAGCAATGGCAGAAATGGGCATAGGATAATGGAAAGTGGTATTAGTGATGACAAGTGATAAAGAAATAGAGAGGTAGAGAAAAAAGAGGAAAGTAGGGTTCTGACATTGAGCACTAGTATAACGTCTAGTTTAGTGATAAAGCACACTATTAATAACCTATTTTAATGAAATGGTGCATTTCAATTAGCAATGGAATCAAAGACACATATTTAAGGATCCATTGTTAAAAAAATTCATTGCATTACCAAAACAAATTTTAAAATTTTTGTACACAAGTCTATCACTAAATCTATCAATAGCAAAAAAATGGGTTTTGTTTCTAAATCTATTAGTAAAATTTATTGACAAATTTAGAAACAGGTATGGTTTTAAGTTGGACAATTATAGAAATAAAAAACATTAGCAATGGATATTGTAATATCCATTGCAAAATTCACATTATAAATTTAGGTATTGCGATATCCATTGCGAAATTCACATTATAAATTTAGGTAGCATAAGCCTATATATTGACGACAATTCTATTACTAAATTTATCGCTAAATATTGATTTTTTGTAGTGATGGTACCTAAAGCTTTTTTATGTGTTTTATATTATTATCCAACTAGTGTTATGTCAATATGGGTTTGATTATTTATGAGATTTCAAATAAGACCATTGTAACACTCCATAGTTACAGATTCAGATCTCTTTAATGTTAATCATCCTTCTTGGTGGCCAACCCTTCTTAGAAAAATCCCCTAGCACTCAAAGGCTAGTTGAGTCATTTTCTCTTAGCCTAATTAAGCTCGTTAATAACCCCTAAGTGGGCCCCAACATGCCATTAATGCTCTACCTGATAAGATTTGGGGAATAATTACTTCTTATCATTTTTATTTACTAAAAAATAAATTTTACATATGGCATTATTAAAAAAATTTAAAATTTCTTTACTATTGATAAAAATTCTTATGTATTAAATAATAATTAACAATGAAAAAAATTCATTGCTAATTAAGGAGATTTCATTGCTAAAAAATAGTAATAGATAAAAAGGCATAAGTAATTTAATTAGCATGTTATCTATTACTAAATTTTGCCACTATATCCATCACCAGTTTCGCAAGATAACAATAAATGGAGTGAACATTGAATGGAATTAGCAATGTATTTATCCATCATTAATTTGATATCCATTAATGAAATTTTCATCCTTGAATTACAATTTAACAATGGATACTTTCATCACTAATTTTGAGCTCATTGCTAAATCCATTGCCAAAATTTGATTTAACAACTATATTTTCCATTGTTAATTTTATTTTGTAAGTAAATCCATCACTAAACTAAGAAATTGTTGCAAGATTAATGGTGTTAGCTTTAAAAATCCATTGTTAATTTAGGATATATTTGCTAATATGTTATTTATTTTTATAGCAATCCAAACAACAAACACCTTGCAATAATTAAATTTCATAAAATCTAAACCCTATCAATAATCAAATATTCAAATCAAATTATATAAAACTAAATTGAATGTGGATATTTTATTTATATTAATTAAAAAGACAATAAAATTAATTAATTCTAATATATATATAAAATGATGATATCTAAGATCTATACATATAAAAAAATCCCAAACGACTCACCCTCAAATAACACATTAATGTTGTGCTCATGTTACTTGATCATCAATTGTTAATATGCAAGTTACTACTTTTAGGCTATCATTCTCCTATCTCAGTCACAATCTATGTCAAAATACCATTTTGAAGTAGAAAAACATAACCTTATCTCTTTTTCTATATTACCAACTCAATCAAATGAATATGAGAGTATTGGTAGCAAGGAAGAGCAGGTATTTCTATAAAGACTTATTAATAATGGCATTAACAATTTTTATCACTATTCATATCCTTCATTATACAATCACCAATGAATATCCAATTATCTAAACCTTTTTCTTCAAAGCCATGAGACCCACTTTAAAATGCTTTATTACTTATGTTATGGGTATGTAGAAGTACTCAGATATTATCTCTCTTGATAATGTTTTTACATGGCTTTCTATTCTTTTCTCCTCTTTATAAACCTTTTTCTCTTAATAACATTCTTGATTTCTAAAATACATTAGTGTAAGTAAAGGTCAGCTTCAAAATCTATTGTCTATATTACCTCTATTATGTCTTCAATGGGACTATGGATATACACAATAATTGACTTGCAACTAGATACAACCAAATATATTAATGAAAATTTAATATAAATGTTAAACAATACAACAACCTATACAAATTAATTGAATGTTAGCTAATACGTATAAGTCACCCTTCGAATACAACCCAAATGTTACCATTAGCTAGGTTTAAACCTTAAGGTTGTGTGATAAAAAAATATTTACTATTTTATTTTTTCTATTTTATGTCTCTTAAGTGTTACATATGCTTAATTTTATAAAATTAGCCTTATTTTATAATTATGAGTTAATTTTTCAATATTCTAAATTTATTCGATAAATAGTAGATTTTGACATTAATTCTATTTTTCAATCATATCTTGAATTCTAGATATCAGATGGAGGTAAACTTTATATCTTTAGAAAGCTTGAAAAGATATCTACAAATTTCATTTTTTATCCCAAGCCCAGTTCATATGTTTTAGAGGTCATATGTGGCTAAGAAGTTAAAGTTATGTTTTCATCCTAACTAAGCTTGCCTCAATTTTTAAGTCATATTTAGAGCTATAGAGGTTAAATTAATATGCAACTAACACCAAAATTTTCATAAGATAGGGACATGTTTACAGGTTTTCCAAATCACCTTATTTTAATAGTTTTATACTGGTTGGAAGTCAGATTTGCAAGAATTCATTGAGGCAACTGTTAGAGTTGATTATCTTGTTAAAAATAGGTCTCGACTTCTAAAACTTAGAAAGGCTACCATTTTTGTAATCCTAAAAGGCATACAATCTAGGTCCAATAAGGTTTTGGATCAATTAGTGTTGGATTTTAGATCAACATATGTAGTAGAAAATTAAATTTTTTTATCCAAAACTCACCAAGGATCCATGTAAAAGAGCATAAATCAATATTAGGCTTTTACCTTTTATACACTCGTGTTCTTTCTGAATAGAACTTTGAGAGACCGAGATTAATGACGAATCAAATGTCGGCCGAAAGGTACAGCATCTTTACGGTATCCACACGGAATTAATAAAGACTTTTCACCTTCCATGAATCTACTAGGATGCATCTCTTTCTCTATGATTAGGATTAGTGCTTTTTTTTTAGTGATTTAGGGTTTGATAGCAGCTAATGTGTGTTTTAAAAGTGCTGCCTTCAAGTTTCTTTTACAGAACTAAAGCATATCACATTCCTAGTTCTACTAAGATAATGCTTTTAAAATCCTAATTTCACTTAATAACTATCATCTTATCCTTATCATGGAGAGAGTGAGGAGAGATAGAATTTATCCATTAATTATCTAATATTAACATGGCATATAGTTATCTTATATTAGAAAATAATATTATCTCATAATATAATTATCTAATATCTAATAAAATAATTATTTGATATTACTTTAATATCAAATAATATTATATAATATACCATATATTATGTGAAAATATATTATTATTTTAATAATATATATATATATACACACGAAAGTAAGCCCAATTAATTATTGTCTCATTCTTACTCCTTTTGTGTGACCTTATAGGTTCTTACTATGTTGGTGATAGCCCATTTGTGGACATTAGATAGTGAATGATATCTACAAATACATCACTACCACCCAAGTAATAAGAAATGTCTGTGACTCAATATTCATTTAATGGGTGAACAATACTTTGCAACATAGTCCCTTTTGTAACGATATCCAAATCAAACTAGAGACATGGAATGCATCATCCTCATTGATGTTCAATTTATGTTTCTTGATGCTGGAAATCGCACATCATACATGCACAGCGGAATAAAAATTTTGCACGATTTCCACCAAGGATCCATGTGAATTTAGAACGCCATAGATTAGGGATTAGGGTTTATACCTTTCGGCCAAAAATCTTCTGTTCGCTACATAGCAAATCCGATCTGCTTCCAAATCACGAACCGGAATAGAAACTAGAAGATCAGATCACCAATACAACGTTTATATGGCTGCACCTCTGTGGTATCCACACGAACCCGTGAATCACCGATGAATGTCCACTACACATACCGGTTGGAATTAATCTCCTTACACCTCGTAGTACTAGCTTACTGCCTCTTCAGGGTTTTGGTCAAGGAGAGGTGCTAGGGTTTTCCTATGCCTTTTTAGGGTGCATGAATAATGTTAGTAATCCTATTATTAACTAACAAGCCTATATTAAATAGGTGCATAGAAAAACCTAACCTATTTGGGCTTTATTCCATGTACAATTATAGGCTTATTATTGGGCCTTATAATTATAACATGAATTCCCAAATATTAAGCCCAAACAATTTGGTCCATTAATTCCAAATTCACTTGGCTCTAAGTATGCGACCCTACAAGCTCTCATTACGTTGGCAATGACCATTAATCATATTAATGATCATAAACAATTATTGGTGTCTAGCAACACATCATTGTTACCTAAGTAATGAGAAAGTTAGTGATTTAACTAAACCTTTACACGTGATCATCACTTATGTTCTTTTGTCCTATACATCTAGATTGAGCACGAGACATGAACCGTGTCATTCCCGTATAGCTCAATCTTAAGGTTTCTTAATTATTAAGTAAGCTGACTGAAATAAATGTAATCGACATCCTATGTCATTTCATCTGAGCATGGCCATGTATTTTCTCAGCTTTACTTAATCAAGGGGCCCATAGATGTTACTCCTGTTATATAGGAGGGACAAATCTCATCTTGATCACACAAATCCCTCCTCATTATATGTGACATATCCAATATCTACCCTTACATTCACTCAACCATTAGTGACATAGAATAGTATCAAGATATGAAACTCACATGTAGGAAACCTTGGTGATCTCAGGTCAAAGGACCATATTAATAATGATCACTAAGAACCACTTATGACACTCATATAACGATCCATGTAGTGTTCTTAATATGGGTCGGTCCAGTATACAAGTTCTCTAACTTATACTCATGTGTAAACTTAATATCTCATATAAGTCTTCACACATGCTAGTCTTAACATATCAAAGCAACCTAATCCACAATGATATATGACCAGGGACATTTAAGAATACAATTATTCTAAGGTTATTATCATAATTGAATATATTACGCAGATAATATATATAATTATAATAATTGGAATTGCCATTAAAATAACATGATTCAAAATTACAATCACCAATATAATTGGTTTTAGGGCATATACACTAACAATCTCCCACTTGCACTAAAGCCAATCATCCATGTATCTAATACCTATGGATCTCATATGACTATCATGCTTTTGCTACCTTAGAGCTTTTGTCAGTGGATCGGCAACATTATCGTCAGTCGGTATTCTGCATATCTTGACATCATTTCTGTCAACAATATCTCTTATGAGATGATAGCGACGGAGTATATGTTTGGATTTCTGGTGAGATCTAGGTTCCTTGGCTTGTGCAATGGCTCCATTATTATCATAATAGAGCTCTATTGGGTCAGCAATGCTAGGAACAACTCCAAGTTCATTGATGAACTTCTTAATCCAAACAGCCTCTTTTACGGCATCTGATGCTGCAATGTATTCAGCTTCTGTTGTAAAATCAGCCACTGTCCCTTGCTTTGAACTTTTCCAGGTCACAACGCCACCATTAAGGCAAAATACATAACTTGACTGCGACTTGAAGTTATCTTTATCGGTTTGAAAGCTAGCATCAGTGTAACCATTTACAATGAGCTCTTCCTCACCTCCATAAATCAAAAACATGTCTTTAGTTCTTCTTAAGTACTTAAGAATATTCTTGACAGCTGTCCAGTGACTTTCACCAGGATCTGATTGGTATCTGCTCGTCATGCTTAAAGCATATGAGACATCAGGGCGAGTACATAACATGGCATACATGATAGACCCAATCGCAGATGCATAAGGGATCTTACTCATGCACTGTCTCTCATACTCTGTGGAAGGACATTGAGTTCTTGAGAGACTTATGCCATGTGATATCGTAAGAATCCTCTTTTAGAATCTTGCATGCTAAATATTTTTAGCATCTTATCGATATATGTACTCTGACTTAGGCCAAGCAATTTTCTCGATCTATCTCTATAGATCTTGATACCTAATACATAGGAGGCCTCACCTAAGTCTTTCATAGAAAAGCAATTTCCTAACCAAGTTTTTACAGATTGTAGTGTAGGAATGTCATTTCCAATGAGTAATATGTCATCTACATACAACACCAGAAAGACTATTGTACTCTCACTAACCTTCTTGTACACACAGGGTTCATCTTCATTTTTTATGAAACCAAACTCTTTGATTGCATCATCGAAACGAAGATTCCAACTCCGAGAAGTTTGCTTCAACCTATAAATGGATCGTTGCAATTTGTAAATTTTTTCAGCATTTTCAGGATTTACAAAACCTTCAGGTTGTGTCATGTACACATCCTCAAGAAGATTTCCATTAAGGAAAGTAGTTTTGACATCCATTTGCCAGATTTCATAATTATAATATGCTGCTATAGCTAGAAGATTCCTGATGGAATTTAAGCATGACAACTGGAGAAAAAGTCTCATCATAGTCAATACCATGAATTTGTTTGAAACCTTTTGCAACCAATCGTCCTTAAAGGTACACACATTACCATCCATGTCAGTTTTCTTTTTGAAAACCCATTTGCACCCAATGGGTTTTACCCCTTCAGGTGGATCAACCAAAGTCTAAACTTGTTTTGAATACATAGAGTCCATCTCTGATTTCATAGCTTCTAGCCATTTCTCAGAATCTGGTCCCTATCATAGCCTCTTGGTAGGTTGTGGGCTAATCTTGGTCCATGAGCAACACATCACCGCGATGAGTCACGAGAAAATCATATCTCTCGGGCTCACGATGTATCCTACTAGATCTACATGGGTTCTGTGTTACATGAGCAGGTTCTTCTATAACTGTTTATGGAACTGGCTCAGGTTCCATCTCAAGTTCAATATTTTCTCGTTGATCTTGAATTTCTTCAAGTTCTATTTTTCTCCCACTGATTCTTTTAGAAATAAATTCTCTCTCTAGAAAAACACCAGTTCGAGCAATAAACACTTTTTGCTCGGTTGGATTATAGAAATAATATCCTTTTGTTTCCTTAGGATATCCAACGAAAAAATATTTATCATATTTGGGTCCAAGTTTATCAGAAGCCTGATGTCTTACGTAAGTTTCGCAACCCCAAATCTTCATAAAAGACAAACTAGGACGTTTCCCAGTCCATATCTCATATGTGCATCTTTTGAACTGATTTTGATGGAACACAGATTTAGTGTGAAAGTTGCAAGTCTCTAGAGCATGTCCCCAGAAGGAATTTGGAAGGTCAGCCTAACTTATCATTGACTAGAACCATGTCTAACAAAGTTCGATTCCTCCTTTCAGAAACACCATTCCATTGAGGTGTTCCTGTGGAGTGAGTTGTGATACAATGCACACTCCTTTAGATGATTAAGGAACTCTCGGTCTAAGTATTCACCACCTCGATCTGATCGAAGTGCTTTAATACTTTTACCAAGTTAGGTTTTGTACTTCATTTTTGAACTCTTTGAACTTTTCAAAAGATTCAGACTTGTGTTTCATAAGAAACACGTAACCATATCTACTGAAATCATCAAGTAAAAGTAATGAAAGTACTGATAATCCTCCTCTAGCTTATGTGTTTAAAGGTCCACATACATCACTATGTATAAGGCCCAATAAATCACTAGCCCTTTCACCTTTCCCAGTAAAAGGGGCTTTAGTTATCTTATCTAATAAACATGACTTACATACCTCATATGATTCGAAATCAAATGAGTCTAAAAATCCATCCTTATGAAGTTTGGAGATGCGTGTCTCATTTATATGGCCTAAACGACAATGCCAAAGATAGGTTGGATTTGAATCATTAGTTTTGACCTTCTTCATGTTTATGTTATAGATTGGATTTTCAAAGTCTAGAACATAAAGACCATTCATTAATTGTGCACTGCCATAAGACATTTCATTTAAATAAATAGAGCAACATTTATCCTTTATTATAAATGAAAAACCTTTTTGTCTAAACAAGAAACAGAAATCAAATTTCTACTAACAGTAGGCACAAAATAACAATTGTCCAATTCTAAAACTAATCCACTAGGTAAAGATAAATAATAAGTCCCTACAGCTAATGCAGCAACTCTTGCTCCATTTCCAACATGCAGGTCCACTTCACCTTTGGCTAATGATCTACTTTCTTTAAGATCCTGCATATTTACACAAATGTGAGTACCATATCCAGTATCTAATACCTAAGATGTAGAAGTAGATAAATTAACCTCTATAACATAAATACTTGAGTTGGAAGTCCCACTTTCCTTTTGCTTCTTAAGCTCTTCCAAGGTAAATCTTGCAATTTCGCTTCCAATGTACTGGTTCTTTACAATGGAAGCATTGTCCTTCCTTAGGCCACGCCACCTTTGGGCTTCAGTGTAGAGGAACTTGACTTAGGACTTTCCATCAGTCTTGTCCTTTTTCTTTTTATTCTTGCCCTTTGACTTGCCCTTTCCTTTGCCCTTTTGAACCATCATAATGGAATTGGACTTGGACTTTTTCAAGTTCTGCTCAGCAGTTCTCAACATGTTAAGCAGTTCAGGCAAAGTCTTATTAATTTCGTTCATGTTGTAATTCACGACAAATTGACTATAACTCTCAAGCAAATGATTGCAGAACTATATTAGTGGCCAATTCTTGCTGCAAAGGAAAACTCAATCTTTCAAGGCTATTGATGTACCCAATCATTTTAAGTACATATGTAGCAACGGGTGTTCCTTTAGCCATCTTACACTGAAACAATGCTTTAGATACATCATATCTCTCATGTCTTGCTTGCTCTTGGTAGAGCTATTTAAGGTGATCAATCATATTGAACACCTCTATGTTCTCATGTTGCTTCTGAAGCTCAGAGTTCATGGTAGCAAGCATGAGACAACTGACATCCAGAGCATCTTCTAGATGCTTCTTATAAGCATCCTTTTCTACTCGAGGAGCATTAGCAACAAGCTCATTTGGAGTAGGTTGCTCTAAGATATACTGCTTTTTCTCATGCTTGAGGACAATCCTTAAGTTTCGATACCAATCGAGAAAATTCGTCCCATTCAATTTATCCTTCTCAGGGATAGATCGCAGTGATAAATTTGATGTATTTGATGTCATGGTTATCTACAATAGAAAAATATGCAAAATGAGAATCATGTATTTTATTTATTTAATAAGGTCTTTTATTAAATAATACTCCCACTATTTTTCTCAAAATAATAGCCCTCACTATTATTTCAGAAAATCATAGCGTTTGAGATTTTCTAGTGGGCCAAGATCCATATTTCACCTAGACTTAAGTTAGCTTTGATTGATCACTCAAGTTTTGGCTATTTAGGTAGGCAACTCCTTGCCAATTACATCTTATGTAACTCTTGGATAGTTAGGTGAACAACACTTGTTCAAATCCATCTTATGGACTTAAGCCCAACTCCATGCCTCTAGGCCCCCAATCCTATTGAGATGGTCTAGTTTAGTTAAAAACCCAATTATTGGCATTTGGACATCACTATTATCCTATCATGTCTCACCAAGATAAACTAGGCACTTTGCTTTGGCAAACCTACCTTATGTTAATCAAGGCCTTGATAAGTGTCATTCATTGGAAGGCATCACTTTTATTACTGACTTAATATTTGCATTGAGGGATTTAAATGTCTATTTTAGATCTCACCATTATTTGCCATCCATACATGCCTATATCTAACATATCATATACATTAATATAAAGCATGCAATAAAGCATAAAATAAATATGCATAGTTATGGCCCTTACACCATAATGTATGGTTATCTTTTATTTATTGGTTTTGATTTTATTGTAATTAAATACGGCCTGCGTGTCGTGCCTTTCTCTATAAATTCTAGTTGCACATTCTTTCTCTCACCTTACTCCCCTCGAATGTAACTCGAGTTTTCTCTTTCATTATGTATTGTAAAGCTAGAATAGTTTCCTTTCAAATGTATAACATGTTTAAGCTTGGAGCTTGCTGCCATGGAGATAAGGAGCCAAAATCAATATGAGGACAACCATGGAAGATGCTTAAAGAAGATATCTTTACCCTAGGTTGACCTTTTCATGTGCGATTTCCAGCAGTGGTATCAGAGCGAATTTAGAACGCCATAGATTAGGGATTAGGGTTTATACCTTTTGGCCAAAAATCTTCTGTCCGCTACACAGCAAATCCGATCTGCTTCCAAATCACGAACCGGAATAGAAACTAGAAGATCAGATCACCAGTACAACGTTTATGTAGCTGCACCTCTGTGGTATCCACACGAACCCGAGAAGCACCGATGAATGTCCATTACACACATCGGTTGGAATTGATCTCCTTACACCTCGTAGTGCTAGCTATGCCTCTTCAAGGGTTTTGGTCAAGGAGAGGTGCTAGGGTTTTCTATGCCTTTTTGGGGTGCGTGAATAATGTTAGTAATCCTATTATTATCCAACAAGCTTATTTAAATAGGTGCATAGAAAAACCTAACCTATTTGGGCTTTATTCCATGTACAATTATAGGCTTATTATTGGGCCTTATAATTATAACATGAATTCCTAAATATTAAGCCCAAACAATTTAGTCCATTAATTCCAAATTCACTTGACTCTAAGTATGCGACCCTACAGGCTCTTATTACATTGGCAATGACCATTAATCATATTAATGATCATAAACAATGATTGGTGTCTAGCAACACATCATTGTTACCCAAGTAATGAGAAAGTCAATGATTTGACTAAACCTTTACACGTGATTATCACTTATGTTCTTTTGTCCTATACATCTAGATTGAGCACGAGACATGAGCCGTGTCATTCCCGTATAGCTCAATCTTAAGGTTTCTTGATTCCTAAGTAAGCTGACTGAAACAAATGTAATCGACATCCCATGTCATTTCATCTGAGCATGGCCATGCATTTTCTCAACTTTACTTAATCAAGGGGCCCATAGATGTTACTCCTGTTATATAGGAGGGAAAAATCTCATCTTGATCACACAAATCCCTCCTCATTATATGTGACATATCCAATATCTACCCTTACATTCACTCAACCATTAGTGACATAGAATAGTATCAAGATATGAAACTCATATGTAGGAAACCTTGGTGATCTCAGGTCAAAGGACCATATTAATAATGATCATTAAGAACCACTTATGACACTCATATAAAGATCCATGTAGTGTTCTTAATATGGGTCGGTCCAATATACAAGTTCTCTAACTTGTACTCATGTGTAAACTTAATATCCCATATAAGTTTTCACACATGCTAGTCTTAACATATCAAAGCAACCTAATCCACAATGATATATGACCAGGGACATTTAAGAATACAATTATTCTAAGGTTATTATCATAATTGAATATATTACGCAGATAATATATATAATTATAATAATTGGAATTGTCATTAAAATAACATAATTCAAAATTACAATCACCAATATAATTGGTTTTAGGGCATATACACTAACATTTGATACTAAGTAAATTAATTTAAATAAATGATCAATATCTCATATTAATACATTTAAGTATGGCCATGCATTTCTTAATCTCACTTAATCAAGGGGCCCATGTATATCACTCCTACTATATAATATGAATAAAATTTCCATCTACATCACTTACATCACTCTGCATGATTCATGACATACCCGATCAATATTTTATAACACATCTTGGTTAAAGGTGATACAAAATAATATCAAAGTGTGTGACTCCTCATATAAGGAACTATAATAACTTTAGGTTAAAGAACTACGTGCATTGTGGTCTTATAAGAATAACTAATGACATATGGCAATCTATGTAATTTTCTTATTACAGGTCAATCTAGTACATCTGTTCACTAATAATATACTAATGTATTGGCTTGATACTATATATCCATGACTCATAATCATTAATCACTATACATGCTAGTCTTAATATATTTTTACTATTCCTTTCATAATAATTCTTAACTAGGGGTATTTTAAGAATAGTAAAATTATTTTAAGGATAATTATTATATTAAGTTATAAATTGCACAGATATATATAAAAAAATAAAATATAATAATTGCATTACCTCAAATAAAATATAATACATTATGCATTATTACAATCATCTTTATGATTAGCTCCTAGAACATATACCAATAATTAGATCAAATAAAAAGGGAGAACTCATTAAACTTATAGAGTTTTACACAGCATTCAGTAGCATAACTTTTCTTCTTCTTATTTCTCTTTTGTCTTCTATCAATGGAAGCTTAAACCCATGGTTGATTCAAGGAGTTTAAAGCTTTCCTTTATTGGATTATAAGGTTATAAATTGTAATGTTATCTTTCTTTAATTAATTTTTCTTTTTTCCTAATTTTATGTGCTAATTTCTTGAGATTACATGTGTTAGGTGTTGATTTGGTATAATTAATGTTCATCCTTATGATTTTTTATTTCTTTGCTATTTTGATGTCAAATTATGGTTGGTAAATCACAATTTTACACATAGGGGTAGAGGGCTTAGGGATTAATTTGGAGGTTTCTAATTTAATTTCTAAATTCAATTAAATCAATTTCAATCTAGCATAGGGATAATAATGGTTACTTAATTAGTTAATTTTAATTAATTAAATCCTAAATAGTTATCTAGCTTAGGATTCACAGATTATTGCAAGAGTTCTAAGTAATCCAAGGTCAAAGAATTAATTAGAAAAGTCAAATACTAATTTATTCATGATTAATCCAAACTAAAGCTTTCAATTCCTTGAATCAGTTGTTTTGTTACATTGATTTTCCTTCTATTGATTTACTCTATTTTTACTTTGTTTAATACATTCAATTCAATTTAAATTCACAAAACCCTGTAATAGTAATTTTGTTTTGCATACTACATATTATTGCATCCTACATTCTATTACAACATTCTATTATGTTTGCATTTGAATTTTGTTTGCATTAATTACTTTCATTTTTAGTACATTAATAATATAAAAATTGTATAAATATTTTTAGGAATTAAATTAGAAAAAATAATGTTAAGGGATCATTAGGGGTATGACTTGTTAGGCCACTTTACATCATTTTTATTATAGCATACCAATTTTTAACTAATTTTGGTGCATAACGACATTACATATCATTGTGCTAGTAGGTATTCCTTATGAATGGCCATGTACTCTCTATAGATATCAATACATCATACAAATTAAACTAAAAGTCAAGTGAATCTAGCTTCCTTTTCAATTCATTCAATATTACTTCCCTCCCTCCCATCCTACTATTAGGAGAATTTATTTTACAAATACTTGATATTTCTAAATTTGGTAATGAAAGGTCTTTTCAATTTTTTTCTAAAAGAGAATTTGCCCCTTACCATTTTAATGGTAATAAGCAAAAAATCTAACCCAAAATCCTCTTTTGTCCTCTTGTATATTGCATTTAGTAACTAATAATACAAGCTTTATGTTGTTGAAGACTATATGCAATTCATAAGTGAGGCAAAGAGAATCTTAGGTTGACTCTTTTTCTTACCACTACCAAAATCAATAAAGGTGCAACTTCCTCTTTAAAGAGGCTAAATCAGAAAGAAAATATATTGCTAGATGTGGAAATATTAGGTATTGGTAAGACAACTTCTCATAGCTGTAGGTAGGAAGTGATAGAAGCCATAGTGAATGAATTAAAAAAGAAACTAAATACAAAAGGGTCTAAAAATATAGCGAAAAATATTTTTCATCAAAATGCTTTCCAACATGCATGCATAAAAGTTAAAGAAAGTAAAATCCAAAATGATTCTTAAAAAAAAGCTTTAAAATATTAAACCACAAAAAGTAACTTAAATTAATCACTATAAACAAAGTGCAAACTAGTAAGGATGGTTATAATTTAGAATATGAAATATGTGGAACACTAGCCTTTACCCAATTTTAAATAAGGCTAGTACATATTACCTCCTTAAAGTTCTATTAAATAACAAAATTGATACATAAACTTTAAAATACTAAATTTTACCTTTTAATCTTTTGATTATGTTGAAACTATTAATTTTTCTATTAATCTGACAATATAGGCTCATACGACCCTCACGTGTCCATCTAATTGGAATTTTTTCCTCTATTTTTTAGTATTTGACATAAACAATATAGGTCTGCCAAAGCTTAATTAAAATTAAAACCAATCAAAATAAACTATCTAACTAAAATTATAGGAAATGCAAACTAAATCTTCATTCTTTAATACAATTATGAGTGCAAAATGGTATTCTATATAATATATCCAAAAGGTTAAGAGACTCCACAAATTATTAACTCATAAAATCTTCTTATAGAAATATTAGTGTGAACATTAAGTACATTATAATGGTTGTGTTTTTTTATCAATTTAATAATTAGTTTTAATTTATCTTAATTTCCTTTAAGCCCACCCTATTTACAGAGGCTCTACAATAAGGAGATAAAGGAAGAAATTTCAACTTGGAAGGCAAATAATTTTCATGTGAGATAAAACCATTGGATTTAAGGTAAAACACACAACAGTTCCTTATAGTTTATCAAAATTATACAAATCTTCCATCTAGTTTAAAAACCTACACGTTAGTCTATTTAGTAAAAAAAGTTAAGAATATTCCTTTTTAAACTTCTTTATTCCTTATGTTATAATTTATTTTAAAAATTAATTATGAAATACTTATACTTTTTCCTATCATCCTCTCTTGCTCATCTTTCCCAAGCCTTTTAGATTTTTATCAAAAGCTTTGAAACTTCCTTGCTTCATCTTCAAACTTTAAACTAAACTTTATGTGACTGCTATTCTATATCAATGCTTATTAATTATTATGGGTTCCTTTTTCTTATTTTATTTTTTTAGTCAATTACATCAAGTAGGCCATGTTAGAAGCAATCACCAATTACAATAAGTCACCGCCTAACTTATGCTACTATTGAGAGGATTTAAAGGATTAAAATTTTGATGCATTATTTTGGTTTAAAAGTGTTTCCTTATTAAATATGTTCCTATGTTAATAAATCACACAAGGTTCCTTTAAGGGCTCATTTGATAGTGTATAATTTAATCACTTTAATAACCTTTACTCATTTAAATTAGAGTTATCTGTGACGCTTAGGATTTATTTTAGGACTATAGGGCTTAGTAAATTGGTGAATGCAAAATGGAAATCAAGGAAATTTGATTGAGATTAGGGTTTTAAGATGTTCAAAGGTGAATGTTTCTGATCATAGGGACACGAAGATGCTAGTTTTAATAACAAATTTTAGCTACAAATTGGGATTGATTCCATATTCCTACAATTCGAATAATATCAATATGGAAAAAATATTAAAATTGGAACATTAGGTTAGAAAATTCTATAAAATTTTGATAATACTTTTTTTGGTTTAAATAAAAAAATTGTAACTTTAGGTTAGTAGTTGGGAGAAGAAATTGTTGAAAAAGAGTAAAATTTGTAAATGGAATGAGAAAATGAGAAATTCTTGAAAATATAAAGAATAAATGGTTTCCTAATATCTTTTGTTTTTACAATTGGTGAGGGGTAAGTTTGGTATATTTTGATAAAAAAATTATAAAATCATTGACCAAATAGTGTTAAGCACTGTTAGTTAAGAAAATGACTTATGTGTAATGCTTTTTCAAAATCAAGGGAGGATAGTGTATGACTTAACATTAAAGGGAAGGTCCATATAATTTCAATAAACTATAAAAGAAGGTAGTGTATTTTACTCTTGGACTTAACATGTTAACAATTTCATTGTAATTTAAGCACTAGCGAGGCAAAATGTTACATTTTAAAGTTTATGTCCTAATGATATTACTTAGTTAAACTTTAGGGACGTAAAATATATTTTTCCCTTTTAAATTAAATGCCAAAAGTTTTTTTCTAATAGAAGACCAAAGGTAATTTATTATATTATAACTAAATATTAATTTAGACACCCTAAATATTACTACAATTGTTGTAAGTTAAATAAACAATATACTTTAACAATAAAAAATAAAAGAAAAGAAAATCCTATGTTATTTGCCTTATAACAATCAAACATTTAATGATAGAATATCCTAAAAACTAATATTATAATTAATCATAAAGCAAGTTACAAATCCTTAGTGGTACAACTAGAACTAAATCATTGTTCATGATAAGAATGACAAAAAGAACTTTACAACAAAACCAAATTAGACAAATGGAAAAAAATGAAAAGAATACCAAATCAGGCAGAGATTTAAGAAAACTTACTAATTAGATTGTAAAGAAACTAGTGATGAAGCAAATAGCAATAGCAAAAGCTCTCTGTATGTAGAATAATTAGGTAGCAAAGAGAAAAGGAAGATAAAGAAAGGGCAAAATGAATGGTCATGCATCGAGCTTTGATATATATATATATATATATATATATATATATATATATATATATATATATATATATATATATATATATAGCATGTTAATAACAAAATTATGTATTGTTAAAACATTTTAATGAAATAGTGTATTTCAATTACTGATGGATATTAAGACTTCGATCAATAATTCTATAATTAATTGACAAAAAATTTCATTACTTTACCAAGCAAAATTTTAAATTTTCATATATGATATTGTTGCCAAAGTTGTTGTAGTTCAAACCCTAATTTTTTTTAAGGTCAACTATATCCACCTCCCCTGAGATTTATCTTAATTATAGTCTCATCCTCTTGATTTTCAAAACCCTACACACACCTTTCTTGAAGTTTAGCCTAATTATAGTCATATCCCTTTGATTGTCAAAATCCTACACACCCTTCCCTTCTATTAATTTTCCATGAAAATTTACCCCATTAGTTAGTATTATGTCAATATATTCTATTTAATGAAGTCTTAAAATTTAAATCTCTAAACTACCCTAGGATACAAATTAAAATTACTCATTTTAACGTTAACAAATTTTATCACTAGCCACTAATAATTAAATTCAAGGTAGCAAGCCTTATTTATTTTCTTACATTATTTCATAATTTTATTTTAAATTAATTAATTAATTATGAATCATAATTTTGATAAAAAATTATCTATTTTATATTTTTGAAAAATATATATAGTATTTACTTAGAGAATAAATAAAATACTTTGTGTTATACATTTATTTTACATAATCATCACTTTAAGTAGATGTTAATTCATTATAGTTTTTCTCCAAAAAAATCAAATTACAAGCATACAATAAAAATATATTTTTATTACTTCATATATTTATTTTCATAATAAAAAATCATTAAAGAAAGCATTAAAAATTAAACTACCTGTTTGTGCCATTCCTTTACTATTTGTTAACTTATTATGGATTCTAAATTTTGGGTGTAGGCTTTGGCATAATAAACTGTTTGCATGACTAAGATATTGTTAGTGTATATGCCCTAAAATCAATTATATGGATGATTGTAAATTTGAATCGTATTATTTTAAAGGTAATTTTAATTATCATATGTATACATATATTTTATATATAATAATTTAATTATGATAATAATTCTAGAATAATTATATTTTTAAATATCCCTAATCATATATCATTATGGATTGGGTTATATTGATATGTTAAGACTAGTATGTGTGATGACTTATATGAGATATTAAGTGTATATATGAGTACAAGTTAGAGAACTTATGTATTAGACTGATCTACCCTAAGAATACTACATGGATCGTTACATGAGTATTATGAGTGATTCTTAGTAATCATCATTAATATATGATTCTTTAACCTAAAATTATCAATGTTCCCTACATGTGAGTTCTATATTTTGATACTACATTGTATCACTTATGGTTAAGTGAATGCAATGATAGTTATTGGATGTGTCACATATCATACGGAGGGATTTGTGTAATCAAGATGGAATTTATCCCTCCTATATAACAAGAGTGACATCTGTAAGCCCCTTAATTAAGGCTGAGAAAAATGCATAGTCATACTCAAATGGATTGATATAGGATGTTAATCACATCTGCATTAGTCAACTTATTTAGGAATAAAAAAATCATTGAATTAGGTTATACGAGAATGACACGGTCCATGTCTCATGCTCAATCTAAATGTTTAGAATAAAAGTTTATAAATGATGATCAAATGTATAAGTTTAGTCGAATCATCGACTTTCTCATCACTTAGGTAACAATGATGTGTTGCTAGACACTACTCATTATTTATGATCATTAATATGATTTATGATCATTGCTAATGTAATGAGAACCTGTAAGGTCTTACACTTAGAACCTAGCAAATTTGGAATTGATAGACTAAATTGTTTAGGTCTAGTAGATGGGAATTCCATATTATAATTATAAGGCCTAATTATAAGCCTATAATTATACATAGAATAAAGCCTAATTAGTTAGGACTTTTTGTACATTTATTTAAATAGGCTTGATGGGTGTTAATTATGTAGATTATTCACACATGCAACAACATATAGAAAAACTCTAGTAGTCCTCCTTCACCATAACCCTTGAAGAGGCATAGCTAGCATTATAAGACAAAGGAGATGAATTCCAATTAGCAGTCGTAGGACATTCATTAGTGATTTGTTGGTTTGTGTAGGTAACTCGGAGTTTTCAACCGGAAGTAAGTTGATAACAAACAAGTCTTTAAATCATCAAAAAAGATATAGATTGAATCTTTATCCTAATCTTTTTATATGAATCCTTTGACTGGGATTAGTTAATTTTCATTGTAATTATTTAGCTCTTGATCCCAATAGGTACTTTAAGGGATCTACTAGAATGAAGAATCCATTTTTGGATAAAAAATTGAAAAATTGTACTAATTTATTTATTTTCTAGTTCAATTTGATAGATTCATGAATATTTATGATAACTATTGTAATTAAGTTAAATAGAAGAAGAAATAAAATATCCTTTAAAATTATTAAGTTTATAATTTAATCCTTTCTTTTCTTATTTTTCTTATCTTATTTATTTTTAATGCTTTCTTTAATGATTTTTTATTATGAAAATAAATATATGAAATAATAAAAATATTTTTATTATATGCTTGTAATTTGATTTTTTGGTGAAAAATATAATGAATTAGCACCTACTTAAAAGTGATAATTATGCAAAATAAATGCATGATACAATGTATTTGTATTTGTTCTCTAAGTAAATACTATATAGTTTTCATTCAAAAATATAAAATAGATTATTTTTTTATCAAAATTATGATTAATAATTAAGTAACTTTAAAATAAAATTATGAAATAATGCAAGAAAATAAATAAGGCTTGCTACATTGCATTTAATTATTAGTGACTAATGATAAAATTTGTTGACATTAAAATAAGTAATTTTAATTTATATCTTAGGGTAGTTTGGAAATTTAAATTTTAAGATATCATTAGACAAAAGATATTAACAAAATAGTAACAAAAGAAGTAAATTGTTGTGGAAAAACTAATAGAAAGGAAGGGTGTGTAAGGTTTTGACAATCAAGAGGATGAGACTGTAATTAGGCTAAATCTCAAAAAAAGTGTGTATAGGGTTTTGAAAATCAAAGGGATGAGATTGTAATTAGGCTAAACCTCAAGGGAAGTGTGTGTAGGATTTTGAAAATCAAGGAGATAGGACTATTAGGCTAAACCTTAGGGAAGGTGGTGTAATTTACCCTTTTTTTAATTCCATTAGTAACTCCATTAGTAAATTGTATTGATGAATTTATAGACAAATATAATGTTAAGTTGAAAAATTCTAGAAATAAAAAAATTAGGAATGGAATTACCTACGAATGATGCAAGATCTGTCACTAAAATCACAACAAGAATGTGGCTCCTAAAGTCTTAATCACTAATGATAATTCCGTTGCTAAAATTATGTTGTTAATTTCTATAGATAAATACAAAATTTCTTTTAGTGTTAATGAATGTGATATTTTTCTGCTTGTTAATAATTTAAATCATGTTGTAAGGACAATATGTCAAATTTAAATTATATAATATGTAAATATGTTAAATTAACTTAAAATCATGTTATGAATATTATTAAATTATTTTTATAATATAATTAAAAGAAAATTAATGTTTTAATACGTACTAGTAGATTTTGCTACTTTTTATGAAATTTCAATGTAAAAGATTACATTTTTATACTAATTTTTGTGTCTAAATAGTATTGAAAATTAAATCTCCATCAACCAAAGTTTCATAGAAAACATTTATAGTTTTCAAATATTTATATGAAAGTTAAAACTTCTGAGAAAAAACCTATAAAAAATACAAAAACTTTTTGCTTAAGTTTTAAGAGTATGCAATGATACTAATATATCTGAGTATGTAACAAGACATATCCTTTAAAATAAAATTTTGAAGATCCAAGACATTATCCAAAATTTTAATTTGTAATAATATATCAAGAATGCTCAAAAGGTCAAAATATGAATTTGATTCTCTAATTTTTCACATGAATTTTTTTCTTATCTTGTATTCCAAAAACTATCTCCAAACTTTTAGAAAGCACATAAACTCACTCACAATTCTAAATTCACTAATTTTTCTAATGGAAACTCCTTGAAAGCACATAATTTGTTATCCAAGCTAACAAAAAATTGATTTATACAATTAGTCATATAGGGTTAAATCCTTAAATTTCCACTAGAAAAATAAATTTAATTTCTTTTATTTTTCAAAAATGGATTAATAGAAGTATTTTTTTCTTCTTCAAATTCATTGGTTTTCATTTTACAAAATCAACCTAGGGTTTTGAAAGAAGTGTGTTGTAGCTAATTGAAACTTACAATATTTTTTTCATCTTTTTTATGAGTAGTTGATGATAAAACATTGTTCCTTCTCCATAATTTCATCAATTATAATCCTCATAATTCACAAATTGCAACTTAGTTCACTAAACAAATCCATACCTTATTTCTCTTTGCATTAAATCATTTTACTTTTGGAATTAGTAGAGAATACTTTAGATGGCATTTTCTTCTTCCTTTTAAAACCCTAACTATGCAATGATTAGAAAATATGAGAAAAAAATACTTTTTTATTATTTAAAGGAACCAAATTAATTTTATACCATTTAAAATGCTATCATATATGATTGCAAGGAATTTTTATCACCAACGTGAATGGACTTACTGTATGGGAGCTTGTATGCTCTCTAAATGTTAGGTTATAAAATTATTTGAAAATTTTCATATGAAACAAGGATGAAACTTATGTGAAAGTTAAAGGACAAGATTTACATTTTGACATATAAAAAAGAAACTATCAAATAATATAACCTAATATTAAGATAATATGTATTAATTCAAGTACGGGTAAAATAATAGTTTATAAACTTTATAACATTAAAGGAGAAAATATTTCATGAAATGTATAATTAATAAAACTTAAAGAAAATAGTGTTAAAAAATTATAAAGGACCTAAGAGAAAATGAAATCATGTTAAGTTTAATTTTTACTTTAGGTATATGAAGTTTTATTACATTGTTACCACCAAGGTCACTATTAGCTCCCTTGAATTTATTATTGACTATATTTAAAGCCCAAAACTAATATTAAACTAAAATTAAGACAAATTAAAAAATAATTTCATTCTTCCCACTATATTCATTCAACCTTGAAGTGATGGTCAATCAGAGTAAATTGCTTGCATAGATGGCAAACATTAAATGTATATGATGGAAAGGGTGTTTGCCAAGTATAGCTTGATACTTAACTCAAGTATATGTTTAAGCAAATTAATTGTAATATGAATTGTTTAGAGAAGAAGGGTGCATACCTTGCCTTTACATAGGTTTCTATAGGCCTAGAGAAGATATGCAGTGTAACTTAAAGAGCCAATAGGGGGTGTATATGTGGATTGATAATTTAAAGGAAGCTCATTAATGAGATTATTGCTGGAAATCGCGCATCATACATGCACAGCGGAATAAAAATTTTTCATGATTTCTACCAAGGATCCATGCGAATTTAGAACGCCATAGATTAGGGATTAGGGTTTATACCTTTCAGCCAAAAATCTTCTATCCGCTACACAGCAAATCCGATCTGCTTCTGTCCATTTTCAATCCAATCTGCTCTCCAAATCACGAACCGGAATAGAAACTAGAAGATTAGATCACCAGTGCAACATTTAATGTGGCTGCACCTCTATGGTATACACACGAACCCATGAATCATCGATGAATGTCCACACAAACATCGGTTAGAATTGATCTCCTTTCACCTCGTAGTGCTAGCTACGCCTCTTTAGGGGTTTTGGTCAAGGAGAGGTGCTAGGGTTTTTCTATGCTTTTTGGGGTGCGTGAATAATGATAATCATCCTATTATTACCCAACAAGCCTATTTAAATAGGTGCATAGAAAAACCTAACCTATTTGGGCTTTATTTCATGTACAATTATAGGCTTACTATTGGGCCTTATAATTATAACATGAATTCCCAAATATTAAGCCCAAACAATTTGGTTTATTAATTCCAAATTCACTAGGCTCTAAGTGTGCGACCCTATAAGCTCTCATTACATTAGCAATGACCATTGATCATATTAATGATCATAAACAATGATTGGTGTCTAGCAACACATCATTGTTACCTAAGCAATGAGAAAGTCGGTGATTTGACTAAACCTTTACACGTGATCATCACCTATGTCCTTTTGTCTTATACATCTAGATTGAGCACGAGACATGGACCATGTCATTCTCGTATAGCCTAATCTTAAGGTTTCTTGATTCCTAAGTAAGCTGACTGAAACAAATGTAATCGACATCCCATGTCAATTCATCTGAGCATGGCCATACATTTTCTCAGCTTTACTTAATCAAGGGGCTTATAGATGTTGCTCCTATTATATAGGAGGGACAAATTCCATCTTGATCACACAAACCCCTCTGCATGATATGTGACATATCCAATATCTACCCTTACATTCACTCAACTATTAGTGATATAGAATAGTATTAAAATATGAAACTCATATGTAGGGAACCTTGGTGATCTCAGGTCAAAGGACCATAATCACTAAGAACCACTTATGACACTCATATAACGATCCATATAGTGTTCTTAATATGGGTCGATCCAGTATACAAGTTCTCTAACTTGTACTCATGTGTAAATTTAATATTCCATATAAGTCTTCACACATGCTAGTCTTAACATATCAAAGTAACCTAATCCACAATGATATATGATTAGGGACATTTAAGAATACAATTATTCTAAGGTTATTATCATAATTGAATATATTACACACACAATATATATAAATATAATAATTGAAATTACCATTAAAATAACATGATTCAAAATTACAATCATTAATATGATTGATTTTAGGGCATATACACTAATAATTATTACTTAGAAGTGTGAGTTATCACCTTTTTAGTGTGATTTTAATGTGAGAAATGTGCATAGGTGGTTATCTTGTGCTAGATTAGACTACTTTTGGGGCTAAATTGGTTTGAATCATGTTATTAAAGGCATTACAATTTTATACTACTTCTATCAATCCTACTAAGTTAGATCATTCAACTAATTTAGATAACATCACTTACCCTTCTTTTTCATATGTTCAATGATCATATGCCTATTAGTTACTTAGTTTTATGTCTTGAGCTTTTGATCTTCTATAGCTTATCTTATTTTGCCTTTGTACTATTATGGCAACACCATTCCCCATATCATATGTGATTTACACCTTTTTATGACATCTATTGTTTCATTCATTTGCTATAATTAAGGCATAGATCTCGACATACCTTTTGATGATAAGTGACAGAGCTCTCCATCATGGCCATTAATTATGACTTGATGCTATCATTCATTATAAGGGTTCCTTTCTGATGGTCATTAGATGTATGCTTCTAAGATTACGACTATTGAATGAAGTTGTATATGTTTTATTTTTCCTACTTCCTATTTATTTTCCATCACTTTCCTTCACTTTCTCATGGAAAATTTTAGAGCTTTTTACTCTTTGTAGTGGGTAATATCCTTTTGGTGCCATTTTGTATCCTAATTTTCAAGTAATTTTTTTAATTTTTTAGCTATTTTACTATATTACTCTTGTTTATCATTTTTATGATTTTGGTATGTATCTTCTTCTTTCCTTTTCATGGCAAGGTATAATGGTTTATGATGCTTTGAGCTTTTAGGCTTTTTATGGAAGTTTTATCAAATAGCTTTAGGGTTTTTTAGAATTTTCAATGATAGATCCATTTTGTTAATGATTTTGGCTTTAACGTGTATTTCTTAAGGTTGTGAGCTTATTTTCCTTAGTTTTCTTCTTTTATCCATTTAGACTTGTAGCTTTTATTTTTCATTTGGATTTTATTTTTGCCATCTTACTTGACTATGCATTCTTGTTTCCTTCCTTTTTTTTAAGGTACCTTTATTTTGATAACCTTTTATTTATCTTAAGTCTTCATGCTTGCTTTAGACTCTAGCTCTTCTAACTTTTTCAATACCATTTCTTTAACCCTTTTTAAGGAAAAGTAATTATTTAAGGCCATTTTTTCTATACCTAAGACAATAATTATGGTTAACCAATCTCATAATGTTTGGAAGTGGACTACCTTACCTTGATTAGGTTAGTTCGAATGTCAAGAATTTAAAGCTTGATATGCAATTTTCTCTTATATTTTGGCTTTTATGATATTACATATGCTAATTTAGTAAATTTAGCCTTATTTTGTGATTACATGATTTTAGAATGTAATTGAATTATTCAATTAATATTGGATTTTAATATTATTTCAAATATTTATCCATAACTTAAATTCTAGATGTTTGATTAGGATGATCTTATATTCATAGAAAATTGAGAAAATCTCTACAAATTTTGTGTTGAAGGTAAAATTCAACTTAATTATTTGAAAGCTCAAATTTAATCAAGACTTAAACTCGATTTTTGGAGCATTTCTAAATTTCTAGGATTCAAAATGATATCAAACCATACCAAAAATTAGCTTAGGTCTATCCTAACAACTTTAATGTTTTCAAATTAGTGAAATTACACTACTTCAATGGTCAAATAATGGCTAGAAGTTGATCTATAGGATTTTACTATAGTAACCTTTTGTAATGTTATAGTTTGTAAAATAGATTCTAAGCTTCCAAATTAAGTAAATCCTTTTTCATTATAACCATAAGAGGTAGCCTAACCTTGTCAAAATAGGTATTCCATATACGGGATTAGATATATTAGGTTTTATGCCTCTAATAGCAACACTTAAACATTAGATAGTATTCTTTTTTCTCTAAGTTTCTTACTGTAGACTACCATGAATGGCTATTTTGTTAAATTTTGTGACCTTACTCTTAATTTTACTTTTGAATTGATTATATCTTGTTTTATTGCTTTTGTTGTGAATGATTGCTTAGATAGTTTTCTAATTATGATTAGTTAATTAATTTTTTATTATATTCTATAGCTACATGACTAATTACAAGTAATTCTCACTTTTAGGTTAATTGTAATTTCTTGCATCAATAGAAACTAGGCTTTGGTGATTTAATACTTAGGTGAATCATTAGTTGCCTATGAAAAACATAAAGTGAATCAATAATTTTCACATGTAAAGTTGTTAATTCAATATTAACCTTATTCTATGTGTTTAATTCTATTACTGGTTAAATTTAGATGTGTGACTTGAATTGAAATTAGTATTAAAAGGTTCATTTAAGTGCTTATTCTAAATTAATCAACATTTTGAACCTGACTTGACTAATGTCAGCATCAAAGTAATTTTTGGTTAAGTAGTTTAACTATAGAATCTATTTGGGGTCTATGATAAATCTAAAAATTGGAATATAATTTCTTTTAGATTGGACTTTTATATTCTAGTATTTTTTGTTTCAACTCTATTCTTATTTGTTTCATATATCTTTTAATACAAAACTCCTTTCTTTTTCCCTTTATGCATTTATAGATTACCTTCTATTCCTTTAGGTATAACTAGGAATCATCTTAACTATGTGCTAAAGTAGATTTAATAATAATTTTTGAATGAAATGATGTGCATTAAAATTTTGGCACTATTGTCAATGAATAGAGTAGTCAATTTATGATTATTTTTATCTGTTTTTAACCTTTCTTCTTTACAATTTTCTTTATTTTCCAAGCTTTACAATGCTTAATAACGTAATTTGTTAGAATTAAAGGATGAAACTCTCTAATTCAAGATTTTTTAGCATTCTAAGTAAGGTTAAAGGCCATTAATCTCGACATTTTTTAACCAATAGACATTATTTATTTTTTTAATTTTTTTAATTTTTTAATTTCATCTAATTCTTGTTTCTATTGGTGTATCAATTGTTTCTCCTATTATTTAAACTTGAATTTTGATCCTAAAAGTGTAAGAAACTTTCATAAATTAAGAAGTTTCTAATTAAGAAAAAAGTATAACTTTTTATAGTGGTTTTAATAAAGTACTTGCATCTAAAATGAAAAATAACTTTCAAAACTAATCTTCTTGTTAGTCAATTAGCTATACAACAATTATAGGACACTTAACTATGTATAGGAAGATTTCTACCCCCACCTTAGCACTACTATGCTTTGTATTCCAATTCCTACAACTCAAGCTAGCAATATCATTCAATTTTTAACTAGGGCAATGAAATAAGTTGCAAACAATGTCAACCACTTACTTAAGAATATCCACCATTATATCATGCCTAAACTTTAAATATTGTACTTGAGGAAATTACCAAGGAATTGACCAATAACACTTTGTAATTTTAATAAGAGACAAGGCTAGTGTTCTTAACTTGGGAATGCAAATCAATGAGTTTCCAATAATAATAAGTAGATAAGAAACTCAATATACAAACTAATTGCCTCCACCTTCTACCCAACAAGCGGGCAACTAGAAGAAAATGAGACTAGAGATTTTAGTATTGAGGTACAATTAGACATGTAAAATGCAATAGGCCCACCAAACTTGCATGCATAATTCTACTTTCTAAATGGCGGAAACTAGTTAGGCTCACTAGTAGCCCATATCATTTTTTAACTACTAAAAATGATTAAACAATGCAAGGATTAAAGATTAGACCCTTAATATAGAGTAAGGCACTTTTAAGGGACATTGAATTGAGTTAAATTAAAAAACTTATTTTTTATAAATTGTAATTAATTAATTATATTTTTTTGGTATAATGAGTTAATGAAATAAGTTTAAAAAATTATATTAAACCATTACACATTAGATTAGAAATTAAGTTAGAATAAAAAAGTCCCTAAATACTTGAAGGACCACTAAAAATAAAAATAAAAAATTAATTAAGATTATGGGCAAGCCTACATGGGCTTGCCCACTTAAGCCTACAATGGAAATAAGCTTAAAAAAAGAAGCCTAGATTGGCCCATGCTCACGAGCTTCCCATAAAAACTATAAGCCTTAAACTTGGTATGTATCTCTAGGTATAATCTATATCAAAGCCCATTCTTTTTATTATTTTTTTATTTTTCTCCTTTCATTAATCACTTTAAAAATGCTAAAAAAAGGAAAAAGAAGAAGAAGACATTTTGGAGAATTTTATCAAGCTTGAAGTAAATATTCCTTAAAAATACATTGATGGAGATAAACAAGAAAAAGAAAAAATTTATGTGTATGATAAAGTGAGAAAAAACTTAATGTTTTGAAGGTTATGAAAGATTCTTCTAAAGTTCATTCTATTTTTTTTTCTATTGACTTGGTTGATTTCATAATGCAAGATGATTCTAAATTATAAAGAAATATTAATCTAAGGTTAACACCTAACAAAAAATTCATGCAGCTTAAAGAGACAAAAGAATTAGACCCTTTCTCTACTTATCTGAAGTGTTCATACTTAAGGTCATTTGTAGAAATTGCTTAGGAATTGAAATTAGATTAAAGTGATATAGTAATATTTATCTAAAGATATTAAAGAAAAGTGATTCTTGGAAGATAACCTGAGTTTGGTTAACTAGCCACGTCAAATTTATTCTTTTTTCCTCTCTCTCTCTCTCTTTCTCTCTCCCCCCCTCTCTTTTTTACTTTTCCATGTTTTTTCTTGATATTTATGTGTTTTACATTGAGAATAATATAATTTTTAAGTGTACGGGAGACATAGGATTTCTTTTTGTTTTGAAATTTTGCTTTTCTTTTTTACATTTTTAAATTTTAGATTAAAAGCTAAAAAAAGGTAAAAAAGTTATTTTTTCACTTGTTTTCAAGTATTTTTAATTTTTTTCAATGGTTAAAAGTTTACAATTTTCATAGGCAAGAATTAATTGAGTTTAATGGTTTTATAAAATAATTAAATAAAGATCTTGCAAGTTGAATTTGATTAGTGTAGTGATAAAATTTGGATTAGTAAATTTGATTTGATTGACATTTAGTCATATGAGTTTTTGAGCCTTTTATTATGTAATTATGTTACTCTTTTTCCTTTTTGTGTGATTTCCTTCTATGAATTTATTTCATTAGAACTTATTCTAATTCTTTTTTAGATTACATTTGCAAATGCATTTACTAAAATGATAAAGACATTCTTTATATGAGCTAGTTGTTTAATAACTAACCCTAGAATTTTATCTTTGTCAAACCTCCTTTAAGCTTAATATCTATTTCTTTGATTTTTAGCTCATTAACTTGTCATCTAATGAAAAATAAGTGTCTTTAGCTAACTTTAGTGATTAATAGAACATTTTAAATCTTTATGAAATGGGTTTTTAAATCTTTATGAAAATGTATTAACTTTAATTTCAAGGTTTGACTAAAAAAATAAAAAATAAAAATTATTATAGAAAAAGGGAAGATGATGACAAGAAATATAAAAAAAAATAATAAAAAATAATAAAGAAAAAAGAAGTAGAATAAAAGGAAAAAGAATGTAGTTGAAATTAAAATTGAAAAGTTATGTTGAGTTGCAATTGCTTATATGATTTTTGCATGCTTATGTTTCAAGTTTTCTATTGATTTATTTGGTTTTGTACCTTCATATCTTCAAGGAATAAAATTGAGTAAAACACTACCTATATGCACTTGAGAGTTAATGAATTTTATAAGAGTTCTCTAATTTGATCTATCCTTTTTTTAATAAAGTTATTATGTTGATTAAGTTTAAGTTTGTTAAGATTGTTATTCATGATGCAAAGGCTTTGATTGACTTCTTGCTTATGAATCTTATGATCTTTAAGTCATTAGAAAGTAGTTTTGTTATTCTTAGTTTTGAATAAAGTCATGTATGCCTAAGGATGTGCAAAGGTTAAGTGTGGTAGAATTTGATGTGAAAAATATTTTCTATAATATTTTCATTGGTACTTTGACTCTTAGGGTGTTACATGTGCTTAATTTAATAAATTTGGCATTATTTTATGATTGAGTCATGATTTTGGAATATAATTGAATTATTTGGTTAATATGAGATTTGACACTATTTCAAGTTTTTAGTCAAAATTGAGTTCCAAAGGTCTAATTGGGATAATCCTTTTATGCTTAAAAAGCTAAAAGAAGCTCCACAAATTTCATGTTGAAAGCAAAAGCCCAATTTATTTGAAAAATTAGATTAAGAATATAAAAGTCAATTATATGATTATATTATATAACATATGAATTTGTAGTAAGAAAATAATGATGAAATATGTTAGGATAGAAATCATATTTGTTTGTTAATCTGATGTCTTAAAAATGAATTTAACATCCTTCATAAATTATCTATACATCTAAAATCCATTTAGGACTTCTTAAACACCAAAGATAAAGAAAAATAGATAGTAAAAGGTTAGAAGTAAGTTGCTTAAATCTCATCCTTTGATATGTATTATAAGACTTATGTTTAAAGAGGAAAACAAAAAGTATATATAATGTAAAACTTAAGTTTTCTCCTTAGTAGGTCAGATTGGGCCAACTTGTCCATCATAGAAAATCCAACAACAAGAGCCAATAAAATGAAAGATCCACAAGGGCTTAAGGGTCCAAATAAAATCCAATCATAAAATGATCACTAACTTGAGTATAACTAAAGTGTTCATTATTATTGTGCATTCATCAATCTAAATCCATAAATTATCAGTGATTATACTAGTTCACAAAATATTTCTAATATAATTTAGTTATTTGGAGGCTTGAATTTAATTAAGAAGATGAAGTAGTGTTATTGTCCAACCTAATTCAATCTTGATTTTCAAGTCATATTTAGAGCTCTAGAAGTTAAAATGATGTCAAATCAATGCCAAAAGTTAACTTGGGTTTAACCCAATAACTTTTATGTTTTATGATTAGTGAAACTACACTAGTTTGATAGCTAAACAGAAGTTAGAAGTTGATGTACAGGATATTACTATAGTAAACTCATATAGTGTTTTAGTTTGAAAAATGGGTTCTATTCTAATTAGGTTTTCTCCTTAAAAGATAATATATTTTAGGTTTTGTGCCTCCAATGGTAGTAATTAGATATTAAATAATATTCTCTTTTTTTTAAGTTTTTTTCTTGTAAACCACTAAAAGTGGCTAATTTTTTTATTTTAATTTAAGGATTTAACACTCTAATTTAGTTTAATTTTGAGATCTTACTCTTAATTTTAATTTTGATTTGATTATTTTTTATTTATTTATTTATTTTGCTCTTTTTGTGAATTACTGCTTAGCTAGTTTGCTAATTATGGTCAACTAGTTGATTATTTATTTTAATTTATAGCTAAACAATTAAATGTAATTAATTCTAACTTATAGGTTAATTATGATAGATTTTAATTATTAGAAATTAAGTATTGGTGATTTAATGCTTCGATGGATCATTAGTTATCTAAGAAACACAAAGAATGAATTAATAAATTTCACATGTAAAATTTTTAATTTAGTCTTAACTTTATTCTAGATACTTAATGTTGTTACTAATTAGACTTAGGTGTATGTCTTGAATTGAAATCAGTAGTAAGAGGTTAATTTAGGTATTTATTCTAGATTAATTAACCTTAGAAGACTAGTGTGATTATTACTAGTGTCAAGGTAATTTCAATCAAGTGGTTAAATTAATTACAAAATCTATTTGACATTTATGATAAATTTGAAAATTGGAATGTGATTTATCTTGAATTGTACTCTTATCTTTTAGTAATTTTATATTTTAATTCTATTCTTATGTGTTTCATCTATATTTCTATCTAAAACTCCCTTGTTTTTTTACATTCTAGATCCATAGTTTGACTTATATTCCCTTAGGTTCAATTGTGTTCATCATAACTATGTATTTAAGTAGGTTCAAAAATAATTTTTGATGTGAAATAATGCATATGAGAACCTTCAATTATTAGATGAATATAGAGGCTAACGTGATCCCGCAAGTGCACGAGTTTAGTCGAGTTATAGTATAAAAGATATCGTCTCCACAGGGATTGAATGTTGAATACTAACTGAATTTCGAGGTAAATTATCTAGGTGTACCAATTGATATTGTGAATTAAAGGTAAAATGCAAAACAGAGCTTAGTTATCAAAAAGGTTTAATTCAGACGAGATGAAAGCGTACTCAGCTTTAGGGTTCCCTTATTCATTTCATTATGGAATGAAGATAATCCTCTAACTTGGTTTACTCTTAATTTAGATTGCTGAATTACCAAAAATAAGCTATGCCTCATTGCAAGGCTACTAGCTACTAACCAAAAGATTAAGTGCCCAGAATTTCTTTAGTAATCACTCATCTAGGTTGCATTAACATTGCTTTAGAATCCATTATTAGACATTTCATCCTGTGCAAAAGAATCCAATTAGCTTAATTCCTAAGTCTAATTGATATTCCCAATGATCATGCAAGCTCCGATTAATTAATTAGTTATTCCAACCTAGAATTAACTAATCTATCACACAAATCCAATATTCTGGAAGTATTGAACTGTAGAAATACAAAACAGCATAATCAAATCATAAATCAACAGTAAATTAAGTTAAATTATATAAAAATCAATTTCATAAATTCATGAACAAGTTTACCCCTAGCTAAGCACTAGGGTTTAGTGTGAAGTCATTACACAAGTAGCAGAAAACCAGAAAATAGATAGGGAAATCAAACAAATCATAAAGCTCCACAAATTCCTTGCTTGAATCTTCAATCCTTTGCTCGAATCCAATGTTAGCAGTTGCCCTTGCTAAGTTTGGGTTTCTCCTAGGGTTTCTACTCACGGATCCCTTTTCAAATTTTTTGTTCTCCTCCCCTCTTCTGCTTGATTTTTCGCACAAAACTTATATGGGTAATGTACACGGGGTATGACATGACCCATGTTGTACCCCGTGTTCTTCTGCGAAGGCTAGTTAACATGATACACAGGGTATGACACGGCCCATGTTGTACCCCGTGTTCTTTTGTGAAGGCTGGTCAGAATGATACACGGGGTATGACACAGCCCATGTTGTACCCTGTGTTCTTCTGCGAGCAGCTCAGTGAAGTTTCGAAGCATTCCAGAAAGATACACGTCCTTCCACACGGGGTTCCCATACCCCGTGTTCTTTATCAGGTGAGCAACTTTGATTCAATTCTCCACAATTTGCATGGTTTTGACTCCGGATCCTTTTCTAATGCTCAAATGTATCACTTCAAAACCTGAAAACAAAATATCGAGCATCTACGTATCCTTTTTCAATTAAATTGCACAAGATACTAAGTAAATAAGTGATGAAACACATAAAATTTAAGTGCAATTGTGCATTTATCAGAGGTCATAGGCTTTCTTTAGATGAATTGTCTTATCATTCCTAATAAAGATAATATCAAATTTTCTCTTGATACTTTGGACAAATGGATCTATAATTATGATATTGGCTCTTTTTACATATTTCATGGTGATATGGTGTAGCAAGTGGTTATTGCTCCATTTTTTAAGGACTTTCCACAAGAGTTCATGCCATGGTTGAATGTCTACCCTACTTAGCTAACTCAAAACAATAAGTATTTTTTAGAATGCTTTGAAACACCTAGTAATAAGATGAATAAGGCTCAATAAATGCCCAAGTATTCACATAATTTTTTACTTTTACCTAATAGAGACATAAAGGTTAGACTCATTTTTCTTAACATTGGGGTGTATTTTGTTCAACAATTTGTATACTAATGCCAAGGGCTAAAAAGATAACTTTATCAAGGTTTATTATTGGTCATCCTGTTGACATTTGAAAGGTTCATAGTGTGTTACTTTACTTTATCTTTAGTTTTCTCTTCTTATTAGTTTATTAACCCTTATTTTTCCTTTATAGATCTTTGGATAAAGGAAAAGGATTTTCTTATTAATTTATTTGCCATAGATCTAGTATATTTTACTAAACTTGTTGTTATAACTTTGGTAGGAAGGAAAAGCAAAGCCATTAGCTCTCCTATTCTTGCTATGTTGACTGATTTTTCCTAACTTGATTTGGAGAGCATTTCTACTTTTCAAAATGCTCTAACAATTAATAGCACTTCTTTACTTCTAAGGTTGTGTCTAAAACTCTATCGACTCCTACTTAAATGAAGGCGGTTGAAAAAAAAGGAAAAGGAAATATTTACTTAATATTTTTTAGGAAAAAGTTCAAGTTAAATCAAGGAATGAAAAAACATGAATGTTTTAGATCTGGATGATAATTCTTGCTTTAAAAAGTTACTAATCTTTATTTCTCCTAGTACCAATATAGTTAATAGTATTTAGTATTAAGATCTAGACTATTCTCTATCACCAAGAGCTAAACTTCTACCTATTGCCAATTGAAAGAAAAATAAAGAATATCTTGCTTTTCATGGGTCTAATTAGATGGTTCAATTTACTTTCATCCTTTTGGGGAGGTCTCTTAGCAACATTCTATTTGCTATTCCTAAAGTATAGAAATTAGCCAATTGCTTTGTCTGTAAAAATTTGGAGTAGGTGAAGAAAAATCTAGAGGGCCAAGCAAAAATTGAGTCAGATCTCTAAGCAACATTATATTTTCTTTGATTTTAAAAGGTTTATCTAAGTTTAGGGCTATTTTTCTAGCTTTTATCTATCTTCGAGTTCCTTCTACACTTTTTAGCAACATGAGTGTTCAAAGGGTGATTTTGTTTTTCTTCACTCTTTTCTTGAAATATGCCAAGATTTTTCCTTTATATCACTTGATATTGAGTTAAATGATTTCTCAAGTTTCCATGAGCATATTTAACTTCTCCTTTTAACATTGTTCATTTTCTCCCTTTTTGTATTTGTTAAGATAATAACTTAATTGACCTAATTTTATTGGAAACATTACTTTACAGTCATTGATAAGCTGAATCTCTTTCTTTAGTTGTAGGATGAGTTATTGTTTCATAAGCTAATAAAACATTTGACAATTCTTCTACTTATTTTCCTTTTACTTTCTCTAACCTTTCTTTTAATCTTTTTAGGATTATTTTGTCTACTACTTCCATTTATTCATTAGCTTGTAGGTGTTTGACTAATGTGAATTTCTACTTGATGTCTAGCCTTTTATACAAAGCAATGTTAGTTTGAACATATTATAATTATAAACATGAATGTTTATTTAGAAAGTTCTATTGGTAAATTGGGTTCCATTATTTAAGATAGTTTCCTTGAGTAACCTAAATCTACAAGAATCAATGTTAACTTTTTTCAAAAATAAGGTTGCTTAGAATAATTTAACCTCATAAAACCTACATATAATAAATTTTCAAACAAATAAGAAATTTAATCCCTTATTTTGCAAATAGCCATTGAGACATGATTGTTTCCATGTAGGAGGATGGTTGATGTGGTATCTAAGTGAATTGTTGATATTTATCACAATTTTAAACTAGGTCAAGGGTTTTCACTTTATTTAGGGCTTAAGGTATGTTGACCTAGTGGCTTTTAAGGTTAGTGTTATTCTTCCCATATGGCTTTTGTAGATCCTTTCATACAATTCCTTTAGCACATGGTCAAGTGGGAAGCATTTCAATGATGGAAAAGAGAAACCTATTTTGTATATTTATCCATTCTCAATGAAAAATATGCATCTTGCCTTTATATTTCTTTGCTTTAATTTTCTATTTGGCAAGTTTCTTTTCTCTATGTAGATTCTAGTGTCATCCATGATTTTGGTTAATTTGTTACCATTATTTCCTTTTCTTTTATACATCAAGAATGTTAAGAGTCTTAGATGATTATCTTATTATTGACTACTGCTCTAGTGCTATTAAGTTTTGGCCAATGTATCTATTGCTCATTATCTAATCAAGGAATTCTAAATAACTTATTCTTAAAGCTTAATAAGAATTGTTTCTACTTTTCTACATAACTATATAAGGTGGAATCTTTTACTTCATATTCTCCATTCAACTATGCTATTGCTAATTTTGAGCCACTATAACTCTTTATCTTCTGTGATTTGACCTCCTTTGCTAATCTTAGCCTTTTTACCATTGGCTCATATTTTGCTCAGTTATTTATGGTCTTGAAATTAAGCCTTTGTGAATATCCTAGATTGGTTCATTTTGATTTTTCCAATATAATATCTACTTAGTTATCTCTCTTATTCAATGGATCGTGTCCACCCTATTTCTTATTTTGCTTATTCTTTATCATTTTTATTAGGAAGCCTACTAATACTTAGGATTTTATAACTGCTTAGAGTTTATACCTAATGTCATATTTGGATAATTTGATTGGCCATGCAACTAGTTAATTGGCAAGGTTTAATTTATGTAGGACTTGTCTGATAGAAACATTTGTTTGGATGATAATTTGATATGATTGAAAACATAATTTTATTTTCTTAAATGCTATTAAAAATGTGAAAGTTACTTTCTTGATTTTTTGGTATCTTTTTTCTACCTTATGGAATGTCATGCTCATAAAGTATATAGGTTTTTTTATCTCCACTTTATTAAATTAAGACCAACCTAGCCATTTTTTCTATTGCTTCTAGATAGATGTATGATGTTTCTTTAAGCTTTGATCATAATAATAATGCAAGCATGTTGAGATAATTTTTAAGTTCCAATAAGGTTTTTTTATATTCATTAGTTTGAGCAAAATTTTATGCATGTTTAATTAATTGATAAACAAGGGAGTGTTTATCACTTGACCTAGATACAAGTCTTGATACTACTGCTAGCTTGCTTTCGAGTGCTTGTACCTTTTTTTATAGCAGATGGGGTTTTCATCTAAATAGTTGCTTGGCATTTGGTAGGATTAGTTTCTATCACTCTCTTAATCAGCATGAATCCTAGAAATTTACCTAATCTTACTCCAAAAACACTTTTTTATAGGTTTTGCTTTATTTAGTGTCTTTGTAACATTTTGAATGCCTTATTCATATCTTCCTATTGTTAATTGGTGCTTCATGACTTGATGATAATATCTTCTATATAGAACTTTATTTTATGATTGATTTGGTTAGTAAAGACTTTGTTTAAGCTAAATGACATGGCTTTGTATTAGTATACTCCCTCATCTATTATGAAGGAAATATTCTTCTCATCATCTGAGCACATTTTTATTCAATTGTATAATTATCAAACATCGATAAAGCTTAACATTTTAAATTTTTAGAAGTTATCTACTAATTAGTTAATAATTGACAAAGGTTAGAAGTCCTCTGGGCAAGCTTTATTGAGGTTCATGTAATTAGTAGATAGTCACCAACTATAAGTTGCCTTTTTACCATGACAACATTTGTGAGCTAATGTGCAAGATAATCTTTATATTATTTGCTCCTATTTTATGTCTCTTAGCATATTACATATGCTTAATTTTATGAAATTATGTTTTGGATCTTTGATTTATGTGATCTTTATATTTTTGGAAAGCTAAAAAAAGTTATAAAAATTATGTTTTTGATGGAACCCCATTTAGATATTTGGAAGGCTAAATTTGGTCATGAAGATGAAGTAAGGATGCTATCTAGCCTAACTTATCCATGGTTTTTGGGCTTTAAATAGAGCTTCAAAGTTCCAAATTAGCTTAAACTAGTGCCTAAGATTACCTAAGACCTAGAATAACATGATTCAAAACTCATTTTAGTAAAACTATATATTTTTACAGGGTTTTATAGTAGTTAGAAGGCATATTAATAAAAATTTACTATAATAAACACTATTAAAAACTTATTTCGTAAATTAGGCTATAGGCTTCCAATTTATGTAAGACCTTATTTTTTATAACCCTAATAGTCATGTTTACTTAGCCTATTAGGTTTTGTTTCTTAGGAAATCAAATTTAAAAGGCTGTAACTTTTCTCTAGATAGCAAATATTTTTCTTTTAGTTTTCTTTGTATTCTACCATAAGTGGCTAAATTTCTTCAATCAATTCAAGGAATTTCTAATCTTGATTGGGCTTGGCTTTAAGGCTTAATCTTTTATTCTTATTTCTAATTTGATTATACTTTATTTCTCTACCCTTTTAAGTTAATGATTGCTTTGGATGATTTGTTAATTTAGGTCCATTAGTTAATTATCTAATTGTGACCTATTGCAAAAAATAATTGATTATATGTTAGGATATAATTAATTATTTTTTAGTAGCAACTAGGTATTGATTTTTTTATACTAAGTTATATTAATCATCATATAAGAGAATAATTATTTGAATTGATGATTCAATGTTGGGCTAAAATATTTGTTTGATTTTAGTCATTTCCTAAATCTTAATGCTATTGTTTGGGTCCTAGGCTTGAACAATAAGGAATTAACATAGGTCATAGGCTTAAGTTAACCAATTAAGGAATATTAGAAGTATTGCTAGGGCATTTTGAATATTAAAAGTGTTGTTAGGGCATTCATAGGCTAATTAATTAACCTAAGCCCAACACTTAAATTAATTCCTAATTACTTGGCTAAAGTTAATTGATCAAAGCATTAAAAGTGTTATTAGGGTATTCCTAGGTTAATTAATCAAATTAGAGTAATTTTGTAAAAATTGTCTAGGATAAATCAGCTAATTGAAAGCCAAATAATCCTTTAAGCTAAAAATTTTGTTAATTGTACCTTTCTCTCTTTTTAATTCTACATTTAATCATTATGTTTTAATATGTTCAATTGCATTATTAAAATCCTTTATTTTATTTTATTTTTTTTGTTTTATGCCATCTTTTGATTATACAATCCTTTGGATTTGACTTGGACTCGTCCTATCTATTTGGTAAAGTAAGTTCATTTTAATTTTTGAAGTGAAACAATGCACATCACTAGCCATATTATGTATTAAACTTCTTGAATAAAGCTTGCATCTAGTAACTCCTAAAGTTCCTCTTTGATGGCTTACATCCTTTCAGCTTCTAGACTCCATTTTTTCTACTACACCAGTTAAACAAATAGATCAATTGACAATTTATAACAAGCTACTTTTAAATTAATCCTTGTTATATCAACTAGTGACCAAGCAAAGACAATGCTATTTTGTTTAAGAATTCAAATGAGGATTTACTTATCTTCTTCTAATAGATTGGCTCTAATCTTAACTATTCTTTCATCATTGTCTTTGAAGATTTCTATCTGCTGTATCTTGGATTCAAGTTTAGGAAGTTTGTTGCTTTTTGTTTGTACTTTAAGTAAGGTTGTGTTGGTGTGTATCCTAGAAGCCAATCATAAGATGATTGTAATGACACACAATATATTACGTCTTATTTTAGGTAATACAATTATTATATTTTATTTTATTTTTGCATAATTTATAACTTAAATATAATAATTGACCCTAGAATAGTTTTGCTATTTCTAAAATGTCCATAGTCGAATATTATTATAGAATAGATACTAATAATACATTGAGACTATCATGTATAGTTACTGATAATTATGAATCATAGATATATAATATTAAGTCAATATATGGGTACATTATTGGTGAACAGATGTACTGAACTAACCTATTATGAGAATATTGCATGGATAGACATATGTCCTTAGCTATTCTCATATGACCACAATGCACGTAATTCTTTAACTTAAAATCACTACGATTCTCTACATGAGGGGTCACACACTTTGATGTCATCCTATGTCACCTTTAATCGGGATGGCATGTAGGACATTGATTGGATATATCACAAATCATGTAGAGGGTTATGAGTGGTATAGATAGGATTTTGTTACTCCTGTATATAGGAGAGAAATCCTTAGGCCCCTTGATTAAGACTTAAAAATGTATGGCCATACTCAATTGGATCAATATATGATATTGATCATTTATTTAAGTTAGTTTACTCAGTATTAAGAAAAATAAATTGAACATTAACGAGAATGACACACTTCATGCCTCTAGTTCGATTTGGATATCATTACAAAGGGACTGTGATGCAAAGCATTGATCACACATTAGTTGGATGTCGAATTATAAACATTATTACTATTTGGGTAGTAATGATGTATTGATAGATACCTCCCATTGTCTATAGTCTAATGATGGGTCATTGCCAATGGAGTAGGAACCTACAAGGTCACACAAAAGAAGTAAGAATGAGACAGAAATTAATTAATTTTTAGTTAGACCAAAAACTTATTAATTGAGTTTATTATATATATATATATTATCAAAGTAATAATGTTTATATATATTATTATTCACATAATATATATTTTACATTATATTATGTGATATTATTTAATATTAAAGTAATATCAAATTATTATATAATTTGATATTAGATAAATATATTATGAGATAATATTATTATTTAATAATATTATATAATTATATTATGAGATAATGTTATTATCTAATAATATTTAGTTATTAATGATAAAGTAATATTAAATAATTAATGGATAAGCCTTATCTCTCCTCATTCCCACCATATTAGAGATAAGGTATTAGTGGTTGAGTAGGATTAAGATTAGTTGTGGTTATCTGCTGGAAATGGCGCATCATACATGCACAATGGAATAAAACTTTTTGTACGATTTCCACCAAGGATCCATGCGAAATTAGAACGCCATAGATTAGGGATTAGGGTTTATACCTTTCGGCAAAATTCTTCTGACCGCTACACCAAGTCTGATCTGCTTCCAAATCACGAACCGGAATGGAAACCAGTAAATCAGATCACCAGTACAACGTTTATGTGGCTGCACCTCTGTGGTATCCACACGAACCCGTGAATCACCGATGAATGTCCGCTACACACACCGGTTGGAATTGATCTCCTTACACCTCGTAGTACTAGCTACGCCTCTTCAGAGATTTTGGTCAAGGAGAGTGGCTAGGGTTTTTCTATGCTTTTACTTGGGGTGCGTGAAGAATAATAGTAATCCTATTATTACCCAATAAGCCTATTTAAATAGGTGCATAGAAAAACCTAACCTATTTGGGCTTTATTCCATGTATAATTATAGGCTTACTATTGGGCCTTATAATTATAACATGAATTCCCAAGTATTAAGCCCAAACAATTTGGTCCATTAATTCCAAATTCACTAGGCTCTAAGTGTGCGACCCTACAGGCTCTCATTACGTTAGCAATGATCATTAATCATATTAATGATCATAAACAATGATTGGTGTCTAGCAACACATCATTGTTACCCAAGTAATGTGAAAGTAGGTGATTTAACTAAACCTTTACATGTGATCATCACTTATGTCCTTTTGTCCTATACATCTAGATTGAGCACGAGACATGGACCGTGTCATTCTCGTATAGCCCAATCTTAAGGTTTCTTGATTCCTAAGTAAGCTGACTGAAACAAATGTAATCGACATCTCATGTCAATTCATCTGAGCATGGCCATGCATTTTCTCAACTTTACTTAATCAAGGGGCCCATAGATGTTACTGCTGTTATATAGGAGGGACAAATCCCATCTTGATCACTCAAACCCCTCCGCATGATATGTGACATATCCAATATCTACCCTTGCATTCACTTAACCATTAGTGACATAGAATAATATCAAAATATGAAACTCACATGTAGGAAACCTTGGTAATCTCAGGTCAAAGGACCATATTAATAATGATCACTAAGAACCACTTATGACACTCATATAACGATCCATGTAGTATTCTTAATATGGGTCGGTCCAGTATACAAGTTCTCTAACTTGTACTCATGTGTAAACTTAATATCCCATATAAGTTTTTCACACATGCTAGTCTTAACATATCAAAGCAACCTAATCCACAATGATATATGACTAGGGACATTTAAGAATACAATTATTCTAAGGTTATTATTATAATTAAATATATTACGCAGACAATATATATAAATATAATAATTGGAATTGCCATTAAAATAACATGATTCAAAATTACAATCACTAATATGATTGGTTTTAGGGCATATACACTAACAATCTCCCACTTGCACTAAAGCCAATCATCCATGTTTCTAATACCTATGGATCTCATATGACTATCATGCTTTTGCTGCGTTAGGGCTTTTGTCAGTGGATCAGCGACATTATCATCAGTCGGTATTTTGCATATCCTGACATCATTTCTGTCAACAATATCTCTTATGAGATGATAGCGCCGGAGTATGTGTTTGGATTTCTGGTGAGATCTAGGTTCCTTGGCTTGCGCAATGGCTCTATTATTGTCACAATAGAGCTCTACTGGGTTAGCAATGCTAGGAACAACTCCAAGTTCATTGATGAACTTCTTAATCCAAACAGCCTCTTTTGCGGCATTTGATGCTGCAATGTATTCAGCTTCTGTTGTAGAATCAGCCACTGTCCCTTACTTTGAACTCTTCCAGGTCACAGCGCCACCATTAAGGCAAAATACATAACCTGACTGCGACCTGAAGTCATCTTTATCGGTTTGAAAGCTAGCATCAGTGTAACCATTTACAATGAGCTCTTCCTCACCTCCATAAATCAAAAACATGTCTTTAGTTCTTCTTAAGTACTTAAGAATGTTCTTGACAGCTGTCCAGTGACTTTCACCAGGATCTGATTGGTATCTGCTCGTCAAGCTTAAAGCATACGAGACATCAGGACGAGTACATAACATAGCATACATGATAAATCCAATCACAGATGCATAAGGGATCTTACTCATGCGCTGTCTCTCATACTCTGTGGAAGGACATTGAGTTCTTGAGAGACTTATGCCATGTGACATCAGCAAGAATCCTCTTTTAGAATCTTGCATGCTAAACCTTTTTAGCACCTTGTCGATGTACGTACTCTAACTTAGGCCAAGCAATTTTCTCGATCTATCTCTATAGATCTTGATACCTAATACATAGGAGGCCTCACCTAAGTCTTTCATAGAAAAATAATTTCCTAACCAAGTTTTTACAGACTGTAGTATAGGAATGTCATTTCCAATGAGTAATATGTCATCTACATACAACACCAGAAAGACTATTGTTCTCCCACTAACCTTCTTGTATACACAGGGTTCATCTTCATTTTTGATGAAACAAAACTCTTTGATTGCATCATCGAAACGAAGATTCCAACTCCGAGAAGCTTGCTTCAACCCATAAATGGATCGTTGCAATTTGCAAACTTTTCCAGCATTTTCAGGATTTACAAAACCTTCAGGTTGTGTCATGTACACATCCTCAAGAAGATTTCCATTAAGGAAAGCAGTTTTGACATCCATTTGCCAGATTTCATAATCATAATATGCTGCTATAGCTAGAAGAATCCTGATGGATTTAAGCATGATAACTGGAGAAAAGGTCTCATCATAGTCAATACCATGGATTTGTTTGAAACCTTTTGCAACCAATCGTCCCTTAAAGGTACACACATTACCATCCATGTCAGTTTTCTTTTTGAAAACCCATTTGCACCCAATGGGTTTTACCCCTTCAAGTGGATCAACCAAAGTCCAAACTTGGTTTGAATACATGGAATCCATCTCTGATTTCATAGCTTCTAGCCATTTCTCAGAATCTGGTCCCATCATAGCCTCTTGGTAGGTTGTGGGCTCATCTTGGTTCATGAGCAACACATCACCGTGATGAGTCACAAGAAAACCATATCTCTCGGGCTCACGACGTATCCTACTAGATCTACGTGGGTTTTGTGTTACATGAGCAGGTTCTTCCATAACTGTTTGTGGAACCGGCTCAGGTTCCATCTCAAGTTCAATGTTTTCTTGTTGATCTTGAATTTCTTCAAGTTCTATTCTTCTCCCACTGATTCTTTTAGAGATAAATTCTCTCTCTAGAAAAACACCAGTTCGAGCAATAAACACTTTTTGCTCAGTTGGATTATAGAAATAATATCATTTTGTTTCCTTAGGATATCCAACGAAAAAATATTTATCAGATTTGGGTCCAAGTTTATCAGAAGCCTGACGTCTTATGTAAGCTTCGCAACCCTAAATCTTCATAAAAGACAAACTAGGACGTTTCCCAGTCCATATCTCATATGGTGTCTTTTGAACTGATTTTGACGGAACACGATTTAGTGTGAAAGTTGCAGTCTCTAGAGCATGTCCCCAGAAGGAATTTGGAAGGTCAGCCTGACTCATCATTGACCGAACCATGTCTAACAAAGTTCGATTCCTCCTTTCAGAAACACCATTCCATTGAGGTGTTCCTGGTGGAGTGAGTTGTGATACAATGCCACACTCCTTTAGATGATTAAGGAACTCTCGGTCTAAGTATTCACCACCTCGGTCTGATCGAAGTGCTTTAATACTTTTACCAAGTTGGTTTTGTACTTCATTTTTGAACTCTTTGAACTTTTCAAAAGATTCAGACTTGTGTTTCATAAGAAACACGTAACCATATCTACTGAAATCATCAGTAAAAGTAATGAAGTACTGATAACCTCCTCTAGCTTGTGTGTTTAAAGGTCCACATACATCACTATGTATAAGGCCCAATAAATCACTAGCTCTTTCACCTTTCCCAGTAAAAGGGGCTTTAGTCATCTTACTTAACAAACATAACTCACATACCTCATATGATTCAAAATCAAATGAGTCCAAAAATCCATCCTTATGAAGTTTGGAGATGCGTGTCTCATTTATATGGCTTAAACGACAATGCCAAAGATAGGTTGGATTTGAATCATTAGTTTTGACCTTCTTCGTGTTTATGTTATAGATTGGATTTTCAAGGTCCAGAACATAAAGACCATTCATTAATTGTGCACTGCCATAAAACATTTCATTTAAATAAATAGAGCAACATTTGTCCTTTATTATAAATGAAAAACCTTTCTTGTCTAAACAAGAAACAGAAATCAAATTTCTACTAACAGTAGGCACAAAATAACAATTGTCCAATTCTAAAACTAATCCACTAGGTAAAGATAAATAATAAGTCCCTACAGCTAATGCAGCAACTCTTGCTCCATTTCCAACGCGCAGGTCCAGTTCACCTTTGGCTAATGATCTACTTTCTTTAAGATCCTGCACATTTACACAAATGTGAGTACCACATCCAGTATCTAATACCCAAGATGTAGAAGTAGATAAATTAACCTCTATAACATAAATACCTGAGTTGGAAGTCCCACTTTCCTTTTGCTTCTTAAGCTCTTCCAGGTAAATCTTGCAATTTCGCTTCCAATGTCCTGGTTCTTTACAATGGAAGCATTGTCCTTCCTTGGCCACGCCACCTTTGGGCTTCAGTGCAGAAGAACTTGACTTAGACTTTCCATCAGTCTTGTCCTTTTTCTTTTTATTCTTGGCCTTAGACTTGCCTTTTCCTTTGCCCTTTTGAACCATCATAATGGAATTGGGCTTGGACTTTTTTAAGTTCTGCTCAGCAGTTCTCAACACGTTAAGCAGTTCAGGCAAAGTCTTGTCAATTTCGTTCATGTTGTAATTCATGACGAATTGACTATAGCTCTCAGGCAACGATTGCAGAACTATATCAGTAGCCAATTCTTGCTGTAAAGGAAAATCCAATCTTTCAAGGCTATTGATGTACCCAATCATTTTAAGTACATGTGTAGCAACGGGTGTTCCTTCAGCCATCTTACACTGAAACAATGCTTTAGATACATCATATCTCTCATGTCTTGCTTGCTCTTGGTAGAGTTGTTTAAGGTGATCAATCATATTGAATGCCTCCATGTTCTCATGTTGCTTCTGAAGCTCAGAGTTCATGGTAGCAAGCATGAGACAACTGACATCCAGAGTATCTTCTAGATGCTTCTTATAAGCATCCTTTTCTGCTCGAGGAGCATTAGCAGCAGGCTTATTTGGAGTAGGTTGCTCTAGGACATATTGCTTTTTCTCATGTTTGAGGACAATCCTCAAGTTTCGATACCAATCGAGAAAATTCGTCCCATTCAGCTTATCCTTCTCAAGGATAGATCGCAGTGATAAATTTGATGCATTTGATGCCATGGTTATCTACAATAGAAAATTATGCAAAATGAGAATCATGTATTTTATTTATTTAATAAGGTCTTTTATTAAATAATACTCCCACTATTTTACTCAAAATAATAGCCCTCACTATTATTTCGAAAAATCGTAGCATTTGAGATTTTCTAGTGGGCCAAGATCCATATTTCACCTAGACTTAAGTCAGCTTTGGCTGATCACTCAAGTTTTGGCTATTTAGATAGGCAACTCCTTGCCAATTACATCTTATGTAACTCTTGGATAGTTGGGTGAACAACACTTGTTCAAATCCATCTCATGGACTTAAGCCCAACTCCATGCCTCTAGGCCCCCAATCCTATTGAGATGGCCTAGTTAAGTCAAAACCCAATTATTGGCATTTGGACATCACTATTATCCTATCGTGTCTCACCAAGATAAACTAGGCACTTTGCTTTGGCAAACCTGCCTTATGTTGATCAAGACCTTGACAAGTGCCATTCATTGGAAGGCATCACTTTTATTACTGACTTAATATTTGCATTGAGGGATTTAAATGTCTATTTTAGATCTCATCATTATTTGCCATCCATACATGCCTATATCTAACATATCATATACATTAATATAAAGCATGCAATAAAGCATATTCCACGGTTGTCCTCATATTGATTTTAGTTCCTTGTCTCCATGGCAGCAAGCTCCAGGCTTAAACATATTGTACATTTGAAAGTAAACTATTCTAACTTTACAATACATAATGAAGGAGAAAACTCGAGTTACATTCGAGGGGAGTAAGGTGAGAGAAAGAATGTACAACTAGAATTTATAGAGAAAGGCACGACACGCAGGCCGTATTTAATTACAATAAAACCAAAACCAATAAATGAAATATAATCATACATTATGGTGTAAAGGCCATAACTATGCATCATGCAGCAAACATCACATGTAAGCATACAAATAACCATAGGTATTTATTGAAATTGATCTTGTTTCCAATTTTAACTTGTTTAAAATTAGAAGGTTATGAAAAGATTGATTTTAAAACGCAGCTTAGATTTAGGCTATCAATTATTGCGCTACGCAGAGTTAGTACAGCGGTCTCGCTAGCCGGTTAGCAGGCGGGGGTCGTGGGGGGGCCGCCCCTCGCGGGGGTGAGGGGGCTTCCGAAAAAATTTTATGCATTTTACATTCAAAATTTTGAGGACTTTCGGGCAAAAATCCAAAAAATTTTGAACGTTTCGGTTTCTGTTTTAACCATTAAAACAATCGGCCAAAAATAGAATTTATCAAGAACCCTAATTCCAGAACTGTTCCGGAATCCTACTTCTTGATGTTCCGCCATATTAACTCAAACATTAGTCCATGTGCTATTTGATTTAATCTCATTAAATGAAACAGAATGCATACATCACATGTATACAACCAGACATGTTTCTGTTCGAATTTTAATCTCATTAAAACAAAAACTTCATCAGCTACGTTTCCAGTTTTTAATCTCATTAAAAATGAATCATTAATTATGTATGTTTCAATCTAATTTTAATCTAATCAAAACTGATTCATCAACATACAAAATTACATTGATCCAAAACCCTAATTGCATCATGCGTGATCTGATTAAACACCAATTATCTAGATTTAAACGCATAACACAGAAAACTAATTTATGGATTCGCAAGTGGCTCTGATACCATTGCTAGAAATCGCGCATCATACATGCACAGCGAAATAAAACTTTTTGCACGATTTCCACCAAGGATCCATGCGAAATTAGAACGCCATAGATTAGGGATTAGGGTTTATACCTTTCGGCAAAATTCTTCTGACCGCTACACCAAGTCTGATCTGCTTCTAAATCACGAACTGGAATGGAAACCAGTAAATCAGATCACCAGTACAACGTTTATGTGGCTGCACCTCTGTGGTATCCACACGAACCTGTGAATCACCGATGAATGTCCGCTACACACACCGGTTGGAATTGATCTCCTTAGACCTCGTAGTGCTAGCTACACCTCTTCAGAGATTTTGGTCAAGGAGAGTGGCTAGGGTTTTTCTATGCTTTTACTTGGGTTGCGTGAAGAATAATAGTAATCCTATTATTACCAAATAAGCCTATTTAAATAGGTACATAGAAAAACCTAACCTATTTGAGCCTTATTCCATGTATAATTATAGGCTTACTATTGGGCCTTATAATTATAACATGAATTCCCAAATATTAAGCTCAAACAATTTGGTCCATTAATTCCAAATTCACTAAGCTCTAAGTGTGCGACCCTACAGGCTCTCATTACGTTGGCAATGACCATTAATCATATTAATGATCATAAACAAAGATTGGTGTCTAGCAACACATCATTGTTACCCAAGTAATGAGAAAGTCGGTGATTTGACTAAACCTTTACACGTGATCATCACTTATGTCCTTTTGTCCTATACATCTAGATTGAGCACGAGACATGGACCGTGTCATTCCCGTATAGCCCATTCTTAAGGTTTCTTGACTCCTAAGTAAGCTAACTGAAACAAATGTAATCGACATCTCATGTCAATTCATCTGAGCATGGCCATGTATTTTCTCAGCTTTACTTAGTCAAGGGGCCCATAGATGTTACTCCTATTATATAGGAGGGACAAATCCCATCTTGATCACACAAACCCCTCCGCATGATATGTGACATATCCAATATCTACCCTTGCATTCACTTAACCATTAGTGATATAGAATAGTATCAAAATATGAAACTCACATGTAGGAAACCTTGGTGATCTCAAGTCAAAGGACCATATTAATAATGATCACTAAGAACCACTTATGACACTCATATAACGATCCATGTAGTATTCTTAATATGGGTCGGTCCAGTATACAAGTTCTCTAACTTGTACTCATGTGTAAACTTAATATCCCATATAAGTTTTTCACACATGCTAGTCTTAACATATCAAAGCAACCTAATCCACAATGATATATGACTAGGGACATTTAAGAATACAATTATTCTAAGGTTATTATTATAATTAAATATATTACGCAGACAATATATATAAATATAATAATTGAAATTGCCATTAAAATAACATGATTCAAAATTACAATCACTAATATGATTGGTTTTAGGGCATATACACTAACATTATCCTCATAGGATTAGGAAAGATGCATGCCTTTAGCTTTACAAAAATAGCATAAAGGCGTCATTGTTTATGCATGAAAACAAGAAAATTCACCACCAACAAAACCATACAAAACACCTTATAAAACTGCACTAAACCCTTCCTTCTTTGTATGAGAGACGAATCCTAGTAGATTCGTGGAAGTTAAGAAATTACCATTCGCTCCATGTGGTGTTTGGATCGGGAGCCAAATAGGTGCAGCAAAATTAACCAATCCCAACCAACGAATCTATGCAAAATGTAAGATTATAATAGGGATTCGTTAAATACCTTTTTTGGGATGGCTCAAGAACTTATTTGTTGATCACCTCTTCAACTTTCTTTTTAGCCAAAGACTCCGAGGTATCCACACAAACTAGTAGATCACCAATGAACGTCCACACTGCTAGAAATCGCGCATCATACATGCACAGCGGAATAAAATTTTTGCACGATTTCCACCAAGGATCCATGCGAATTTAGAACGCCATAGATTAGGGATTAGAGTTTATATCTTTCGGCAAAAATCTTCTGACCGCTACAGCAAGTCCGATCTGCTTCCAAATCACAAACCGGAATGGAAACCAGTAAATCAGATCACCAGTACAACGTTTATGTGGCTGCACCTCTGTGGTATCCACACGAACCCATGAATCACCGATGAATGTCCGCTACACACACCGGTTGGAATTGATCTCCTTACACCTCGTAGTGCTAGCTACGCCTCATCAGGTATTTTGGTCAAGGAGAGGTGCTAGGGTTTTCTATGCTTTTGCTTGGGGTGCGTGAATAATAATAGTAATCCTATTATTACCCAATAACCCTATTTAAATAGGTGCATAGAAAAACCTAACCTATTTGGGCTTTATTCCATGTATAATTATAGGCTTACTATTGGGCCTTATAATTATAACATGAATTCCCAAGTATTAAGCCCAAACAATTTGGTCCATTAATTCCAAATTCACTAGGCTCTAAGTGTGCGACCCTACAGGCTCTCATTACGTTAGCAATGATCATTAATCATATTAATGATCATAAACAATGATTGGTGTCTAGCAACACATCATTGTTACCCAAGTATTGTGAAAGTCGGTGATTTAACTAAACCTTTACACGTGATCATCACTTATGTCTTTTTGTCCTATACATCTAGATTGAGCACGAGACATGGACCGTGTCATTCTCGTATAACCCAATCTTAAGGTTTCTTGATTCCTAAGTAAGCTGACTGAAACAAATGTAATCGAGATCTCATGTCAATTCATCTGAGCATGGTCATGCATTTTCTCAACTTTACTTAATCAAGGGGCCCATAGATGTTACTGCTGTTATATAGGAGGGACAAATCCCATCTTGATCACTCAAACCCCTCCGCATGATATGTGATATATCCAATATCTACCCTTGCATTCACTTAACCATCAGTGACATAGAATAGTATCAAAATATGAAACTCACATGTAGGGAACCTTGGTGATCTCAAGTCAAAGGACCATATTAATAATGATCACTAAGAACCACTTATGACACTTATATAACGATCCATGTAATGTTCTTAATATGGGTCGGTCCAGTATACAAGTTCTCTAACTTGTACTCATGTGTAAACTTAATATCCCATATAAGTCTTCACACATGCTAGTCTTAACATATCAAAGCAACCTAATCCACAATGATATATGACTAGGGACATTTAAGAATACAATTATTCTAAGGTTATTATTATAATTGAATATATTACGCAGATAATATATATAAATATAATAATTGGAATTGCCATTAAAATAACATGATTCAAAATTACAATCACTAATATGATTGATTTTAGGGCATATACACTAACACACACAAGCACTGGTTGGAATTCTTCTCCTTTGCCTCATAGTGCTAGCTATGCCTCTTTAAGGGTTATGGTCAAAGAGAGGTGCCAGAATTTTTTTTATGCTTGGGATGCATAAATAATAATCCTATATTATTACCCAACAAGCCTCTTTAAATAAGTGCATAAAAAACTCTAACTAATTAGACTTTGTTCCATGTATAATTATAGATTTATTATTGGGCCTTATAATTATAATATGGAATTCCTAAATATTAGGCCTAAATAATTTAATCCATTAATTCCAAATCTACTTGGCTCTAAGTATGTGACCTTACAAGCTCTCATTACATTAGTAATGATCATTAATCATATTAATAATCATAAACAATAAATGGTGTTTAGCAACACATCATTGTTACCTAAATAATGAGAAAGTCGATGATTTAACTAAACCTTTACACATGATCATCATCTATGTCCTTTTGTCCTAAACATCTAGATTGAGCATGATACATGGACCGTGTCATTCCCGTATAGCCTAATCTTAAGGTTTCTTGATTCCTAAGTAAGCTGACTGAAGTAAAAGTAATTGACATCCCATGTCAATTCATCTGTGCATAGCCATGCATTTTCTCAACTTTACTTAATCAAAGGGCCCACAGATGTTACTCTTATTATATAGGAGGGACAAATTGCATCTTGATCACACAAACCTTTCTGCATTATATGTGACATATCTAATAACTACTCTTACATTAACTTAACCATGAGTGACATAGAATAGTATTAAAATATAAAACTCACATGTTGGGAACTTTGGCGATCTCAAGTCAAAGGACCATCATAGTAATGATCACTAAGAATTACTTATGACACTTATATAACAATTCATATAGTATTCTTAGGATGGGTCAATCCAATATATAAGTTCTTTAACTTATACTCATGTGTAAACTTAATATTTCATATAAGTCACCACACATGCTAATCTTAACATATCAAAGTAACCCAATCCACAATGATATATGACTAGGGACATTTAAGAATACAATTATTCTAAGGTTATTATCATAATTAAATATATTACGCAGATAATATATATATAAATATGACAATTAGAATTACCATTAAATTTACACGATTCAAATTTACAATCATTAATATAATTAGTTTTAGGGCATATACACTAACATATAGATATTGTAGAGGCATTATCACCTAATTATGCTTGTGATTTGGATTTACACTCCAAAAGATAATTTTTGATTCTTGATTTATGTCCCTACACATTAATCTATGAAAAAGTTTCACAAGACATAATTTGAAAAGTTATTTTTTCACTGCACTGCATGATGTATGTGAAACCCAATAGGTTAAATTAACAAATTAACATTTTTTTAGAAAGATTGTTAATAACTGACTTATTGCTACCTATGCTTGGTGCAAAGCTTTTCAAGCTTAGTATGTAATAGCTATATGTTATTTAGTGGTTACCTCTCACCTACTTGATCTTATTCGAAATATTCAACTTCATCAACAAGTGAAAGGTTGAAATTATTACTCTTACCAAATTCAAAGATGGTCTACCAAATATGCCATTGCATGTTGCATTATGAGCCATTACAATAAAAAAAAATTGATATCAATGGTCCTTGTATTTGGATTAGCCTCAAGCATCACTCAGAGTAGATCCTTCTACTTGGACTTGGTTATCTATAAAATTGATCAGCATACCGGTGTAAAGTTTATACATGCTTTTTGGGATACCCATTTAGTCATGTTACACCTTTTAAAATTTAAAATCTTTTATATGAAAAATAATTAATTATTATAATGAAATTAAGAATAAAAGTTTTGTGTGAAAAAAATTAAGAAAAGAGTATCTAGATGTTAGTGTATATGCCTAAAAATTAATCATATTGGTAATTGTAATTTTGAATCATGTTATTTTAATAGCAATTCTAATTATTATATTTATATATATTATTTGCATAATATATTTAATTATGATAATAACTTTAAAATAATTGTATTCTTAAATGTCCCTATTCATATATCATCGTGGATTAGGTTGCTTTGATATATTAAGACTAGCATGTGTGATAATTTATATGGAATATTAAGTTTACACATGAGCACAAGTTAGAAAACTTGTATACTGGACCGACCCATCCTAAAAAGGTTACATGGATCGTTATATGAGTATCATGAGTGATTCTTAGTGACCATTATTAATATGGTCTTTTGACCTGAGATCACCAAGGTTCCCTACAAGTGAGTTTCATATTTTTATACTATTCTATGTCACTCATGATTGAATGAATGCAAGGGTAGTTATTGGATATATGACATATTATGTGGAGGGATTTGTATGATCAAGATGGAATTTGTCCCTCCTATATAACAGGAGCAACATCTATGGGCCCTTTGATTAAGTAAAGTTAAGGAAATGCATGACCATGCTCAGATGAATTGACATAGGATGTCAATGATATTTGCTTTAGTTAGCTTACTTAGGGAGTAAGAAACCTCAAAATTGGGCTATACGGGAATGACACGGTCCCTGTCTTGTGCTCAATCTAGATGTTTAGGATAAAAGAACATAGATAACGATCACGTGTAAAGGTTTAGTCAAGTCACTGACTTTCTCATTACTTGGGTAATAATGATGTGTTGCTAGACACTGTTCATTATTTATGATCATTAATATGATTAATGATCATTGCCAACATAATGAGAGCCTGTAAGGTCGCACACTTAAAGCTTAGTAGATTTAGAATTAATGGACGAAATTATTTGAGCCTAATATTTAGGAATTCCATGTTATAATTATAAACCTAATAGTAAGCCTATAATTATACATGGAATAAAGCCCGTTAGGGTTTTTTATGAACCTATTTAAATAGGCTTGTTGGGTGATAATATCATGATTATTCATGCACCCCAAAAGATATAGAAAAATCCTAACACCTCTCCTTGACTAAAAACTCTTGAAGAGGCATAGCTAGCACTACGAGGAAAAAGGAGAACAATTCCAACCAGTGTTCATATGGATGTTCATTTGTGATTTATGGGTTTTTGTGGATACCTTGGAGTCTTTAGCCAAAAAAAACTGAAGAGGTGATCAACGACTAAATTCTTGAGCTATCAACAAAGGTATTGAATGAATCTTTATTCTAATTTAACATTTTGCATGGATCTATTAGCTGGGATCGGTTTATTGCACTACACTTGTATAGTTCTCGATCCTAATAATATTTCATTACTTTTATTGATGATTTCAGTAGATATGGTTAGGTGTTTCTTATGAGACACAAGTCTGAATCTTTTGAAAAGTTCAAAGAGTTCGAGAATGAAGTACAAAATTAACTTGATAAAAGTATTAAAGCACTTTGATCAAATCGAGGTGATGAATACTTAGACTGAGAGTTCCTTAATCATCTAAAGGAGTGTGGCATTGTATCATAACTCACTCCACTAGGAACACCTCAATGAAATGGTGTTTCTAAAAGGAGGAACCGAACTTTGTTAGACATGGTTTGGTTAATGATGAGTTAGGCTTACCTTCCAAATTCCTTCTGGGGATATGCTCTAGAGGCTACAGCTTTCACACTAAATCGTGTTCCATCAAAATCAATTCAAAAGATACCATATGAGATATGGACTGGGAAACGTCCTAGTTTATCTTTTATGAAGATTTAGGGCTGCGAAGCTTACATAAGACGTCAGGCTTCTGATAAACTTGGACCCAAATTTGATAAATATTTTTACGTTGGATATCCTAAGGAAACAAAAGGATATTATTTCTATAATCCAACTGAGCAAAAAGTGTTTATTACTCAAATTGGTATTTTTCCAAGAGAGAGATTTTATCTCTAGAAGAATCAGTGGGAGAAGAATAGAATATGAAAAAATTCAAGATCAACAAGAAAATATTGAACTTAAGATGGAACTTGAGTCAGTTCCACAACCAATTATAGAAGAACCTGCTCATGTAACACAACACACGTAGGTCTAATAGGATACATCGTGAGCCTAAGAGATATGAATTTCCCATGACTCATCACAGTGATGTGTTGCTCATGGACCAAGATAAGCCCACAACCTACCAAGAGGCTATAATGAGCCTAGATTCTGAGAAATGACTAGAAGCTATGAAATCAGATATGGACTCCATGTATTCAAACCAAGTTTGGACTTTGGTTAATCCACCTGAAAGGGTAAAACCCATTAGGTGCAAATGGATTTTCAAAAAGAAAACCGACATGAATGGTAATGTGTGTACTTTTAAGGGACGATTGGTTGCAAAAGGTTTCAAACAAATCCATGGTATTGACTATGATAAGACTTTTTCTCTGGTTGTCATGCTTAAATCCATTAGGATTCTTCTAGCTATAACAGCATATTATGATTATGAAATCTAGCAAATGGATGTCAAAACTGCTTTCCTTAATGGAAATCTTCTTGAAGATGTATACATGACATAACTTGAAAGTCTTGTAAATCCTAAAAATGCTAGAAAAGTTTACAAATTACAACGATCCATTTATAGGTTGAAGCAAGCTTCTCAGAGTTAGAATCTTCATTTTTAGTTTTATTAAGAATGAAAATGAACCTTGTATGTACAAGAAGGTTAATGGGAGCATAATAGTCTTTCTAGTGTTGTATGTAGATGACATATTACTCATTGGAAATGACATTCCTACATTACAGTCTGTAAAAACTTAGTTAGGAAATTATTTTTCTATGAAAGACTTAGGTGAGGCCTTCTATGTATTAGGTTTCAAGATCTATAGTGATAGATCGAGAAAATTGCTTAGCCTAAGTTAGAGTACATACATCGATAAGGTGCTAAAAAGGTTTAGCATGCAAGATTCTAAAAGAGGATTCTTACGATGTCACATGGCATAAGTCTCTCAAGAACTCAATGTCCTTCCACAAAGTATGAGAGATAGCATATGAGTAAGATTCCTTATGCATCTACGATTGGGTCTATCATGTATGCCATATTATGTACTCGTCCTAATGTCTCGTATGCTTTAAGTATGATGAGCAGATACCAATCAGATCCTGGTGAAAGTCACTGGACAGTTTTCAAGAATATTCTTAAGTACTTAAGAAGAACTAAAGACATGTTCTTGATTTATGGAGGTGAGGAAGAGCTCATTGTAAGTGGTTACACTAATGCTAGCTTTCAAACTGACAAAAATGATTTCAGGTTGCAGTCAGATTATGTATTTTTCCTTAATGGTGGCATTGTGACCTAGAAGAGTTCAAAGCAAGGGATAGTGGCTGATTCTACAATAGAGGCTGAATACATTGTAGCATCAGATGCCGTAAAGGAAGCTGTTTAGTTTAAAAAGTTCATCACTGAACTTGGAGTCATTCCTAGAATTGCTGACCCAGTAGAGCTCTATTATGACAATAATTGAGCCATTACGCAAACCAAGGAACTTAAATCTCACCAGAAATCCAAACATATACTCCAGCACTATCATCTCATAAGAGATATTATTGACAGAAATGATGTCAAGATATGCAGAATACCGACCAATAATAACATCGTCAATCCACTAATAAAAGCCTTGACATAACAAAAACATGATAGTCATATGAGATCCATAGGTATTAGATACATGGATGATTGGCTTTAGTGCAAGTGGAAGATTGTTAGTGTATATGTCCTAAAACCAATCATATTAGTGATTGTAATTTTGAATCATATTATTTTAATGGCAATTCGAATTATTATATTTATATATATTATTTGTGTAATATATTAAATTATGATAATAATCTTAGAATAATTATATTCTTAAATGTCCTTAGTCACATATCATTGTGGATTAGGTTGCTTTGATATGTTAAGACTAGCATGTGTGATGACTTATATGGAATATTAAGTTTACACATGAGTACAAGTTAAAGAACTAGTATACTGGACTAACCTATCTTAAGAACACTACATGGATTGTTATATGAGTGTCATGAGTGATTCTTAGTGATCATTATTAATATGGTCCTTTGACCTGAGATCACCAAAGTTCCATACATGTGAGTTTCATATTTTGATACTATTCTATGTCACTTATGGCTGAGTGAATGTAAGGGTAGTTATTGGATATGTTACATATTATGTGGAGGGATTTGTATAATCAAGATGGAATTTGTTCTTCCTATATAATAGGAGCAACATCTATAGGCCCCTTGATTAAGTAAAGATGAGGAAATGCATGACATGCTCAGATGAATTGACATGGGATGTCAATTATATCTACTTCAGCCAGCTTACTTAAGGATAAAAAAACCTCAAGATTAGGCTATACGGGAATGACACAGTTCATGTCTCATACTCAATGTAGATGTTTAGGACAAAACGACATAGATGACAATCATGTGTAAAGGTTTAGTTAAATCACTGACTTTTTCATTACTTAGGTAACAATAATGTATTGCTAGACACCGCTCATTGTTTATGATCATTAATATGATTAATTATCATTGTTAACATGACGAGAGCCTATAGGGACGCACCCTTAAAGCCTAGTGAATTTGGAATTAATGAACTAAATTATTTGGGTCTAATATTTAAGAATTCCATGTTATAATTATAAGGCCCAATAATAAGCTCATAATTATATATGGAATAAAGCCCAAATAGTTAAGGTTTTCTATGCACTCATTTAAACAAACTTATTAGCTAATAATAGAATTATTATTCATGCATCCCAAGCATAGAAAAATCCTAGCACCTCTTCTTGACTAAAACTCCTTAAAGAGGTGTAGCTAGCACTATGAGGCAAAGGAGAACAATTCCAATCATTGTTCGTGTGAACGTTCATCGGTGATTTATAGGTTTGTGTGGATGCCTCGGAGTCTTCGGCCAAAAAAGAAGCTGAAGAGGTGATCAACGACTAAGTTCTAGAGTCATTATTAAGGTATTAAATGAATCCTTGTTCTGATTTAACATTTTGCATGGATCCGTTGGCTAGGATTGGTTTATTCCGCTATGCTTGTATGGCTCTCGATCCTAACAAATATCTTATATAAGTCACCACACATGTTAGTCTTAACATATCAAAGCAACTTAATCCTCAACGATATATGACTAGGGACATTTAAGAATATAATTATTCTAAGGTTATTATCATAATTAAATATATTACACAGATAAAATATGTATAAATATGATAATTGAATTACCATTAAAATAATACAATTTAAATTTACAATCATCAATAATTGGTTTTAAGGCATATATCCTAATAAAGCTACCAATAATGGATTTGAAATTGGTCCTAATGTTTATAATAGGACTATTCATTCCTAAATCTACCATATAGACCTTCTCGATGTCATTAATGTAACTTTAGTCATTTTGGGTAGTGTGGATCCTATTTTAAATTTGGATAGATAGGACCCAAGTAAGAGTATTGGCCATGACATGCCAAGAGGCCTAAGTTTCTAATGTAGTCATAATAAGTACCATATTAATTGAAACCTTTCTAGTAAAAGTATTATTTGATCTTGGTGCTGGACATTCATTTATGGCTAAAAATTTAGCAATTAAGCTCTTAAAACTGTTAAATGAATTAAATGAACCCTTAATGGTGAATATACTAATGGGAGAAGTGATTCTTGTAACCCATGATGTTAAGGATTGTATGATATGGATAAATAAACATCCAACTTTGATTGATTTAATCATACTAAATATGGTAGATTGTGATATAATTTTAAGGAAGGAATGGTTATCGAAATATCATGTTTGTGTCGATTATTATCACAAAATTGTAACTTATCAATTGGAAAGGAAAAAAGTCCAAAATTTTAAAGATAAAAAGAAAGAAAGAATGCTTGCTTTCGCGTCATGTATAAAAGTTTAAAAAAATGGTAGATAAAGGATGCATTGTGCAGATAAGTTCAATAAAAGAAGTGAAAAACAAAAAAGTAGGAATAAATGAAGTTTCCATAGTAAAAGAATTTCCCAATATCTTTTTGAAAGATTTACCAGGATTACCATTGGATTGAGAAATTGAATTTACAATTGAAACCATTGCTAGAGAAAACCTAATTTCTATAACACCTTATTGAATGGTGCTAGCAAAGTTAAAGGAATTAAAGGAGCAATTTCATGATTTATTAGATAAGGATTTTATATAACCTAGTACATCACCATGGGGAGCATTGATGCTATTTGTAAAGAAGAAGGATGGCACATTACGATTGTGTATTAATTATCAATAATTAAATAAAGTTACCATTAAGAACAAGTATCCCTTAGTAAGGATAGATGATATGTTTGATTAACCACAAGAATCTTCATATTTTTCAAAAATTAACTTTTGATCAGGTTATCATTAACTAAAAATTCAGAAGGAGGATATTTCGAAAATGACATTTCAGACTTGCTATAGCCATTATGAGTTTTTAGTTATATCATTTAGATTGATCAATGCTCCTACAACATTTATAGATTTGATGAATCATACTTTTAAATATTTCTTGGATAAATTTAATACTATATTTATTAATAATATCTTAGTATATTCCAAGAGTGAAGAGGAGCATGTGCAACATTTAAGAATCACATTGCAAATGTTAAAGAAGCATAAGTTGTATGTAAATTTACAAAATGTTAGTTCTAGATAAGGAAAATGCATTTTTTAGGCTATGTAATGTTGTAAGAAGGAATACAAGTAAATCCTTTAAAGGTTGAAGTTGTGCCTAAATAGCTATAACCATCTTTAGTGATGAAGATATATAGTTTTCTTAGGTTGTCCAGATAATATAGAAGATTTGTAAAAGACTTCTCAAAAATAGCTACACATTGATCAAGTTGACTTGCAAAGGAGTTAAGTTTGTGTGGAATGATAATTACAAGAAAATTTTTCAAAAGTTGAAAGAATATCTAACTTTTGCCCTAGTTTTAGCATTTCCTAACAATGTAGAAGGATATAAAGGTGTATTGTGATGCATATCGAGTAGGACTAGGATGCATGTTAATGTAAGAAAGTAGAGTGATTACCTATATATCTTGCCAATTGAAGAAACATGAGGCAAATTATTCCACTCACGACTTGGAAATGGCAGCTATAGTATTTGCTTTGAAAATATGGAAACATTATTTATATTTAGCTACTCATAAAATTTATGTAGATCACAAAAGTCTTAAGTATATTTTTAAACAAGAGAAACTTAATATAAGACAAATAAGATGGATGGAATTTATGAAAGATAATGATTCTTCCATTCATGATCATCCAAATAAAGCTAAAGTAGTTGTTGACGCCTGAAGCTGAAAAACTTCTAAAAGTAAACAAAAAAAAGAAATAGGTAAAAGGAAATAAAAGTTCAAATTTAGCTTGTATAATGGTGCATTCTACCATAATAGAGCAAATTAAAGTAATCTAAAAAGAGGACACTCAATATAAGCAATTGAAGAACAAAACTTTGAGTGAAGAGGAAACTAAACTAGTAGTAATTAAATAAGGAGTGATAAAAAATAGAAATTGATTATGGGTACCTATAGTTTTAAGAAAGGAGGTATTGAAAAAGGCCTATGAATTGTCCTATATGATGCATCCTAGTACAATAAAGATGTTTCAAGATTTGAAGTGTGTGTATTGTTAGGATGGAATGAAGAAATGTTGGAAATCGTGCATCATATCTATTGAAACACGTAACCATATCTACTGAAATCATCAGTAAAAGTAATGAAGTACTGATAACCTCCTCTAGCTTGTGTGTTTAAAGGTCCACATACATCACTATGTATAAGGTCCAATAAATCACTAGCCCTTTCACCTTTCCCAGTAAAAGGGACTTTAGTCATCTTACCTAATTAACATGATTCACATACTTCATATGATTCAAAATCAAATGAGTCCAAAAATCCATCCTTATGAAGTTTGGAGATGCGTGTCTCATTTATATGGCCTAAACGACAATGCCAAATATAGATTGGATTTGAATCATTAGTTTTGACCTTCTTCGTGTTTATGTTATAGATTGGATTTTCAAGGTCCAGAACATAAAGACCATTCATTAATTGTGCACTGCCATAAAATATTTCATTTAAATAAATAGAGCAACATTTGTCCTTTATTATAAATGAAAAACCTTTCTTGTCTAAACAAGAAACAGAAATCAAATTTCTACTAACAGTAGGTACAAAATAACAATTGTCCAATTCTAAAACTAATCCACTTAGTAAAGATAAATAATAAGTCCCTACAGCTAATGCAGCAACTCTTGCTCCATTTCCAACGCGCAGGTCCAGTTCACCTTTGGCTAATGATCTACTTTCTTTAAGATCCTGCACATTTACACAAATGTGAGTACCACATCCAGTATTTAATACCCAAGATGTAGAAGTAGATAAATTAACCTCTATAACATAAATACCTGAGTTGGAAGTCCCACTTTCCTTTTGCTTCTTAAGCTCTTCCAAGTAAATCTTGCAATTTCGCTTCCAATGTCCTGGTTCTTTGCAATGGAAGCATTGTCCTTTCATTGGCCACGCCACCTTTGGGCTTCAGTGCAGAGGAATTTAACTTAGACTTTCCATCAGTCTTGTCCTTTTTCTTTTTATTCTTGCCCTTTTGAACTATCATAATGGAATTGGGCTTGGACTTTTTCAAGTTCTGCTCAGCAGTTCTCAACATGTTAAGCAGTTCAGGCAAAGTCTTATCAATTTCGTTCATGTTGTAATTCATGACGAATTAACTATAGCTCTCAAGCAAAGATTGCAGAACTATATCAGTGACCAATTCTTGCTGCAAAGGAAAACCCAATCTTTCAAGGCTATTGATGTACCCAATCATTTTAAGTACATGTGTAGCAACTGGGTGTTCCTTCAGCCATCTTACACTGAAATAATGCTTTAGATACATCATATCTCTCATGTCTTGCTTGCTCTTGGTAGAGCTGTTTAAGGTGATCAATCATATTGAACGCCTCCATGTTCTCATGTTGCTTCTGAAGCTTAGAGTTCATGATAGCAAGCATAAGACAACTGACATCCAGAGCATCTTCTAGATGCTTCTTATAAGCATCCTTTTCTGCTCGAGGAGCATTAGCAGCAGGCTCATTTGGAGTAGGTTGCTCTAGGACATACTGCTTTTTCTCATGCTTGAGGACAATCCTTAAGTTTCGATACCAATCGAGTAAATTCGTCCCATTCAGTTTATCCTTCTCAAGGATAGATCGCAGTGATTAATTTGATGCATTTGATGCCATGGTTATCTACAATAGAAAAATATGCAAAATGAGAATCATGTATTTTGTTTATTTAATAAGGTCTTTTATTAAAAAATACTCCCACTATTTTTCTCAAAATAATAGCCCTCACTATTATTTCGAAAAAATCGTAGCAGTTTGAGATTTTCTAGTGGGCCAAGATCCATATTTCACCTAGACTTAAGTCAGCTTTGGCTGATCACTTAAGTTTTGGCTATTTAGGTAGGCAACTCCTTGCCAATTACATCTTATGTAACTCTTGGATAGTTAGGTGAATAACACTTGTTCAAATCCATCTCATGGACTTAAGCCTAACTCCATGCCTCTAGGCCCCTAATCCTATTGAGATGGCCTAGTTAAGTCAAAAACCCAATTATTGGCATTTGGACATCACTATTATCCTATCGTGTCTCACCAAGATAAACTAGGCACTTTGCTTTGGCAAACCTGCCTTATGTTGATCAAGGCCTTGACAAGTGCCATTCATTGGAAGGCATCACTTTTATTACTGACTTAATATTTGCATTGAGGGATTTAAATGTCTATTTTAGATCTCATCATTATTTGCCATCCATACATGCCTATATCTAACATATCATATACATTAATATAAAGCATGCAATAAAGCATAAAATAAATGTGCATAGTTATGACCCAACTATTTTGATTTTCCCAAGCCAATGAGAAAACCAAAAAGGTTAACCTAGGGTAAAGATATCTTCTTTAAGCATCTTCCACGGTTGTCCTCATATTGATTTTGGCTCCTTATCTCCATGGCAGCAAGCTCCAAGCTTAAACATGTTATACATTTGAAAGGAAACTATTCTAGCTTTACAATACATAATGGAAGAGAAAACTCAAGTTACATTCGAGGGGAGTAAGGTAAGAGAAAGAATGTACAACTAGAATTTATAGAGAAAGGCACGACACACAGGCCGTATTTAATTACAATAAAACCAAAACCAATAAATGAAAGATAACCATACATTATGGTGTAAGGGCCATAACTATGCATCATGCAACAAACATCACATGTAAGCATACAAACAACCATAGGTATTTATTGAAATTGATATTGTTTCCAATTTTAACTTGTTTAAAATTAGAAGGTTATGAAAAGATTGATTTTAAAACGCAGCTTAGATTCAGGCTATCAATTATTGCGCTGCGCAGAGTTAGTACGGCGGTCCCGTTAATCGGTTAGCGGGCGGGGGTCGAGGGGAGGCTGTCCCTCGCAGGGGTGAGAACTGTTCCGAAATTAGAATTTATCAAGAACCCTAATTCCAGAACTGTTCCGAAATCCTACTTCTTGATGTTCCGCCATATTAACTCAAATATTAGTCCATGTTCTACTTAATTTAATCTCATTAAATGAAACAGAATGCATACATCACATGTATACAATCAGACATGTTTCTGTTCGAATTTTAATCTCATTAAAATGAAACCTTCATCAGCTATGTTTCTAGTTTTTAATCTCATTAAAACTGAATCATTAATTATGTATGTTTCAATCTAATTTTTAATCTAATCAAAACCAATTCATTAACAAACAGAATTACATTGATCCAGAACCCTAATTGCATCATGCATGATCTGATTAAACATGAATTATCCAGATTTAAACGCATAACACAGAAAACTAATCTATGGATTCGCAAATGGCTCTGATACCACTGCTGGAAATCGCGCATTGACCTTAGAAACCCGCAAGTGCACAAGTTAAGTCGAGTTATAGTATAAAAGATTATCGTTCTCCACAGGGATTGTAGGTTGAGTACTAACTAAATCTCAAGTAAAATTATCTAGGCTAATTAATTGATTTTGAGAATCAAGAGTGAAATGTAAAACAGAGCTTAGCTATAAAAAATAAGGTTTGATTCAATGTATGAAAGCGTACTCAACTTAAGGATCCCTTGTACACTTCATTATGGAATGAATTTACTTCTTTAACTTGGTTTACTGTTAATTAAGATTGCTGGATTACCAAAATTAAGCTATACCTCATTGCAAGGCTACTAGCTACTAACCAAGAGATTAAGTGCCTAAAATTACTCTAGTAATCACTCATCTAGGTTGCATTAACTTTGCTTAGAATCCATTCTTGGACATTTCATCCTATGCAAAAGAATCCAATTAGCTTAATTCCTAAGTCTAATTGATATTCCCAATGATCATGCAAGATCCGATTAATCAATTGTTCATTTCAACCTAGAATTAATTAATCCAAAACACAAATCCAATATTTCGGATATATTGGCTTGTTCCAGTCAAATCAGCATAATCAAATCATAAATTAACAGTAAATCAAGCTAGATTATATAAAATTCAAATCCATAAATCCATGAACAAGTTCACCCAAGCTAAGCACAAAGGTTTAGTGTGAAAACATTACAAGATCAGAAGAAAACAAGAAAACAGAGAGGGAAGTCAAACAGTCCATGAAGATCTACAAATTTCTTGCTTGATTCTTCAATTTCTTGCTTGAATCCACGCCAGATGATGCCCTTGGTTGATTTGAATCTCCCCTAGGGTTTCTCCCAGCAGCTCTCCTTGTTAATTCTCAGTTTTTCCTCCTCTCCTTCGTCTCCCCTTTCAAAATTTTGTGCAAAACTTATATTGGTGATGTACACAGGGGGTCAACACGGCCCAGTGTTATACCCCATGTTTATCAGCGAAAGTTGAGCAGCACAAAACACGTTGTGCGACATGCCCCGTATTCTTCAACGAAGACTGATCAGCAAGTTACACGGGGTGTGACACTCCCCGTGTTTACCTTAGAAGCGAATGGCAGTAAGATACACGGGGTAGTACATGTTAGTGTATATGCCCTAAAACCAATCATATTGGTGATTGTAATTTTGAATCATGTTATTTTAATGGCAATTCCAATTATTATATTTATATATATTATCTGCGTAATATATTTAATTATAATAATAACCTTAGAATAATTGTATTCTTAAATGTCCCTAGTCATATATCATTGTGGATCAGGTTGCTTTGATATATTAAGACTAGCATGTGTGAAAACTTATATGGGATATTAAGTTTACACATGAGTACAAGTTAGAGAACTTGTATACTGGACCGACCCATATTAAGAACACTACATGGATCGTTATATGAGTGTCATAAGTGGTTCTTAGTGATCATTATTAATATGGTCCTTTGACCTGAGATCACCAAGGTTCCCTACATGTGAGTTTCATATTTTGATACTATTCTATGTCACTAATGGTTAAGTGAATGCAAGGGTAGATATTGGATATGTCACATATCATGCGGAGGGGTTTGTGTGATCAAGATGGGATTTGTCCCTCCTATATAACAGGAGTAACATCTATGGGCCCCTTGACTAAGTAAAGTTGAGAAAATGCATGGCCATGCTCAGATGAATTGACATGAGATGTCGATTACATTTGTTTCAGTCAGCTTACTTAGGAGTCAAGAAACCTTAAGATTGGGCTATACGGGAATGACACGGTCCATGTCTCGTGCTCAATCTAGATGTATAGGACAAAAGGACATAAGTGATGATCACGTGTAAAGGTTTAGTCACATCACCGACTTTCTCATTACTTGGGTAACAATGATGTGTTGCTAGACACCGATCTTTGTTTATGATCATTAATATGATTAATGGTCATTGCCAACGTAATGAGAGCCTGTAGGGTCGCACACTTAGAGCTTAGTGAATTTGGAATTAATGGACCAAATTGTTTGGGCTTAATATTTGGGAATTAATGTTATAATTATAAGGCCCAATAGTAAGCCTATAATTATACATGGAATAAGGCCCAAATAGGTTAGGTTTTTCTATGCACCTATTTAAATAGGCTTATTGGGTAATAATAGGATTACTATTATTCTTCACGCACCCCAAGTAAAAGCATAGAAAAACCCTAGCCACTCTCCTTGACCAAAATCTCTGAAGAGGCATAGCTAACACTACGAGGTCTAAGGAGATCAATTCCAACCGGTGTGTGTAGCGAACATTCATCGGTGATTCACGGGTTCGTGTGGATACCACAGAGGTGCAGCCACATAAACGTTGTACTGGTGATCTGATTTTCTGGTTTCCATTCCGGTTCGTGATTTGGAAGCAGATCAGACTTGGTGTAGCGGTCAGAAGAATTTTTTCGAAAGGTATAAACCCTAATCCCTAATCTATGGCGTTCTAATTTCGCATGGATCCTTGGTGGAAATCGTGCAAAAAGTTTTATTCCGCTGTGCATGTATGATGCGCGATTTCCAGCAGTACACGTCCCGTGTTCAACACCGTGTTCTTCTCTGGGCAGCTCAGTGAAGTCTCGAAGCAGTCCAGAATGAAACACGACCCTGAACACGGGGTTCCCATACCCCGTGTTCTTTTCTGAGTGAACAAATTTTGCTTCAATTCTTCACAATTTGAATGGTTTTGCTTTCGGATCCTATTCTAATGCTCATATGTGTCATTTCAAGACCTGAAAACAAAATATAGAGCATCTAAGTATCCTTTTCAATCAATTTGCACAAAATATTAAGTAAATAAGTGATGAAACACATAGAATTTAGGTGTATTTGTGCACTTATCACGCATCATACATGCACAGCGGAATAAAAATTTTGCATGATTTCTACCAAGGATCCATGTGAATTTAGAACGCCATAGATTAGGGATTAGGGTTTATACCTTTTGACCAAAAATCTTCTGTCCGCTGCACAGTAAATCCGATCTGCTCTCCAAATCACGAACCGGAAGAAAACTAGAAGATCAGATCACCAGTACAGGGTTTATATGGCTGCACCTCTGTGGTATCCACACGAACCCGTGAATCACCAATGAATGTCCACTACACACACCGGTTGGAATTGATCTCTTTACACCTCGTAGTGCTAGCTACGCCTCTTCAGGGGTTTTTGGTCAAGGAGAGGTGCTAGGGTTTTCTATGCCATTTGGGGTGCGTGAATAATGATAGTAATCCTATTACTACCCAATAAGCCTATTTAAATAGGTGCATAGAAAAACCTAACCTATTTGGGCTTTATTCCATGTATAATTATAGGCTTACTATTGGGCCTTATAATTATAACATGAATTCCCAAATATTAAGTCTAAACAATTTGGTCCATTAATTCCAAATTCACTAGGCTCTAAATATGCGACCCTACAGGCTCTCATTATGTTAGCAATGACCATTAATCATATTAATGATCATAAACAATGATTGGTGTCTAGCAATACATCATTGTTACCCAAGTAATGAGAAAGTCGGTGATTTGACTAAATCTTTACACGTGATCATCACTTATGTCCTTTTGTCCTATACATCTAGATTGAGCACAAGACTTGGACCGTGTCATTCTCATATAACCCAATCTTAAGGTTTCTTGATTCCTAAGTAAGCTAACTGAAACAAATGTAATCGATATCTCATGTCAATTCATCTGCGTATGGCCATACATTTTCTCAACTTTACTTAATTAAGGGGCCCATAGATGTTACTCTTATTATATAGGAGGGACAAATCCCATCTTAATCACACAAACCCCTCCGCATGATATGTGACATATCCAATATCTACCCTTGCATTCACTTAACCATTAGTGACATAGAGTAGTATCAAAATATAAAACTCACATGTAGGGAACCTTGGTGATCTCAGGTCAAAGGGCTATATTAATAATGATCACTAAGAACCACTTATGACACTCATATAACGATCCATGTAGTGTTCTTAATATGGGTCGGTCCAGTATACAAGTTCTTTAACTTGTACTCATGTGTAAACTTAATATCCTATATAAGTCTTCACACATGCTAGTCTTAACATATCAAAGCAACCTAGTCCACAATGATACATGACTAGGGACATTTAAGAATACAATTATTCTAAGGTTATTATTATAATTAAATATATTACGCAGACAATATATATAAATATAATAATTGGAATTGCCATTAAAATAACATGATTCAAAATTACAATCACCAATATGATTGGTTTTAGGGCATATACACTAACAAGAAAGACATGCAAGAATATGTAATCAAATGCTTGACTTGTCAATAAATAAAAGTAAAGTACAAACACTTGATAGGACTTTACCAAAACATTCACATTCGCAAATGGAAATGGGAAAGTATTGCGATAGATTATATAGTTGGATTGCCATGAACTAGTAAGGGATACGATTCTATATAGATAATTGTGGATTGCTTTGTGAAGATTGCATATTTCCTACTAATAAAGACAACATACACTACCTTCTAATATACTTAACTTTACATGGATATAATTATTCCATTGTACAAAGTATCATTCATGATCATTTTCGATTAAGGATTGTAGTTTACCTCTTAATTTTCCTAATCATTTTAGAAGACACTGTGTACTTAACTATGAATTAATACAACATTCCATCCATAAATCAATTGACAATTAGAAAGAACAATTTAAACCTTAGAAGATATACTTAAAAGCTATATGACTAAGTTTGAAGGGGAGTTAGAATAAACATTTACCACTGATGGAGTTTGCATATAATAACAATTATCATACTAGTATACTAATGGCTTCATTTGAAGTTTTGTATGCTATAAAATAAATATCACCTATTGGATGGTTTGAACTAGGGGAGGCTAAAATAATTGGTCTTGACTTAGTGGAGGATATTAGTAACAAGGTTCAAATTATCAAAGAAAAATTATAAGTAACTTAAAGTCAGCATTAATCCTATGAAGATAATAGATAGTGGGAATTGGAATTTCAAGAAGATGGTTGTGTATTCTTAAAAGTTTCACCAATAAAAGGAATAATAAGATTAAAGAAGAAAATAAAATTAACCTTGAGGTATATAGGTTGTTATGTAATCGCTAAACAAATTGGAAAAGTTACCTATCGATTAGAGCTACCTAAAAATATGTAAGTGATTCATTTAGTTAATGACTTGTACAAATCATTAATAGATAAGTAAGAAGATTACAATCTAAAGAAATCCTAATGATGAAAGTGATATGGGAGAGACATGGAGCATAGAAAGCCACGTGGGAACTAGAAAAAGATATAAAAGAAAAATATCCAATTTTATTTAGTAAGATTCTATCTAAAAATTTGTATACAGCCCATCGACAATTTTGTTATTATCATTTAATTCCTTAAAATTTTGAGGATGAATTTTCTTGAAAGAAGGAGAACTTGTAATAGCTTAAATAAAATAAGAAATTTCAAAGAGTTTTGACTAGAAATCGTCCTAATAGAAACCTAATCAGGTAATCAAGTGAAGTTCAGATAAATTGTAAAAATAGTTTAGTGGCACGACTAGTTAGAATTTTTGTAGACAATATAATAGACATTAGCATGGGTTAAAATATAATTAGAAACCTAACACTAAGTTTGAAAAAATTATATAAAGACCTAATAAAAATTTAGAAGCTCGAGTAACTTAAAAACCTAGAGATTAGGTTCAAATTTGAAATAAATCATCTTGGTTCATTTAGGCTGATTTAGTTCAATTTTTTAGGCTTAAATATGATTTTAGAAAAATAAGAAAAAGCCCAAATAAAACCCAAACTTGTGGAGGAAGCTAATGGAAATTTGGTGAATAAGTAGAAAACTAGGGATAATTATTAGTGCTTCCATCTAGACATTATATTTAGCTAAATTTAAGTGGATTTTAGCAAATTATCTTTTGATTCCACCATTAAGAAACCATGCAACATGTGCCAAAATTATCATCAAATTTCTAAATAAAAAATAAAAAGGGTGGCTTATAAAGAGAACTTTAAAGTAAAGTTTTATATAAGGCTTTTCGGATCATTTTGTCATAAAATTTCTACTTTTTTTCTTTAGCCAAACCATGCACTTCTAGGGTTTTCTCTAGTAGGGTTTTCAAATTTCTAACAACTCCCATGAGGCTTTCCAAGTGGCTCCATGTAGTTTTCTATGGTAACTTAGGCTTTCCTCCATTTCTTTTAAATTTTTATGAAAAGTTTTTCTTCAAAATTTCTAAAACTTAGTTTATTTTATTAAAGTTACTGCTCTAAGAGGTTTTGGAAAAAAAAAGAGAGAATCAAGACTTTAAAGTTAGTGGCAACTACCCCTAATCCCTTTGAGTTTTCATATAAAAGATGAAGAATATAATGATATATGTTATTATAAATGTTAAGTTGAGTTATGGTGCTATAAGGTTTGGTTTTGGTATTACATAAATGTGAATATAATAATATGATATTGGTACTTTATTACCAAGATTAGTTAGAAAGGATCCACTAAGTTTCCATAAGAATTGATAATAGGGATTTTGTTAATTTTAGAGACAAAACTTTCAAGAGAAAACCATACTATGATTTTATTACTCTTAGGAATCAAAGATTAGGACTTGTTAAAATTTCAATTTTTAGTATTTTAATGTTACAAATAGTGTTAGGATAGATGTGGAAAGAATTAGGAATTTTTGAAAAATTTTACGGATATGAAAAATGAATTTGTATAGATTTCAATTACAAGAGTTCAAAGTAGAATTATGGGTTCTATGTTTTAAAATTTAGTGCTATTTATGCAATAATTAATGTTCTTCGGATGTTAATATGTTAGCAAACTTATATGAGAATTTAGTAGTAATTGAAATTAATTTAGATATTAAGAAGTCTCCTTTATTACAATAGATCCAAAACTACCTAGCTTTGGAAACTCTATGTTTTTTGTTCTGTATAAATAGTACCAATATGGTATTTTTATAAAATAATTAAAATTTTTCATTATTTAACATGTTAGAGATGTTGTGTAAAAATTTGGTAATAATTGGAAGTAATTTGAATATTGAAAAAAGGGTTCTTATTGTAACTACTTATGTACTATCCTATTTTGAAATTCATTATTTTTAGTACTGTGTGAACATTACCCGAGAATGATAAAATTATAAAAAAAAATTGATGTTTGATGTGTAGAAATATGTTAGAAGTATTAGATAAAATTTTGGTAAAAATTTGAATTAATTTAGGAGCCTAAACGGCAACAAGCTGTGGGAGTCTTCATAATATCTAGCAAGCTAAATATTTGATACTTCTTATTGAGAAATGTTGCACATATTCAAAATTGGTGATACATTCAATATTGCTTGACCTATAATTGATAGTCATTTAAAAGAGTTACGTGTTATTATTACCTTGATTGGAAAGGTTGTCTATCAACCTTGAACATTATGATATGTGATGATGAAAGAATGGCAAATTTAATTGACAAAACTCTTATGGCATAGTTAATAGCTAGACTATACCAAATGAAATAAGTAATTGATGCTACAACCAACATCTTATCATTGGTCATCCTAGACATGATTTTTAGGGGGAAGTATGCATCCTTGGCAAAAAAGGAAAGGCATGGTAAGGGTTAAAGGGATAAGGTTTATGGCATTATGCTTAAAGTAGCGAGGGTAAGATTAGAGCAAATATATAAGAAGAAAGATGTACGAGGGTAAGATTAGAGCAAAGATATAAGAAGAAAGATGTATACTAATTATTGCTATTCTCTTTAGCAAACTCTTTAAACATAATACATAAAGGCTCTAATCATTTACTATTAAAGATGATTTACACCTATAATAGAACCTTCCTTTCACCTTAGAGTACCTTCTAGATAATATTTTATTATATACTACAAGTGCCTGCAACGGGCCTTTAATTAACTATACTGTAAAGCTTAGGAAAATGAATTTTGAGTCTAATGCTTTCATAGTTAATCCTATTCAACAAACTCATTCATTGGAAGGTATATCTAGTAGTTCTGGCTAGGTTAATATGCTAGCTTCATTTTCCTCATCTATGGAATTAAACCTTAAGGAAGATAGTGAATGAAAATATGATGATTCTAATTGATGATTCTTCTTTTGATAGTTTTTGTATATAGATTTATGTTTTCAAAAATTATGTACCCTTGGATAAATATCTTAGTATGTGTAAATTATGTTTTGAATCTTCCTACACAAGTGCAATCAAAATTATTTTCTATAAATGCTTACTTGTATTCTTAATAGAGTTAAGAAAATAGATGAGTCAAAAATGTCTTAAATGCTTGTAAAGAAAGTTAATTAGTATATTAATATTAGTCAAGTATCTTTACTATGGTCATAATACTTGAGAATTGGGTCATGACACATCACCTATAACTACTACCATCACCCATCATCAGTGGTCACTATTGGCCACCACCTACCACTAATGACCATTGTTAGCCACCACCTATCGTAAGCAATTATCAACCCTTCCACTCATTGTTAATGACCTCCTCAGCCACTATCCACTACCAATAATCACTATCAGCTACCACCCATTATTAATAACTACCACTAGCTACCACCTACTATAAGTGATTGTTATTGTTGCCACCTATCACTAGTGAGCACCATTGGCCACCACCTATTATTAAAGACCATCATTAATCATCTCCCACAACCACTCATTGTCATCAATCAATTAATTTATGATAATGAAATTTTTGATAATTTAATAATAATTTTAAAAATATACAAATTAATCAAAGTATAATATTGTAATATTCCTCAGAATATTTTTAAATAAACTAAACATGGTAATATATAATTTCACAAATTAAATACTACTTAAAAATAATCCTTGGATAATTAGTCTAGAAATAGTAAAATTAAAATAGAATGTTAGAAATATGTATAAGTAAAGCTAATAAAGATGCGTAATATGATAAAAAAATTTTAAAAACAAGTATGATCAATGTTAAAAAAAAGGAACTTATTTATAGACAGAGTTTCTATGGCGATATTTTAGTAATTTTAGTCAAATTAAATAGTTTAATAAGAATAAACATTAGAATAGTTTTGGAGACATATACTCTTATATATGCTTATGAACCAACTTAGTTAGGATAGGGAATACTTAAATGTTAGTTAGGATACTTAAATGCACTTAGAAAATGATACATTTGTTTATATTTGGTTCAAAAAAGCAAAGTAGAAAATTTTAAAAATCAATCTTAAACCTATGAAGGATCCATACAAGAGATCATAAATGTAGCTTGAATTAAACCTATTCTAGAAAAGTCTAATTTGAATTAATCCTATTGCATCTAAATTCATAAATGTAGGTATGAATCACATTTGCTTCTAATAAACAAATAGTCTACTTTTAATAAATGAATTAGTCACTAGTGCTCGAGTGAAACAATCACTAACACCTAAATGGATTAATCACAAACCAAAAAATCAAAACTTGTCACAAGCACATGGATTGGAATACAAACCCAAAAATATGGTCTGAAGGGCTAGTGTCTCTATGATATCCATGTGAGTAATATGTACACTAATTGAATCGGTAGAGGTCTCTCTTAATTTAGCTCAAAGCAAGTTATGAACTAGCTTTAAATCACACTTTAAATCAACCCTAGTGCTCTCTTTTTCTTAGAGAAAATAAGCTTTGATCATATCTCTATATTTCTATTTGATTGATTTATTTATATAAGTAAGATATTTTCTATTTGATTTATTTTATCTTATAGATAAAATTTATTAATCATTTCTAATCAAAATGACCTTAAGAATGAAGATAACTAGGCTTAAATTATTTACCACCCCAGAAATGACTTTAGTCACTAATTAACCTATAATTAGTGTCCCTTAAGTATGGCCTAATCATATTGTGATATTATTTAATGAAGTCTAATCATGTTAGGTCTATCTCAATTAGGAGCTATAATTAGATTTAAAGTTCCTAATTATACTATCACCTTAATATTTAACTTGTTCTTTTTATCTAACCCTATAGGTTCCTATTATATTGGTAATGATCTAAAAATCCTATTTTGATGTCACAAATAGTGAGCAATAATTGGCAATATATCACTATCATCTAAATAGTGAGAATGTTAGTGATTTAACATAACCTTTTTATGATTAATATTCCACATAATTTAGTCTTTTTTATCTTAGATATCTAGATTGAACATGAGGTAAGGAATTTAGCACTCTCTCCAAAGTTCAATTTATATGTTTCTTGATCCTAAAGACTAACTAAAAATAAATGAATCAATATTGCATATCAATCTGAGCATAATCATGCATTTCATAGTTTTACTTAATTAAAAGGCTCATAGATATCAGTCCTCCAATGTAAGAGGGAGAAAATCTCATATAAATCACTTATATCCTTCCATATGATTTCCATTATACCCAATCACTACCTTTTAGGCCAACTTTGTTAAAAGTGTGTTAGGTTCAAAACCAAATAGCATAGTGAAAAATTTTAAAATTTATTTTAAAACTTACTAATGATTTAAGCAAGGGATCATAATCCAATATTAGATTGTATACCTTTATTATGTGATTTAAATTGCTATAGAAAAGTTTGAATCTTATATTGTTTGAATTCATGAACCCAAGTATGATTCATGTCTACTTTTAATGAATGAATTAATCATGAACTCATGAATAAAAAAACAAATAAATAGAATTCACACAAACACATGGATTGGAAAGTAAATCACAAAATGCCATCCAAATGTCAGTGTTTCTATGATATTTACACAAGCACTCAAGTCTTTTATCAATATTGGATAGGATCACACTTTCTCTTAATGTAGTGCCATTTATAGGTTATCTATTTTTGATTGCTTTCTTAACACACACTTAATCAATCTCAATGTTTTTCTATCTTATAGATGAAATTGTAGAATTTTTCTAATCTAAACTAGATATTTATCAAACCATGAGATCAATATTACAGCTAGATGTTTCCTTTTTAAAAGATTGACATCTTAACCAAATATTTCCTTTTGAAAGATTGATATCTTGATAAGATATTTCTTTTTTAAAAGATTAATATCTTAGCTAAATATTTACTTTTAAAAGACTAATATCTTAGCTATATATTTCCTTTTAAAAGATTAATATCTCAACCAAATATATCCCTTTTAAAATATTAATTGATATCAATCAAATTTTAGTTTTTAAATGGTTTATTTTATCTCATAAATAAAACCTCCATTCGATCTTCACCTAAAAAAATTACTTTAAAAATGAAAATAACTAAGCTTTGATTATTGACCAAGCCTAAAAATGAATTTAATCAGTAATTAATCCATATCTAATGTCCTTTAAGTATAGTTCAATTATATTATTGGTGTGTATATATCTTAGAAGCCAATTATAAGATGATTGTAATAACACACAATGTATCATGTTTTATTTTAACCAATGCAATTATTATATTTTATTTCATTTTAATATTTGCACTTAATACAATAGTTATCTTTGAAATAATTTTACTATTCCTAAAATATTTTTAGTCAAGTATTATTGCAAAAAAGATCGTAATAGTATATCGAGACTCACATGTATAATGACTAATAATTATAAGTCATGGATATGTGATATCAAGTTAATACATGGGTACATTATTAGTGAATAGATGTATTGGACTGACCCACTTTGAAAATACTACATGCATTGTCATGTGTCATTAGTTATTCTTACGTGACCATAATACATATAATTCTTTGACCTCAAATCATTACAGTTTCCTACATGATGAGTCACATACTTTAATGTCGTCCTGTGTCACCTTCAACCACGATAACGTGTGGGGCATTGATTGGCTATGTTATGAATCATGTAGAGAGATGTGAGCGATGTAGATGGAATTTTAATCCTCCTATATAGAAAGAGTGATGTCCTTAGGCCCCTTGATTCAATGATATTAAGAAATGCATAGTCATGCTCAAATGGATCAATATATAATATTGATCATTTGTTTAAGTTAGTTTACTCAATATCAAAAAAATATAGATTGAACATTGAGAAGGATGACACACTATATGCCTCTAGTTTAATTTAGATTTCGCCACAAAAGGAACTATATTGTAAAGTATTGCTCATACATTAGGTGAATGTTGAATCATAAACATTCTTAGTACTTAGGTGCCAGTGATGTATTGTTAAATGCCATTCATTTTCTATGGTCCATAGATGGGTCATTGCCAAAATAGTAAGAACCTATAGGGTCGTGTAAAAGGAGTAGGAATGAGACAATAATTAATTAGGCTTTAGTTAGATTAAAATCCTATTAATCGAGCCTTTTATTTAATGCATATATATATTATCAAAGTAATAATTTGCATATTATTCACGTAATATGTAATATATTATTTGATATTATCTGATATTAAAGTAATATTAAATAATTATGCCATTTGATATTAGATAATTATATTATGAGATAATATTATTATCTAATAATATTAGTTATTAATATTAAGGTAATATTAAATAACTAACAGATAAGCCTATCTCTCTTCATTCTCACCATGATATGGATAAGGTATTAATGATTGAATGAAATTAAAAGAGTATAAGTGATTTCCTAGTGAGATTAGAAAAGTGGCATGCTTTAATTCTATAAAAAGGGCATGAAAGCATCACTTTGTAAAAGGAATACAAACTCTACCAAAAAAATCATACCAAAACCCTTGTCTCATGTGGGAGAAACATTTCCTAGCAGATTCATGGAGGTTAAGAAGTCATCATTCATCTCTTGTGGATACCATAGAAGTACCATCACTTGACTATGCTTGTGATTTGTGATTTACACTCCAAAAAATATAATCCTTGTAGATATAATTATTAATCTATGTTCCCATGTATTGACTCTAGGAAGGTTTCACAAATTTTTGAAAATTCAATGTGCTTAAGTATATATGAAACACAACATATATTACATTATTACTTAATGAAGCCTAATTGCATTAGGCTAATCTCAATTAAGAGCCTTAACTTGAATAAGAGTTCCTAGTTCTATTATGAACCCATTATTTAGCATATTATTTATATGTGACCTTATAGGTTCTTATCACATTGGAAGTAATCATAAATTCCTATTTTAGTATCACAAGTAGTGAATGGTATCTAATAATACAGTTATGCCTTTTAAATAGTGAAAAGGTCAATGATTTAATATAACCTTTCCATGACTAATGTTTTATATCATTTAATCCCTTTTCTCTTATCCAATTTAAACTCTAGGCATATAATGTGTCATCCTTTTCATAGTTTAATTTGTGTATTTCTTGGTTCATGAGTAGAATAACTAAAAAATTAAATAAATTAATATCACATATCAATCCATTTAAGTGCAACCATGTATTACATTATCTCACTTAATAAAAGGTACCACAAATATCACTCCTCCTACATAAAAAGGAAAAAATTCCTTCTAGACTACTCACATTCTTTTGCATGATTTGTCATATAGCAATTGCAACTTTTTAAGCTAACTCTATTATAAGTGACATTAGATGGTATCAAAGTACACAACTCCTTTTATAGGGAAACATAGTGATTTTATGTCAAACGACCACCTATATTATTCTCACTATGAGCATTACTTATGACACTTACATAAAAATTCATGTAGCATTCTCATAATAAGTTAGTCTTTGTTCTCTAACATATGTGTCTATTGGTACTATATGTGTCTACACATTTCCACCATCAATGATTTCACAAATAAGATAGAAGCATCAAAGTATATGATTAGATCAATGGTAAGATATGGGTTTCTTAACCTATGTAATGGCTTCATTATTATCGTAATAAAAGTCCACTAGATTTGAAATGCTAGGAATAGTGCCAAGTTTAATAATAAACTTTTTAATCCAACTAACTACTTTTAATGTATCAGAGGTTGCAATATACTCAGTCTTTATGGTGGAATTGGCCATTGTTTCTTATTTCAAACTTTTCTAAATTACAACACCATTATTCAAACAAAATATATAACTTAACTATGATTTGAAATCTTCGTTATTGAGCTAGAAATTAACATCAATGTAACCTTTTACAACTAATTTTTCCTTACCTTCATATATCAAGAATGAGTCCTTAAACCTTCTCAACTACTTAAGGAAGTTCTTGACAATAATCTAGTGACTCTTACTAGGATTTAATTAGAACTTATTTATCATGCTCAAAGTATATAAGATATTAAGATAAGCATATAGCATGACATGCATGATAGATTTAATTAATTATGCATATAGGATCTTATTCATGCATTCCCTTTTATCTTAAGTCATGGTATATTGAGTCATGGATCAACTTATACCATGTGACATAGGCAAGAATCCCTTTTTAGATTCTTGCACAATTAACCATTTTAACACTTTGATAATATATGCATTTTAACTTAGGTCAAGTGATTTTCTTAATCTATCTTTATAGATCTTAATACCTAACACATAGGTAGCTTCACCTAAGTTTTCCATTGAAAAAAATTCCTTAACAAAATTTTTTACAACCTGTAGCATAAGAATATCATTTTCACTAAGTAATAGGTCATCCATACACAAAGCAAGGAAAAAAATTATACTCTTACTAATCTTTTTGTATGCACAAAATTCAATTTCATTTTTTATGAAACTATAGCATAAGAATATCATTTTTGATAAGTAATATGTCATCCATACACAAAGCAAGGAAAATAATTGTGCTCTTACTAATCTTTTTATATGCACAAAATTCATTTTTATTTTTTATGAAACTAAACTCTTTGATCACATAATTAAAACAAAGATTCTAACTTTGTGAAGTTTACTTCAACCCATAAATGGATTATTGCAACTCACATACCTTTCTAGTATTTTCAAGAATAACAAAACCCTTAGGTTGTATCATGTACATATCCTCTAGAAGCTTCCCATTAAGGAAAGCAATTTTAAAATCCATTTACTAAATTTCATAATCATAAAAAGCAATAATAGCAAGCAAGATCCAAATGGATTTATCATGGCAATTAAAGAATAAGTCTTATCATATTCTATACCATGATTTTTCCTAAAACCTTAGTGACTAGTCGGCCTTTAAAGGTTTTACATTACCATCTATATTGATTTTTCTCCTTGAAAACCCAGTTACATATAAAGGATTTTACCCCTTTAAGTGGATCAATCAAAGCCCGTACCTAGTTGGTATACATGGATTTTATCTTAAATTTTATAACTTCAAGCCACTTTCTAAAGTGTAGCCTTTTAATAGCTTCCTAGTAGGTTATAGGCCCATCTTAATCTATAGGCAATACAACACTATATTAAGTCACAAAAAAATCCATATCTCCTAAGCTTATGATGTGTCCCACAAAATCTACATGGGCCTCATGCTACTTGAACAAGTTCCTAATCCACAACAACTTGTAGTCTCTTTCTAGGCTTTTTATAAAGTCAATGTTATATTTTAAGTCTTGAATTGCTTTGATTTTTATAAATTCTCTTTCTAGAAAAATACCAATTTGTATGAAAAACACTTTTCCCCCACCAAGATTATAAAAATAATACCCTTTGGTTTCCTTAAGATGCCTCACAAAGTAACATTTATCCAATTTATGTCTAAGCTTGTGAGAGGCTTAACATTTTATGTAGGCTTCACAATCCTATATCTTCATAAAAGACATACTAGAATGTTTCTTTGTAATATATTAATTTAAAATTTAAAATTTTGTAATTTTTAATGCTTGTGAAAATTTATTTTACTTATTTGGTGAATATGTGATCTTAGGTTTCTTTTCTTTTAAATGTTTTAGAATATTTTGATAATTAAAGATACAAAGATTTATAAAATTAATTATTAGTATTTAATAAATTATTTTGGTTAGGACTTTCAAACTTACTAATTTATTGCTATTACAAATATATGCATTTTTATATTGAGGGGAAACTAAAAATAGCTGAGTTGAGATGGTAAATAAAATTAGTTTTATAAAAATATGAGTATTAAGATTTTATATATCAAAAGTAATATTAAAATATTTTATTAGAAAATACAAATTTTAGTGCGAAACTTATGAAATAAATTATTCGTATTGTTAAATTATTTTTGGAAACTATGGAAGGTTAACATAATTATTTTATAACTTTCAATATATATATATGTATTAGGGATGATTGAAAATAATTGAAAATTAGAAATTTTATAAATGAACAACTAGATTGTTATCAATTAAAATGGAAAGTTATTGGAAATTAGCTTACCTTGTGTGCAAAGCATAGAATAAAAGCCCATAGCTCATGTTTGAGCATCTCTCTCTCCTTTCCTTTTCCATATGTTAGTTCTCCCTTGCATTTTTTTTATTTTTTTGGCCTTTTTACGCTCTATCTTTCTCTCTCTCTCACCGACTTCAACTACTGCTTTTTCCTTTTGTCTACTAGCAGCTATCCCCCTCTTATATTTTTTATGACTCCTTTTCTCTCCTACTTTTTCTTTTTTATTTCCAACAACTTCTCTTTCTTATCCATCACCTCAGTTTCTTTCTTTCTCTCAGGCTTCTTCCTTTTTTCTTCTTTTCTTCTTCCTAGTGCCTTCATTTCTACCTCCTTCTTTAGGCCATGGCATTGTCATCGAATAGTAGTTTCATCCAAGCCAGTTGTTAATGTCGGCGATAAGTGAAAGCTGCAATTTTGCAACTTGTTTCTTATAAGTTGCTAAGCACTAATTCAGCTAGTTACTATGGGTGAGCATTTTCGACTATTGTATGCCACTATTAAGGCATGGCTGAGCTACTTTTTCCCCTTCCCTCTTCTATTGCAACTTAGCATTAACTCGTGAGGCAAGGTCAATTAGAAGCAACAGTTGAATAAGGTGCCTAAAGTTTTGTATTTTTTGGCCAAGTGAGGTGGTTTCCATTGCCAACATGGTTAGGCTAAGTACTTTTGATAATGGTATGCAAGGCTATATCATAAAATCTTAATTTTTATGATAATTTGATAGTTAATCCAAGATATCCATTTTTATACATATTTGTAACCTATAATGAAACATGAGAAAAATATAATTTTTATACTACAAAGCACTAAAATAAAGTGATTAAAATTTAAAAAAAGATTTTATTCTATTTTCTTGATAGATTTATATATGAATCATTAAAACCTATTTAAGTACTTTGTGATATATGATAATATTTGCAAAAAGATATGATTTTTATGCTATACAAAGATAGAGTGCTATGATTAAAATGTTATCATTATGATATACTTTCATATTTCATAGGATTCCTACTTGATTCAAGCAAAGTCCATTTGATGTATATATCATAGATTTTAGTAATACCTTGAAAAATAATATTTTCATGCTATAGAATGATAAAACATTATGATTTGAGATCTTTTCTAGAAAATTATATTTTAATATTATAGTGTTGGATGCAGAGAATCATTGCTTTATCACCTTATCTAGTATATATTTAATATTTTGTATACTTGACGTAGCATTAATAAAGTTAGAATTATATGCTCAAGAATAATGGGTTAGTATATTTACAATACATTCATATTATCAAATTTTAATAATTTGATTGTCTTCTACCTAGAAATTGAAGAAATGGTTATATATGAGATTTTTTATTTATCAGTGGTAAATTTGAAAAAAAAAAGGTGTGATGATTTAAGATAAATTAATAGTATCAAATGAGCTTTTCTAAAGCTTTGAACCGTAAATTTTTCACTTGTGTAGATTTAATTTCAAATTACTATGAAATAGCATGTTTATGGTTTCTAAAAATTAACTTGAAAGAGATTATAAAATTATAATATAGGATATTGAAACATTTTAATTAGATTCCATGATAGTGATTTTAAAAGAAAATAGGTGAATTTGATATATTCATACATTATTCTTGTGAAATTGTAATATTAAGAAGAAAATATGAAAAGATAATTGTGATGTGTTAAAACTTCCAAGAGTGAATTAGCATCATTTGGTGAGTATTTATCTCACCACAAATTTTATTTTAATAAAAGATGACCTTGATGTTGTGAATTATATTTTTCTTATAACACAAGTTTTATATTCATATGAATATATGTATCTATACTCATGCGTAAACTCAGTTCTATGGTATAAGTACAATTAGTTGTTTGAGTAAATATTAATTAAATAGAATGCACAACAAAAGCATAGTGATGTTATTAATGATTATTAAATGTTTATGGTTAAACTCTATATCACTTGTATACTAAAAATTATAGTGTGAATTGTGGTTTGAGAGTTAAGCTCTCATGTATATATTATCTATAAATTCTACCATGAATAGCATTGGAAGTTGTGAACTGTGTTATTGCAATGATCTTGAAAATTGTGAACAGTAATGGAATTATGATATGAAAGCTAAATGGAAAATTTTCAACAAATAGTTGTGAAAGATATGAAGTCGATTTCATAGCCGAATATGAAATTTCCAACAAGTAATTGAGATAAATATAGTATCAATCTAGAAGCCAAGGAAAAGCTACACAAATGTTCATTATAACTGGATGTGTGATAGTACAAACTATTTGTGATTGAACATTACAATTGATATGATTGAAATGATTTATTTGTGTTTAGCCATAATGGTTATCTATGATTATGATGTCTACCCATAATGGGTAGTTTTTGATATGACAATAATGTTGCATGTTAGCAAATAGTTGATATTTCTATGAATTATGATATGAGATGCAAAGTTATGTGTAGGAGAACTCTCATTATAGGCATGGTTTCACATGTTTTAAAGATCTAGGAAATATAAATTTCCTAATAATTTAATACAGTACATGTTTAACTTGTAAATGTTAATTGTAAATGGATCTCTTCTAAGATAGTAGTAGATATATGCTCATTAAGTTTCTATAACTCACTCTGATTTCTTTTACTATATTTAGGTTAAGAAAGCTATATAAGCTATGTCACATGCATGGAGATTCAAAGACTGCATGATAAAAGGATATAATGGTTAGGTTTCAAATGAATTAAATTTAGCATTATAAATGGATATGTATTGGTTCATATGATGTTAAATTGTTGTATGTGTATAAAATTAAAACTATAAAGTACTATGTGTATGTTTGTTATTGTTATATCTAGAAAATAATATAGGTTTTGAATTATAAGACATGTAACCTTTAAGAAGTATCCAAAAATAGGGAAAAGTTTATCCATTTTTTTTGTCAACATTTTAAGTAAATAAAAAGTTCTCCTAGAATTTGGAAACTCCCATTAAATAGAAAAAGTGAAAAGTATTAAGGCTTGTGGAAACCAATATCAAGATCAACATTGGTCACAATTGAGAGTGGTTCATGACATTCCTAGTTCATATCTTATATAGATTTTTTCAAACCATTTTAGGGAGAACATGGTTAATTTTAAAAGTTATTGTTCCAAAGAATATCCCTAAAAGGAAATTGAAAAATCTACATGACTTATCATAGATCATACAATATTTAACTAGTGTAATTCCTCCTCTTTAAAACACCATTCCACTATTGTGTTTCAAGCAAAGTGAATTATAATGCTATACCATAATATTTTAGATAGGCATCAAATTCTTAGTTTAAGTATTCTTCACCTTGATCTAATTGAAGTATTTTGATACTTTTGCTAAGTTAGTTTTGCACTTCATTCTTGAATTCTTTAAACTTTGCAAAGGATTCTAATTTGTGTTTCATAAGATATACATAACCATATCTACTATGGTCATTAGTAAATGTGATAAAGTATTGAAAATCAAGTCTGGCTGGTGAACTAATAAATCCACACACACATAACCGTGTATGAGACTAAACATATCATTATCCCTTTCATTGAGTCTAGTGAATGGGATTTTAGTCATCTTCCCTAACAAATAAGATTAACACACCTCATATGATTTAAAATCAAATGAATTAAAGAGTTCATCTTTATAGAATTTAGAAATGCACTTCTCATTTATGTGGTCCAAGCAACAATGCAAAAGTTAGGTTAGGCTTAGATTATTGGATTTGAACCATTTAGTATTTATATTATGAAATGGCATTTCAATATCTAGAATATAAAGTCCATTAAATATTTATACACTACAATAATACATTTCATTTAAATAAACTAAATAATTTTTATCCTTCATTATAAATTAAAAACTTTTTTTGTCCAAACAAGAGATAAAATCAATATTCCTACTAATAGCAAGTACAAAGTAACAATCATCTAATTCAATAATGAAACTAGTAGGAAAAGAAAAATAATATGTTCCTATAATTAAAGTAATAATTCTTGCTTTATTGCTAACTCGTAGGTTTATTTTAGCTTTATCCAATGTCCTACTCCTTTTAAGTTCATACTTACATTAAAATAAATGTAAAAACCATATCAAGTATCTAATACCCAAGGCATAAAAGCAAATATTTTAACTTCTATAACACAATACCTAAATGGAAGTCTCACTTCTTTTCTTGAGATTCTCCAAGTAGAACTTGTAATTCCTGTTGTAATGTCTAATCTTACTACAAAGAGGGCATTTCCTTCTAGACATATAGCTCTTGCTCATGTTTAAAGACTATCATTAAATTCCTATATTAGTCCAAAAAGATTCAATTTATCTTTCTCAAGGATTGATCATAATGATAATTTATTTGATATGTTTGTTATTGATATTTATGACATAAATATGCAAAAAATGTATCATATTTTAATCATTTAATAAGGTCTTCTATTAAATGTTCCTCTCACTATCTTATTCAAATTAATAGCCTTCACTATTAATTCAAAAAATCATATCATTAAAACTTTTGAATAGGTTCAAATCCATATTTCACCTAGTCTCAAGTTAACTTTGGTTGATCACTCAAGATTTGGCTATTTAAGTAGGCAACATTTGCCAATTACTTCACATTCAACTCTTGGATAGTCAGGTAAACAATACTTGTTCTAGTCCATCTTATGGACTAAAGCCTAAATCCATATCTTCAGGCCCCAATATGCCCAACTAAGTCACAACCAATAATTAGCAATAAGATATCACTGTTATCCTATTGCATCTCATAAAAATAGCTGAGTTACTTTGCTTTGGAAAATCTACACAATGTTGATCAAGGCCTTAATAAGTGCTAAGCATTATAAAGCATCACATATTATTACTAACTTAATATTTGTATTAAGGGATTTAATTAACTTAATTATTTTAGATCTAACCATTATTAACATTTTATTCATGCATCCTATCTAACAAATCTTATAGATCAAATAAAGCATAAAATTAAAACATGACATAGTATGGCCCCTAACTATCTTCACAAGCTAATGAGAGGACTAACTATTCAACCTAAATTGTAGTAACTTCTCTAAGTTCCTTTCTTAGTTATCTTCATAGGGCTTCCTCGCGGTTCCAACTACTCCAAGGGATGTTACGCATGATTTACATTACATAAGATAGAAGAAGCCTTAAGTTACATTTGTAAGAAGTTAGATGAGAAGAGAATGTATAAATTAGAAAAATAGAAAATGGTATGGCATACCGATTGTATTTTAAAATTACAACCATGAAATTATTTTTAATCAAATTAGACAAAAAAAAGCTATAGTACACATCATATATCAAGTAACACATAAAGGCATGTAGACATCACAAGATATGATTAAAACTATTTTAAATTTCAAATTTTAAAATCTTTATTAATTTCCTTAAGTTTAAAATAGGTTTAGATTCTAGTTTTGAATTATAGCTGCTCGGATTAGTTAGCATGGCAATCTTGAATTATAAAATAGAATTTATTTTTCAAGAACATACTAACTCTTGGTGTTTTGCAACTAATCTTAATTCTAGAATAATTCTAGAATCCTCAAAAACATCATACATGTTTTTACATAAATTTAGTCACATTAAATGAGTGAATATATATATGGCATATATGTATTCGACCAAAACATTAATCGATTTTTACTTTTATCATATATGTATTAATCCAAAATTAAAACTTTATTGATAAATACATTGCACGTATATTTTAATCCAAAAGAAAAACTAGTGTGCATATATATATATATATATATATATATATATATATATATATATATATATATTACATATCAAATTAAATAAAACACATAGTTTTTTATATGGTTTTGCAAGTAGCTCTGATATCATAATTAGGTTTCAAATCAAATGGCATAGTAAAAAATTTTTAAATTTATTTCAAAACCTATCATGTAAGGGATCATAAACCAATGTTTCTTTAAATTACTATTGAAGAGTTCGAATCATATTATGGCTAAATTCATAAATGCAAGCATGAATTGCATATACTTTTGATTAATGAATCAATCATGAACATGTGAATAGAAATTAATGCAAACAGAACTCGTATAAACATATAGATTGGAATTTTAATTACAAAACATCATCCAAATGGCCAACATTGCTATAGCATCCTCACAAGCACTCAAATCTCTTATGAGTATTAGATAGGATCACTCTAAATGTAATGCTAGCTACTAGTTATCTAGTTTTGATTGCTTTCTCGATACACATTTAATAAATCTCAATGTTTTCTATCTTATGGATGAAATCATAGGTTTTATATAATGTCAGCTAAATATTTATCAAATTATGTGATCAATATCTTAATCAAAAATTTCTTTTTTTAAAAATTATTTCCTTTTTAAAATATTGATATCTTGGAATGCGATCCTAGGGGTAATCATAAAAAGCTATCTAAAAGGATTAAGGATATGCTGTAAAGGTCAACTTAAAAGGTTTGAATATAAAAAAAAGAAAGCTTGGAGAAAGCTTGGAGATGTACATTATGGCTATTGTAGTTATTTTTTCACTACTTTGGTCATTTTTAACCTTAATCATCTTAATAACCTTTTGGCCTATTATTTTACCATTTTTACCTTGAACATGTACTATGTTACTTTAAACCATTAGTTATTGCTCATTTTTAGTTAATTAATGGGCTAATTAGTATGTCGGCATTGAACTATTTAAGTCTAAGTAAACCTAATTATTATGGGTTGACTTGTTGACCTTTTAGCCTATATGAGGAGGGATAATTTTCATAAAAAGAGATTTGGATCATTTATGAAATGGAATGGTCTATTCATTTTTCTTTGTAAGATTTAGGACTTATCATATGGATTCAACCTTTATGGCATCTATCTTCACTTATGAAAGAATTCATTCATTGTAGCATATTTTTTTACAATTATTAGAAGATTTTCATTCTTTATGGTCTATTCATCATATATTGCTCCTATTCTTCCTCTTTCGAAGCAAGTTATGACTACCTTTCTTTTTTGTTTTTGGATTTGTTAAATTTTAGGACAATCCAACATAAAAAAAAAAAGAAGGGTAGTTATGCCATGCTTTGGAAGAGAAGGAATAGAAGTGATAAGTGATGAAGAAAATGCCATAAAGGATGAAAAACCATTGATAAGTGCAAAAGAATTATGCTTCAAAAGATGAATCCTTTGATAAGTAAAGATAAACACCATAAAGTTTAAATCTTTTTTTATCATTCACAAGTTCATTCAAGAGCTTAAAAAAGAATCAAACTCTTATGAAAAAGAAAGTGGCAACCATTCCATTTCATAAATAATCTAAATCTCTTTCTATAAGGAACAACTATTCTTATATAAGCTAAAAGGTCAACAAGTCAACTTATAATAATTAGGCTTACTTTGACTCAAATGTTCCAAAACTAACATAAACCTAAAATGGGCAATAACTAATGGTTTCATATAATATAGCAATTATTTAAGGTAAAAATGGTAAAACAATGGGTCAAAAGTTTCTTAACACATAGAATACCTAAAATGACTTAGATATAACATAAAACATAATTAAGGCCTAAAATGAGCAAAATAGCCAAAAAAATCATAATAGTTGAAATGCATATCTCCAAGCTCTCTTATTTGTGTATTCAAGCCTCTTGAATTGACCCTTGAATTATATTTTTAATTCTCTTAAATAGCTCTTTCTGATTATCCCTTTCTAAGATCAAATCGTCTTAAAAGATTGACATCTCAACCATGTATTTCTTTTTAAATAATTGATATCTCAGTAAAACATTTCCTTTTAAAAGACTAATATCTTAACTAAATATTTCCTTTTAAAAAAATTGATGTCTCAACTAAATATTTCCTTATAAAAGATTGATATATCAACCAAATATTTCCTTTTAAAACAATTTATATCTTGGCCACCTATATCCTTTTGAAAGAGAGATATCTCATCCAAATATTTCTTTTTCAAAAGATTGATATCTCAACTAGATATTTCCTTTTTAAAAGACTTGTTAGATATTTCCTTTTTAAAACATTGATTAATATTAATCAAATATTATTATCTAACTAATTTATTTTATCTCACAGATAAAATCTTTTTTACAGTTATCATGAGAAAGGAGATAAGTAACCTTTAAGTATTGAATAGGCATAAAAATAACTCTAGTTTGTAATCAACCTACGTCTTGTGGCCCCTAAATATAGCCCAATCATATTACACTATTACTTAGTGAAGCCTAATTATATTAAACCTATCTTAGTTAGGAGTTTTAGCTTGACTAAAAGTTTCTAATTATAATATGACCTTAATATTTAATACACTCTTTGTATGTGATCTTATAGGTATTTATTAAGTTAGTAATGATTCTAAAATCCTATTTTAGTATTACAAGCAGTGAATGGTTCTAATAATGCATCATTGTCACCCTAGTAGTGAGAATGTTAGTAATTTGACATAACCTAATAGTTTATATAGTTTAGTCCTTTTTATCTTGGATATCTAAATTAAACTTAAGGCATGGAATGTGTTACCTTTTTCAATATTCAATCTGTATGTTTTTTAATTCTTGTGTAGACTAAGTAAAAAACTAAATGAATTCATATAAGCATGACCATGTTTTCATAGTCTTACTCAATCAAGAGGCCTACTAATATTACTTTTCCAACATGAGAGGGATAAAATCCTATCCAAATCATTCATGTCCCACTGCATGATTCATGGTATATCTAATCATTATTTTTTAAGCCAACCCTCTTACAAGTAAGCTTAGATGACATTAAAATACATGACTCCTTATGTAAGGAATGGTAGTGATTTCAAGTTGAAAAAACATTTACATTATTGTCACTTTGAGAATAACTTATGATACTCATATAGTGATTCATGTAGCATTCTTATAGCAGGTCAATTTAGTACATTTGTTTTCTAATATGTACTTATGACTTAATATGATATCTTATATCCATAACTATGGTCATCAGCCAACTTACTTACTAGTCTTAATATATTTTTTCTCCTAATTTATAATAATCCTTGATTAAATACCTTTTAGGAATAATATAAATTATTTTAGGGACAATCATTATATTTATTTATATTACATAGGTATAATGTTAAACATAACAATCAATTGAAATGACTTTATAAATAAAGAAAATGTAATACAATATATGAAAATTCAACATCCAATAATTGGCTACTAAAGCATTATGACTTCTTATGTTTGGAATTATAGTGATTTTAACTCAAAGGATCATATGCATTATTGTTACTATAAGAATTATTTATAACACTCACATAGCGATCCATCTAGCATTCTCATGAAAGATCAATCTAATGTTAGTGTATATGCCCTAAAACTAATCATATTGGTAATTGTAATTTTGAATCATGTTATTTTAATGGCAATTTCAATTATTATATTTATATATATTGTCTGCGTAATATATTCAATTATAATAATAACCTTAGAATAATTGTATTCTTAAATGTCCCTAGTCATATATCATTGTGGATTAGGTTGCTTTGATATGTTAAGACTAGCATGTGTGAAGACTTATATGGGATATTAAGTTTACACATGAGTACAAGTTAGAGAACTTGTATACTGGACTGACCCATATTAAGAACACTACATGGATTGTTATATGAGTGTCATAAGTGGTTCTTAGTGATCATTATTAATATGGTCCTTTGACCTGAGATCACCAAGGTTTCCTACATGTGAGTTTCATATTTTGATACTATTCTATGTCACTAATGGTTAAGTGAATGCAAGGGTAGATATAGGATATGTCACATATCATGCGGAGGGGTTTGTGTGATCAAGATGGGATTTGTCCCTCCTATATAACAGGAGTAACATCTATGGGCCCCTTGATCAAGTAAAGCTGAGAAAATGCATGGCCATGCTCAGATGAATTGACATGAGATGTCGATTACATTTGTTTCAGTCAGCTTATTTAGGAGTCAAGAAACCTTAAGATTGGGCTATACGGGAATGACACGGTCCATGTCTCGTGCTCAATCTAGATGTATAGGACAAAAGGACATAAGTGATGATCACGTGTAAAGGTTTAGTCAAATCACCGACTTTCTCATTACTTGAGTAACAATGATGTGTTGCTAGACACCAATCATTGTTTATGATCATTAATATGATTAATGGTCATTGCCAACGTAATGAGAGCCTATAGGGTCGCACACTTAGAGCCAAGTGAATTTGGAATTAATGGACTAAATTGTTTAGGCTTAATATTTGGGAATTCATGTTATAATTATAAGGCCCAATAATAAGCCTATAATTGTACATGGAATAAAGCCCAAATAGGCTAGGTTTTTCTATGCACCTATTTAAATAGGCTTGTTGGATAATAATAGAATCACTATCACTATTCACGCACCCCAAAAGGCATAGAAAACCCTAGCACCTCTCCTTGATCAAAAACCCCTGAAGAGGCGTAGCTAGCACTACGAGGTGTAAGGAGATCAATTCCAACTGGTATGTGTAGTGGACATTCATCGGTGATTCACGGGTTCGTGTGGATACCACAGAGGTGCAGCCACAAAAATGTTGTACTGGTGATCTGATCTTCTAGTTTCTTCCGGTTCGTGATTTGGAGAGCAGATCGGATTTGCTGTGCAGCGGACAAAAGATTTTTTGGCCGAAAGGTATAAACCCTAATTCCTAATCTACGGCATTCTAAATTCGCATGGATCCTTGGTGGAAATCGTGCAAAATTTTTATTCCGCTGTGCATGTATGATGCACAATTTCTAGCATCTAATACATTAGTTCTCTAACATATACTAATAAGTTAACTTGATATCCCCTATCCAATGGCCATGCTCATTAACCAACATACATGCTAATCTTGATATATTATTGTTATCCTAATTTACAATGATACTTAATTAGGGACTTTTAAAGAATAATATAAATTATTCTAGAGATAATGACTATATTTATTTATATTACACAAATATAACATTAAACAAAACTATAAATTGAAATGCCTTTATACATAAATAAAATATAATACAATGTATGTAAATATAATTATCTTATGATTGGCTACTAGAGCATACACCAACAGCCTTAAGAATTTGACTTGCAATTGGTTAGAACATGGTGAATTTGGTGAGCTCTTATTATTATAGTACAATATGCATTAAGGAATATACAAGAGTATGGTGTCCATTATAGGTGTATAAATGAACAAAATAAGGCATGTAAGTATTTCAATCCACATAATGTGTTATAATATCATTTTATTCCCTTTTATTTATGTTTTACTATATGTATGATGTATGCACAATAATGTTTCACCTTGTAGGGCACGTCAGTAGTGTGTTCCATATAAATTATGTTGTACCACTAGAATAACCTAATTAGGGTCATGGTGAGACTACTTGATGTAGCAAAAACATAAGAAATGTGAAGATAACCTATCTAGGTTTATAAATAAGATTTTGACTTTATTTATTTTATTAGAAAGTATTTTCTATAAAAAAATATTATTTGCATATCTATAAATAAAGAAGTGATATGACATTTGTATTGTGAAAGAAAAGAAATTCCATTTTTAAATAAGGAAAGCTACTTTTTTTTTCAAATTCTTCATATTTAACATTAAATAAATAAAATATTTTACCCTATTTTAATATTTTATAATTATATTTTACAAAAAATACTTTTTATCAAAAAATATAGAGCCATAATGTGTATGAACAAAGAACACATTTATAGATATTACTATTGGCATTAACAATGGTAGAGTCTAGTAATGTTTATAGGGGCCATGGCACCCTTTAAATTTTGAATATTTTAAAATATATATATGAAATTAGTTTAGCCTCTCTAAAAAATAAAATAAATATGAGAGATAATATAATGAATAAAGATATCTTTGAAAACATCATTTCAATGTACAAATAAATAAATAGATTTAAAAGTAAATATAACATTTTATCCTTCATTTATGAAGGTGGTTACTATTATATCCTTAAAATTTATAATAACTAGTAGTTCCCTTATTTTTTATTTTAATATAATTATTCTTTCACTTGTAAAACTAAAATAGGTGGTGAAAAGAAATAATTTACCTAAAAAAAAGCATGTACTTGACATTGTTGAGGTTAGATTTAATAGTTCACTTCAATATTTTTCATTCATTTTAATATTGTAAGTGAATGGAGAGATGAATAATTATAACAAAAGTAAAAATAAAAAACTAATAGTACTAGTTATGAAATTTGAGCAATAAAATAGTAACCACCTTTATAATTAAGGTACTTATAGTTATGTTTACTCTAAATTTAAACTTAAATTATATTTTATTTAATTTTTTAAAACTTAATATTAACTTAAATGAAAATTTATTAAATCCATTTAGCAACTACTATTATTTTGATGAGATTTTTTTAGGCAAATATATCCAACATTATCTCTATTTTTGAGATAATAATTGAATATATATATATATATATATATATATATATATATATATATATATATAATATGTCAAATCATTTTTAGGATTTGGCATATATAATTTTTAAAAGTTATAATTAAGAATAATTCTAAAATCCTACAAATTTTAATATTTTGCAATCAAATTTTCAAGCTTTTAACCAAATTTAATACTTAAAATAGAAAAACCTTTTAAACATAGTAAGTTTGATATTTAATAAATTTAACACTTAAAATTTAATGCTAAATGCTTTAATTTTATTAAGCACATCTTGTATATCACTATATTATCTTTTTTTAAGAAAAGAAAAATAACTAAAAAATATAAAAGAGAGATAGTGTGAAAATAATATTTATTATTTGTTGAAAATAATCACTAAATACATTGAGCTCCATTTAAGCTTAATTAGGTTCATGTAATAATCATGGTCAAACTTGAATTTTGCAAACTAAATAATATTGAACTCAAACTCATTTTTTTAACTAAGGTCCAACAAGTAAATGATTGGTTTGACTTGACTTGTCTCATTTCATTAACAATCTTAAGTTCCTAATTTACTTAAAAAATGGACAATCTTTTTAGCCTTTTTAAAAATATATCATTCTCCATCTTTAGACATAGATATAATTTGTATATATGTTTAACATATACAAGTTTAAGATATGAGCGTCATGAATAAAGACAATAGAGATTATAAGGTATAGAAAGTGATTGCATGATAGAAAGGAAAATAATGGTGATGATTGATCAAGATATAGAAACTTCATGGTGTGGACAAAATGGTTAGAAACTTTATTGTGTAGATAGAATGGCTACATTAGCTTTTAACATATTTATATGCATATATCTTTATTATATTATTATGAATGACCAAATGTTTTTCACCCAAAGTTAAAGTAAAGATTTTCCACTTATTGAGTGGTTATACTCACTCCCTTTCATTTCACTTTTTCAAAGAATAACACTTTTAGTAACCTTTGCTATGTTTTGATTAACTCTTACCTATTAAAGGTAAAAGATCCTTGGCATGTGATTATTATGGTAAGTAATGTTTAAATGCTAGTATAATTTATATGGGATAGAATTTTAGTTTTAAACCTAGTTTTCATTTAAAAATCTACTTTATTTCATTATTTTGATTTTATGCTAGTTATTTGTAAATAGTATATATAGTATGTTTTGAAAGTTGCTTTATTAATAGAAATTCATATTCTATTTTGAATAAGGATTGTTTATTGAAAAATTATGCATCAAGAGTTGACACATTTTAGTTTAAGATGTAACAAAATAATCCCATTTAAGGATGATTAAAAGGGAAGGAATGTTAAAATTGATATGCGATAGTAAAAGAATTAATTATAATTTAGATGATTTAAAGAGAAGGAATACCAAAAGTAATACACGATAACAAAAGTAGAGTCCCTCGTCATAGAAGATTGTGATACCAAGTTGAAGCCTAAAAATTGTTGAGTGGCTTAAAGAATATCAAATTAAAAACATAAATTTATACAAGATTTACATCCATTAAGTATAAGATATTCAAACTAGGCAAAGATGCAATCATAAATTTTCACTAAAGTTTTAATCTTATCCTTTAATTGTTATTTGAAGCAAATTTATCTTCTAACTTTCCAAAAATGTGTAATGTTACTTAACAATCTAACATCATTTGTTTTTCTTTTTTTAATAGAAATGCTTACATGAAATCCTACATGACCTACATAAGTAATATTTTCATTATTTTTATAGGAAACAAAGACACTTTTAGTCCTCTAACACCCATTAAAGTTTCAATTTCATCCTTAAAGTTTTACATGAAGTGAAATTGCCTTTTAACTTTCCTTTTTCCATTACTATATAGTTATTTGATTCATTTCTCTTGTAATAATCAATTTGAAACTCTATACTATCTTTTTTTCTTCTTCATTGTACCTAAATTTCTTCTTACTTTTCTATTTAATTTATTTTGTGCAATATATCTTCTTATAAGGAATTATTTTCTTACATCAATTTATTAAAAAAGGCTTAGTTAGTACTATGCTAATGATAATTCAATTTTTTTAAAATCATCATTGTCTTACATTTCTTCTTCATTATCATTAAAGTAAAGTTCTTCATTGTCTTTAGAAAGTTAAAAGTTAAATTTTCTTTAAATAAAGTTTAGGATACAAAATTGAAACTTTAGTGAAGATTTAGGGATCAAAAATACCTTTTTACTATGAAAATATAAAAATTTAACTCATATGGGCCATGTAAGATGTCATGTAAGCATCTTTATTAAACATCCTAGCAATATTAGGTTGCTAAGTAACATTACGCATTTTTGTTAGATAACAACTTTGCTTCAAACATTACTATAGAATCACAAATAAATATTGCCACATAAACATTGATCCAATTTAACATTAATATTTATTTTGATATGATGCTATTTTTGAAATTATTTAAAAACTTAAGATAATAAGTTATAAATATAATTGGCATCTATTTGGACATTGTGGTATTTTTAAAATTATTAGAAAACTTAAGATATCAAATTTTTGCTAAACCAACATCTAAAGATACAAAATTTAGATGCTTATATGAAAACAAAGAAGCTTAGGACATCTGTTTTATGATTATCGGACATCTAAAAAGTATTGTAAAAGCTTGATAAGAATATGTCAAACTTTAACACATTAGTTTTGAATATTACTAATGATTAAACTTATGGCATTTAAAAGGTTACTTGGAAACTATAAAAACTTAAGACATCAATTTTGTACATAATTGTCATCTAAAGGTATTTTAATTAGCTAGTTAGGAAATGTAAAAAGTAAACATGTTAGTTTTATACTTAATTGGCATCTAATGGCATGGCAAATGCCACCTTACTTAGAAAAGAATAATATATAGGACATTAATTTTGTGTCAATACATGAGACTATTGATTTTTAAATTACTTAAAAATTTCACTTCCACTTTCTATATATGACATCTCTACAATTAATATGCAAGAATTTGTCTATATTATTTCCTCCATTTGCCTCTTAGTGTATTATATATGTTTAATTTTATAAAATTAGCCTTGTCATGTAATCTAAAGTTAGTTTTACAATGATTTAAAATTGTTTAATTAATGTTGAATTTTTACACTATTTCAGATTTTTAGCCATATCTTAAGTTTTGGATATTGGATTTGGCTAATCTTTACATTGTTGAAAAGCTTAAAGAAAGCTTTATAACTTTTATGTTTTAGTTAAAGCACAATTTGGACTTCTGGAAAGTCTATTTTAGCTAAGAATTTGAAGCCTTGATTTTTGTCCTAACTAAGCTAGTTTTAGTTTTTAAATCATATTTAGAGCTCTAGAAATCTAATCAAGGTGAAATTAATGCCTAAATTTCCTAAGACCAGCCTTACAATTTTTGTATTTTAAGCTCAACAAAACTATGTGATTTTTATGGTCTTATATTAGATAAAAGTAAAACCTAAGAAATTTCATCATTATAACTCTTTTAGTACATTATTTTCTAAAATAAGTTCTAGGTTTCTAAAATTAGCAAGGCTCAATTTTTTGTAACCTTAGGAGGCATAAGGTTTTTAAAGGTAAGCAAGTCAAATATAAGGTTATATGTATCTAAAAACCAAGAACACTTTTTATTCCTACATAATTTAGCAAAGATAGCTTTCCTCTCTTTTTCAAGTTTCTTTTTTAACCATAGAAGGCTAAATTTCTAGAGGTACAAGAATTTTGAAGCTTATCTTATTAGTGTATATACCCTAAAACTAATCATATTGATAATTATAAATTTGAATCTTGTTATTTTAATGGAAATTTTAATTATCATATTTATACATATATTATCTATGTAATATATTTAATTATGATAATAACTTTAGAATAATTGTATTCTTAAATATCTTTAATTATATGTCATTGTGGATTAAGTTACTTTAATATGTTAAGACTAGCATGTGTGGTAACTTATATGAGATATTAAGTCTACACATGAGTACAAGTTAGAGAACTTGTATACTGGATCGACCTACCCTAATAACACTATATAGATTGTTGTATGAATGTTATGAGTAATTTTTAGTGATCATTATTAATATGGTCCTTTGACTTGAGATTACCAAGGTTCCTTACATGTGAGTTTCATATTTTGATACTCTTCTATGTCACTCATGGTTGAGTGAATATAAGGGTAGTTATTAGATATGTCACATATCATGCGGAAGGATTTGTGTGATCAAGATGGAACTTGTCTCTCTTATATAATAGGAGTGACATTTGTGGGTCCTTTGATTAAGTAAAATTGAGAAAATGCATGGCCATGCTCAGATAAATTAACATGAGATGTCAATTACATTTACTTCAGTCAATTTACTTAGGAATTAAGAAACCTTTAGATTGGATTATATAGGAATGACATGGTTCAAGTCTAGTGCTCAATCTGGATTTCTAGAACAAAAGGACGTAAATGATGATCACATGTAAAGGTTTAGTTGAATAACCGACTTTCTCATTACTTGGGTAATAATGATGTATTGCTAGACACCGTCCATTGTTTATGATTATTAATGTGATTTATGATCATTATCAATGTAATGAGAATTTGTAGGGTTGCACACTTAGAACCTAGTAGATTTGGAATTGATGGACCAAATTGTTTAGGCCTAATATTTGAAAATTTCATGTTATAATTATAAGGCCTAATAATAAGCTTATAATTATATATCAAATAAAGCCTAATTAGTTAAAGTTTTCTATGTACTTATTTAAATAGGCTTGTTTGGTAATAATATATATTATTTATGCATCCTAAAGCATAAATACCCTAATAGCCTTCCTTGACTATAACCTTTGAAGAAGCGTAACTAGTACTACGAGGCAAAGGAGGAAAATTCTAATTAGTGGTTGTGAACATTCACTGGTGATTTACTGGCTCATATGGATACCTCAAAGTTTTCGATTGAAAAGAAGTCAAAAAGGTGAATAACAAACGAGTCCCTGAATCATTGAAAATGCATTGATTAAATCCTTATTCTAATCTAACGTTTTGCATGATTTCTTTTGCTGGGATCAGTTAATTTCTACTACATTTGTTTAACTCCCGATCCCAACATATCTTTATTTAGATTATGAAATCTTAAGTTGTAATGTTAACTTTTTTAATTAATTTTCTTGTTTCTTTTATTCTTCATACTAATTACTTAAAATTGCATGTGCTAAATATTGGCATAATTGTTGTTCAACTTTGTGATTTCTAATCTTTATTTGTTCTTATGTTGAATTGTAGTTGGTTAATCATAATTTTTCATGTAAGGATAAAGAGTTAAGAGATTAAATCAAAGGTTTCGGATTTAATCCCTTAATTCAACTAGATTCTATTTTCAATTTAATTTTAATCTAGCTTTACAAATTCTAGCAATTTCTTAATTCTACTAATCTTAATTGATCCAATCCTAGATGGTTATCTAGTGTAGGACTCATGAATTATTATAAAGGTTCTAGATAATTCAAGATTGAAAATCAATTAGAATAGTCAAATATTTTATGATCTATGATTAATTTATATTAATAGCTCTCAAATCCTTGAACTAACTATTTAGCTATATTGAATTTATTTTTTTGTGCATTTTATTTTATTTAGTTCATTATTTTAAATTCAAATTAAACCTCTTAATTTGGTTTTGTGTTCATTTTGTTTTGCATTCTATTTGAATTTATATTTTACTTCTATTTGCATTTCTTGCTTCTATTTTTAGTGTATAAAAAAGCTTAAACAATTTGATAATCATAGTTACTAAATCACTAAGAGAAGATATATCGAGTGGATCACAAAGCTTCAACATAGTTTATCACCCTTTACTACAAAATTTTTTATCAAACTAATAATATTTAATATTGATATGTTGCAATGCACATTTCAACAATATCTTTGCCTCCATTATCTAACTTATTTTTAAGGTGGGAGACAAGGATAAGTCATTGTAATATCTAAATTAGTATTTAAACTTTTTTTATTTTTATTTTGATTAAATCTTTTCAACATTGAACTTTTGAAATAGTTATTTATTTTATTTAAAATCTTTCTATAAAACAAATTTTCAATAAATAAATTAAATGTTTAATTATTTTATTAATTAAACATTTTATATTTAATCTTATAATAAAATTCAAGAATTTCATATTTTTCTAGTAAATTTATAATCATATTCATATGGTTTGGGTGTTATTTTAAGATTTACTTAAATAATTTTTATGGTATATTTTCCATAAGATTGAAAATGTTTAATAATTAATATACATTAATTTATGAAAAATACTTGTGTTTGATTATAGATAGATGATTTTTCTCATGATTTAAGAAATTTCTATTTCTTGGATTAATTTTAAGCCTACTGTGCACCTAACCTCACCATAACTCTAGTCCTATTTCTTGGATTAATTTTATAAATTATGAATAGCTAAGATTTATTTTTTTTAAGAACTCTAACACATGAGAAGCATAGGGTAAAATCCCATAACACTTTAACAAATTCTCCATGCTTTCTTTATTTTTTTCTTCATGCTTTCCTTTTCCTTCTCTGTCTCCTTCTCTATTTTTATTATGTTCCTCTCCTAAGGTGCCATTGGTACTCTAACTTTTCTACCACCACATGCAAGCTAGCTTTATGTGTTCCTCCCTTCAACTTTCAATGGCCATGATGCTCTTGCAAAGACCATTAAATTCAATCGTGAGCTATAGTAGAAGATAGAAGCTTAACTTTTCTCAATTTTTAGCATTGGGCACTTCTTCACCGTTGGCTAAGTTGTTGGCAACCTTTTTAGGTAAGGCAGAGTCAATGTACAACACTACATTCTAATATTTATGCTAATGTTAGCTTAATCCAAAAATCCCTAACTAATTACATTTTGCTTGATTTTTTACTCAAATTTAGAAATATTATGAATGGATGCTCTAAAATGTTAGAATAGTATAAATTAGAGCATAAATAAGAAGTTCTAGAAAGAAATAGTTAGAAATAATCTATTTACAAAGTATTCTTTTAAAATCTTTGATTAATAGGAAAAGGAAAGAAAAGAATGAATGCTAAGAACTTTTGGGAAAAAAGATTATCATCTGAAGGTGAATGTGTATCTTGCCTTAAAATTCTTATTAAAAGCCCTTATATATATATATATATATATATATATATATATATATATATATATATATATATATATATATATATATATATATATGTAAGTATAATCCTAATATGATGTGATGGTGTATAAATCATTGTAATTATAATTATCTGTAGTCATTATCATATAATCATGTTTAATACTATATTTGCTAAATAGAACTCCATTTCTATAATGATACTTTATTAACAATCTTTTTGGACCATGTAGCAAAAGCATGAAATAACTAATATTGACTTGTAATGTTTAAAAGCTATAACCATGTAGGTTTCTTGCTTACTATGATTGAATGATTTGTGACTATGCTTAAAAGGTATGGTATTGTTATTTGCATAGTATTGATGTTAAGTTAAATTATGTTAAGATAATGAACATAAATTTCTTATTTATGATAAAATAATTAATATGAAAAATGATTGAATGGAAATGTGATTAGGGGAGACGAAACGTATCGATATTTTGATTAGTATTGGATTTGAAAAATTATTTATGAATGGATAAAGGTGGTCAAAAGGGAATAAGGTTAAGTTTACGAATGGATGTGGCTGAATCAGGAATTACAAAAAGATTTAAATTATTTTCTTAATTACTTTATTTATATAATGTGTTACTATGAATGATGATATGCATATGTGGATTCTTTTATTTAATAACTCATATTTATATGAATGAAGATCTTAACTTACTAAAGCTATGGCAATTATATCATTATACTTAACATTGTATGTGAATGTAAGCAAAATGGTACATAAGTAGCTAACTAATTAGTAGACAAAAGCTCAGGTTTGGAATTTGCTATAATTGCCTTTTTTGCTAATGCTTTAATTAATTATAAACTATTTCTAGTTGATTTTTAGCAATTGATTTTAGGTCGTATATACTCACTGAATTTATAAAATTCACCTTTTCATTTTATTTTTAACATTTTTAGGTTTAACTTAAACTATTAAGTTAAATTACCTTTATGGAAGTCCAAAGTCTTTTAATTAGAGTTTGGCAATTAAGGAATAGAGCCAATCATAAATTATGTTAATTTCATTGCATATAAAAGTAAATTATTGTTTACATAAAGTTCTTATTATGTAATCATGAAATCATAAGTTTTTCAATTTTATTTTTATTTTTTTCTGAGGAAGGTATCCCTAATGAGTGTCCATAAATAGAGGAAATTTTATCCATCCATTCTAAAACATTTTTTACTTACAAGATTCTATAGAAACAAAAAGTATTTCTATTGGTTTAGTGTCTACACAGTTTAGGTAATCAAGTTAGTGGAACCAATTAATAGGACCCTTACCGGTCACATCTAAGGTGGATCGTGACAATCACCTATCCCCTATATGAATTTAAAAGTATTATGAATCTTATTAAAGTATCTTATCCATTATATGATATCATTTTCAGGGAATGGATGATTAAATGCTTCAAAATAATTCATAGCATTTCTAAATATGTAACAAGAATAAGTGAGTTATCCTTATATTCCACTTAAATGCTAGAGTAAATAATGGAGGATAATGTATTATTTAGACTCCTAAGTGTTTGCTAAATGCATATAAACTTCCATCTCACTCTCTAATATTTTAGCTTCATATTTAAAAAAAGCTACATATAAAACAGTTCCACTCATTTAGAGACTAACTAGAATTACTTTCACATAATTTACAACTTTTCTAAATGTGAAGCAATAATTGGTAAGTTGTCCTAATATTGTTAAGACTATTGGGTTTCAATTGAAAGAAATAGAACTTTCTTCAACACATTGGAACTTGCAACAAGGATTTAAATACATATGTGTGTAAATTTAGTTTTGATATTACATTGTAAAGCATAGTGCTTTTGTCATAATGCTATATTAATGATATATATGTACTTATTTGAAAAGAAGTAAAACCCCTAAATAAATTTTTAAAATTATTTGTCTCATTTCTTATCTATTTATACTTTCAAAATAAATTTACACTAAATTTAAATATTTGGCTTTTAGATTACAAAGTCTACTAAATAGAAGACATCCTAACAAAAATAATTAACACAATTCGATTCTTTTGTGACAATTAAGTTTACATAAAAGTTTTGCATAAAATAAATTGTTGTTACCATAATTGATACAAAAAAATTCAATGATAAGACATTGGTTTTATGCAAATAATCAATATCATAATATATTATAATATTAATTTTATAATTCACCAATGTCTAAATGTATAACATTTAAAGGTTGTTTAGATAACAAGGAAATTTAAGATGTCAATTTTAGAATCAACTAATGTCTAAAGGCATTAGAAAAATCTTATATGGAGAATATCAAACTTTAACACATCATTTTTTAACTTAATTGACATCTAAATTTGTGACATTTTATAAGGTTATTGAGAAACTACAAAAATATAAGATGTCGCCCTAAATCCTAAACCATTATCTTAAGGCATTTCAAGCATCTCATTAGAAAATGTAACAAGTTTATACCTCAATTTTGGACATAAACAACATCTAAAGGTATGGTAACTGCCAATTTCCTAGGAAATAAAGCATACCTAAGATGTCATTTTTTGGGTTAATAATCGATATTTATTATTTTACATAATGCCTATAAATTTTGCTTATTCTTTATTCCAAACATCTCAATAATATTTTAGCCTTCATTATCTAACTCTCAAGTTTAGGTTAAATATTATGATATCTTACCTTCCATTTTCATGTTGCAAATTTAAAAATGTTATGAATTTTATTGAAAAACTTGCCGTCTTTGATAAATTTTACTTTCACATATTGGTAAGTCCTTCAACAAGATTCCAAAATTCATATATTGGTAAGATTTACCAATATGTGAAAGTAGAGATATCAAAGAAGGAAAATACTTCAACAAGAACCACAATATCTCTAAATGTTTAACATGAAATGAAAAAGGAGTTATCTTTTTATTCCACCTAAACTTTAGCATTAGTAATATAAAAAAATGTATTGCCTAGATCTCATGTGAAAAGATTTGTTTTTTAAATAGAACAATATTTTAAAAAAAATTGTTGTTAATGGAAGCAAATTGAATTAGCAAAAATTATGGAATAGAATAGTCTCATTTTTCATCTATTTATTGTGATATTGATGCAAAGATTGTCTAAATGAGAAGTCAATGTAATGATATGCAAATAAACAAAATTATAGAATATATTTTCATATTTAATTATCTTCTTTCTCGTCTATTTTTAGATATGTGTTCAATCTATTATTATTATTTGTATATGCTTGTATAATTTAGACTTCCATAAAGAAAAGATGCTAGGGTTAATTACAAATAACTAGCATTGTAATTCATATAAAATTTGTAATATTTCAAACTTTAGACAATGTAACTTAAAAAAAATTGATCAAAGATCAATTTAAAAAATGATGCTTGGGTTTTTATAAAATTTATACTTAATTTATAAAATTGTTGCTTGTAATTGTTGAAAAAATATATATATCTAAGGAAAAGGTATCATGATTTTTATTAATAAATGATGATTTAAGTTACAATAAATTGTTTTATAAAAAAGTTCCTAAAGAAAAGACATTGCTTGTTTACCAATAACTAATGTTTGAAAATATTATAACATCATTTTTTTTCAAATAACCAACATCAAACCTTCTCTAGTAGGATAATGTCATCTTCTTTTAGACATAGTGCTTTATGATGAAAGTAACATTTAAAAGCCAATGTAATTTACTTGATCTTACTTTACATGTCAATTTTGTTAATAATCAACATAGAAATCAAAAGGTGTCACTTTACATTATCATTCTCACATACAAAAATTACAAAAGGATTGGTAAAAGAATAAAAATAAAATACTAAAATTATGTAGTATTATCTGCAAAATTAAGATTCCTCCAATGTGAAACCCTTTCAAGCTTAAAAAGAACTTAAAGGGAATCACAAAGCATAAATTTTTCTTCCACTTTTATCCGTTAACAAGGTATACTCCATCAATATATTAATATTTTCACTCTAGATATGTGTGTTATTTAAGTTTTGTATTTATTTTTGCAAAATCTCTAACTTAAGCTGATTAAGGTTAAAGTTTGAAATATCACTAAAATATTTCTCATGCTTTATTAGCTCATGTATCATGAAATAAATTACATAAAAAGGCTTGCATATAAATAGATATGATTTTTTTTAGTTTTGATATGTGAATGAACATTGTTCAACTCTAGATAATTAGAGTTATAATTTTGATATATAAATATATGAATATAGTTGGATCTTGGATTCATGGTAGGAATATGTATAATTTGTGATGATATAAGGTTTGCTTTATGTTCTTGTATTTATGATTTTCATTAAATTGGCAAGTTATGAATCAAAGATTGATGCATGTTAATCAACGTAGTATTGAATATGAAAATGGAATTAACAAATTTATAATTAATTAAGGAAGAGAATTTATTTATGACCTTATAAGGGGCCTTTGCATTAAAAGTTGTTATGTCAAGAAAGTAATAGTTGAACAACTATGAGAAAATTTATTTATCATGATGTTAACACTAGGTACAGTAAAAGTAAATTGTGTTGCATACTTATTGCTCATAAAGGTAAGGATTTTAATGCTCACTTAGAGAACATTATGCATAATATTGTAAATAATTTCACTTAGTATTCGTATGTTCTTGATAACTTGTTGACTAATGTAGAGAAGCCATCATATCTGGGATGCACTAAATTCATACTTTTATCCACTATATTGAGATTGTTCAACTTGAAAGTAAGGAATTAATCGAGTGACAATGGCTTCACGACATTACTGCAATTGTTAACATGTTTCCTATAAGCAATAAACTACTAGCTCATGCTTATGATGTAAAGAAAATCATATGCCTGATAGTTATAGAGTATAAAAAGATTAATTCCAATCTAAATTATTGTATATTATATTGAAAAGAGTACAAAAACCTTACATAAGTGTCCTAAATATAGGACATCATATTACAAATTGAAGAAGCATAATGATAGCATAAAAAAAAGGCTCTAAAAAAGGTGTTATAGTATCTTTCTATAATATCAAGGTTTAAACATATGCTTGTTAATGCAAGATACACCAAGGACATAACATCACATGTAGAATTATTGATGTCTTATTACAAGCTTCATCATCCAAATGATTCTCATAATGGAGAATAGTTAACACATTGCTTCCCAAATTTAGTAGTGAAGCAAGAAACCTTATACTTGCACTTTATATAGATGGAATAGACCTTTATGGTAATATGAGTAGTAAACACAGCATATGACTTGTCACATTACCTTTCCTTTGTAATTATAAAGCATAAGTACATTGTCACTATTGATTTCTAGCTCCAAGCAACTGGGAAATGACATAGATGTCTACTTGGCATTGCTTATCAAAGTCTTGAGATTGCTATGAGATGAAGGTGTGTTAGTGTTTGACACATATTGTGAAGAATTTTTTGAAGTTATATGTTAACTTCCTAACTTATAGAAACTTATTAGGATATAGTGTTAAAGGGCATAAACATGTCCTATTTGTGAAAATGGCACATCCTCTTCTTAATTGAAGCATTAAAAGAAAATAATATATCTCAGTCGTAGGAGATTTCTACCTTATTCCTACCACTATCACAAGCTATGAAAGGCTTTCAATTGTTCACCGGAAGATGCATCGCCTTTAAACGCTTTAACTGGATAGTAAGTTTATAAATGATTTAAAATATTAATGTCATATTTAGCAAACCCAATACACCTATAGGTGGTAATGCTCCATGAAAGAAAAGATCCATATTCTTTGATCTCCCATATCATTAAAAATTATTTATAAGATATAATGTTGATATCATGTATATTGAGAAAAATATTTGTGATAATCTCACTAGTATATGATTAGCAAGACAAAAGATAGAGTCAATGCTAGATTAGACCTAGTTAAAATGGCCATATGGGTGGAATCAACACTGGTAAAAAGGATCAACATATGTATTTACCTCTAATTTTCATATGAGGGAGAAAATAAATTTCTATGTGATTTTAAATTGCTCCAAATCTATTCTTCCAATATTGAAAGCCTTATTTTTATGAAAGATTTGAAATCAGTTAGTTTTGAAGTCTTATAATTATCATACTTTAATGTAACAAATTCAATTTGTGGCCATTCAAGGAATATTGCCTAAACATGTGAGAGAAGCTATCATAAAACTTTATTTCTTCCTCCATACACCATGTACTAAGGTCATTGATCTAGAAAATTTAGATAAGTTGTAGAAAGATATTGTTATCATACTGTGTCAACATGGGATGTATTTTCTACCTTTATTTTTTAACATCATGATGCATTTGTTAAGGGAGATAAAATTTTATGGACTAGTTTCCTTAAGGTGGATGTATCTATTTCAACAAAATATGAAGATCTTAAAAAGGTATCTGCATAATCGAAATAAGCCTAAAGGATGTATTGTTAAAAGGTACACATATGAGGAGGTTATAAGATTTTGCACTAAATACTTATTAAAAGCAAATGCCATTAAGCTTCTCAAGCCTTGTTATGAGAGAAGAATTATAAATAAAAGTAAATTAGGGGCTGAATGGAGAGTATAAACCATAAAGGTAGGCATAAGAACACTTTTACATCCTATAAAATTTTGAAAAGGTAGAACCTTATATAAATGAGCATATTGCTCTTATAAAAGAGCTCAATCATTGCAAGGATAAATAATGTGTATAAGTTAAACATAATTGTCCATCTATCATATGTTTCCAAGACTATAAAATGGTTAACCTATAGGCCTTTCATGAAGGTCATATCTCATCATAGATATGACATTAATGGATATTATTTCTAAATAAAAAGATAGGATAAGATAAGCACTATGCAAAATAATGAGTTCACTCTAATGGCTCAGCAATGTGCATCTCTAGTACCAAAGATAAAAATCCTTCTTATGTGATAATGTCAAATTATGAGGTCATAGAAAACATAAGGGAGCTCAATTATGTCAAATTCAACAGGCCTATGTTTCAATATAAGTGGATGGACAATAATAATAATAACATTCAAGTGAATAAGTTAGGATTCATATTTGTGGATCGAGGGTTATAAAGAGGAACTATCCATGATGGCATCTCAAGTAGTAACAAATATGATTAATAAGAAGTGGTTTATAGTTTTCCAAGGAAAAGACAAATTCTTGGTATGTAATGAAGAAGATATAGCCACTAATATTAAGAACATACCTCATTTCTCATCGAGACTACATCTAATTAATCATAAAGATAATTAGGAGAAGTTTTATATGTGAAAAGATCATGGTAAGAGAATATAGGTTAATGATCCTTCCAAAGAAATTTCTTAACATAATTTCAAAATACTAATATTTTCATTTTTAAATTTATACATGCATCATAATTGCTTGCTTATTAATTTATATTTTGTTAATTGTTGCTTTTTTGTTAATGCAAGTTTTACATGGATCATGATGAAGGGATAAGGATTTGAATATCTTAAAACAAAAAAATATTTAGGATAATTTGAAGATCATTATGCTTTCACCAATAAGTCTTTTCTTCATGATTATTACGACTATCAAATTGCCATGTACTTTTTTTCCCTTATAATTTGAAACATGGTTTGTTCATATGCCAATTTTCAACAACGCAAATTTTTTTCCTTAGTCTTGTGAGATATTAATGTAATGAGAATTATTGGGTTTGATGTCCTTATTGTATGGAATTAGTGTAATGGGAAATGTGGTGTGTTTTGGATTTTTCTTTTTCAAAAGTTGCTTTACAAAACTATCTTTAAATTTTTTTTATTTTCAAAATCTATTTTTGGATTTAAGGAAAACAAAGAACATGGGTAATTAATGTTATAAATAAGGAAAATATTCATTTAATTATAAAATTGATATTAAAATTAAAAAATATAAAAATATAAAAATTAATTTTATTTTTCTATTTTTAAGTTACACATTTTAAGAAGAAAAAATTTTTATTTTTAAGAATAAAAAATATTTTTAAAGAAAAGTAAACAAATAGACTTGTGGCTTCTATTTCATTTAAGTTATTTTGTATTATGTAATGTAATATAAAATGTTCGTTTTGATTTCATTTAAACTTCTTTGTATGTATTTGAAATTTGAGTATTGTAGAGTTCATTTTTATTTTATTTAAGAGTTTTAAATTTATTTGAAACTGGGAGTAATGTATGAGGAAGTTTTTTAAGAAGCTATGCAAAATAGAAGTGTACAAAAGGGAACAAGGGTTGTTTAAGGGAGGGAAAGCAAAGCATGGCATATTGATTATTTAAAAAACCAATGTAGTATAAAAGATATTACAGGTTTCTTAAAACCACCGACGTCTAATATTGAGTTTCAACGATGGTTTTTTGTTAAAAATCAACATCCATATTTTAATAAATAACATTTTAGCTTGTCGCGTTAAATTTGAGGTGATTTTTCATTAAATACTTGATGTATTTTTGCATTTTGGTAATAGTGAAATAGAATTTAAGGGAAAAAAAATGAAACCCCAGTTAAATTCAAGCGAACCGTATGTCTTTTTGCCTTCAAACTACTAATCTCGACTAATCATACTCTCTGTGGCCTTTTCAACGTGAACAAGATTCGAAAAGGAAGATATTGCTAAGTGCAAAAATTGAGATTAAAAAGAAAAGGAAGAGCAGGGATTTCGCCAAGTTTTTGTATGTTTTAATTACTTTCTCCATCATTTTTAAATATTATTTTTAAAAAATTATTTTTATTTATCTATCATTTTAAAAAATTAAGACTATATTTATTATTTTATTTCTATTATTACCCCCACTATTTAAATAAATACCTAACAACTTTACTTGTCGGTTAACTTTTAGTATTGGATATATTAATAAATTACATATTTTCTTTTTTTGAAATTAAAGTTATTTATTATCTTCCTTGATCCTTATACATTTATCTTAAATAACACTTAAAAAATAAATGGATGAATTTAGTCATATTTAATAAATAAAGAATAGTTATTAATTATTCATTTATCACTTTTGTGGAGGTCCATCAATTAAAAATATAATTTTTTAATTTTAAAAATATTAAAAAATATAAAAATTGATAATTATTTTTTATTTATTAAATATGATTGAGGAAAAATATTATAATTAAAATTGAAATATAAAAGAAAAGGGAGAGAGTTTGATACATTATTAATATAGTAATGCATTAGTGCACTATCAAATCTTATGATGCATTAAACTTATTTTTTTAAAAAAATTAAATTTCACAATAATAAATTAATAATTAAGTTAACGATTGTTGATTTGGCAAAATTATAGTAATCTTTTGAAAAAAAAATTGTCAAATCTGTTGCTTCGGCAAAATTATAGAATTGCAATCACACGTGTGTAGCAAGTGACGGACCCAATATTAGTGCAGCACCTTTCCTCCTATTTATGTGAAAAGTCAAAAGGATCTTCTTAGTGGCCTAGCCACAGAAGCTTGTCCAAAATTTTCACAAACGCACAGTATTTTCTTATTGAATTATAACGTATATCGGATTAGATTATATTAGATTAGATCTCCATCTATCATATTAAAAAAAGTTAAATACTGTCAAAAAAAATTATGCAAAATAAAAATTAAAGAATATAAATTTAAGTGTGTAGCGTCAAATTCTTATATATAGAATTTAAATTAAATATTTAATATATAATTTTTAATCTCACTTATTTGATATTTTAATTTGACCACCGGATTATCTCACATATTAAATCTCATTAATATATGTGTGGGACCCTCATCTTTAATGTAAACAATAAACTTGAGCGTTAATATTTGAGTGGACAATGGAGATGAGTTTGAGGAAAACTTTTGCCACTCACTTAAACTCATGTTTTTTACTCATAAATGGAGAAATTTATAAGTATGTGAATTTTATTATTTATTAAAAATAATGTATAGTATATATCGAACATTTTCCTATTAATTTTGCTACACACATTTTTTCTTTTAATAAAGCATTAAATATATTTCATTTTAATAATTATACGGATAATAATTTATTTAATATAAATATGACATTGAGAATTTGAATTTAAAATGGAAAAGGAATAAAATTCCTAAAGCAAAGATACCAACATTCTATACAATCTTTTGAAAACATGTTTGAATTACACTCTCCTATAAAATTTATATTTCTATAAATCTCATAATTTTTATTAGAAGGATTGCTTAATAATAACATAAAATAAGAGTGCATCCACCATTCCTTCCGATATATAATCAACAAATCCCCTTGAAAGTTCTTCAACCTTGGACGATAATTCTATGCTAGCTTTGCAGAAGTACAGAGTATGCCAGAGACAGAGATCAGAAGCAACGCCGTCCACCAGCCCACAACCACCAGGCGCGGTGGCTGGCGCGCCGCCATCTTCATTATCTGTGAGTAATTCACACTTTTTCACTTCCATCGTTGCCTTCTTTCTTTCCTCCCTAAACAATCAACCCATATTTTAGTCGCTTTTCTTTGAACAAAAATAGTAGTTTTTGATAACTGTTAGAAATGTTTTCAGATAGTTTATCTACCAACTGGTGCTAATATTTTATTTTTCTTTCAAAACAATTAAGAAAAGTTGAAGAATAATTTTTCCTTTTTAATCATCAGGTGAGAAAATCACCGGAAGAATTAAAACATTACTAAATTTCTTCTCTTCTAATAGTCTTGCTTCAAGTATTCAAATGGTAAATGAAGTCCGACCATCGGATATACAAATAAAATCTGATCCATGAATATTAACATATTTTCCACCCAACCATGCGTAGTTTGGTGAATTTGAAAAATAATTTCGAAGACAAAGCTGAAGAATTTTTTATTTTTTATTTTTTTACAAACTTGTACTGTAGAATAAATCATATGTAATTTTGAACACTTCTATTTTTCTGAACGTTGTTTTTTCACTTTAGTTGTGGAGGTTGCAGAGAGATTTGCATACCAAGGATTAGCAACAAATCTGGTGACATATCTCACAAATGCTCTGAAGGAACCCACAATCACAGCTGTAAAGAATGTGAACACATGGGTTGGCGTTTCTTCGCTTTTCCCTCTCCTGGGCGGATTCATTGCTGACTCCTATCTTGGTCGTTTCAAGACAATCCTCCTCTCCTCAATCATTTACTTGGTGGTAATTTCATTTGCTCTGCTCTGCCCTACTTTTAATTTGATTTAAGGGTAATTACACTTTATATAATTTTATATAATTACATTCACATTTATTTTATCTTTACGACTATATATTGACCCTTTTTTTAACATATATACTCACTTTTATATTGAAAATATTTTTTATATTAAAAATATTTCTAATCTCACTCTCGATAACACTTCTTATTAATCTTGATAAATTAAATATTATGATATATTAAAATTCAAAAGATAGTTTCCTTATTTCTCAAATTAAAAATATTTCTCTCTATTTTTGTTTATATTAAATATATACACCCATTTCTTACTTAAAAAAAAAGACATAAATCATTAGGTTGTGAGCTAGTAACGAGAAATTTAGATAATATGTTGGAAGTTTTATATCCAATCTCTTTACCATTAATTTAAGTATTTAATGATTTAATCGTTTATATTATCAAAAAAATAATTTTATATTTTAAAAAATAAAAAAATGCAAACATAATTAATTAAATTCAATTAAAATTTTCCCTGGTATAATTCTCGTTCTCTGCTTCTCATTTATGCTTCCTTTTGGAGTGTAATAAAATTCAAGTTAACCTTTCGATACTTTCATATAAGTATGGATGCGATTTTTGCAATTTTTAATATAAAAAATTATAAAATTTACATAAATAGTTATAATTCATAATTTATATTATTATAAAAGATTATAAATTTTATATAAATAATTATAAATTTTACAAAAAGAATCTATAAAAATTCACAATTATACTAAGTTAGTGCCCAAGCAAAACCCTAAAATTCATCGCTAGGATCCTTGTATCTTGTGAAGCAATAACATCTTGAGTTGAGTCTTCTCTCGAGGGTTGAAGAGAGGAAAAAAAAAAGACAAGTCAATGTCGTGGTTCTCACAAATACAAATATGAACAAAATGGTCAGCCTCATTAATTGTGTATGAAAATTTTAACCGTTAAAAAATTATGTGTTTGTATTATTAAATTATTTCTAATATTAAATTAAAATAATCTGAAAAAATAAACTTTGCTCTAAAATGTGAATTGATAATGAAAATATTTAATTTGTTAAGGATATGACTTTTTTTCATAACATTATTGTAAGAGACTAAAAATGTCGCTCTCATTAATTGAGGATTGAATAATTATTTTTAGTAATAATAAAAATAATAATTCACGTAAAAAAATTCTATTCAAAACAAGGAATAAAGTTATTTGATTAATATTAGGAGCACTATATCATTGAATAAGTTGAAAACTTTGAATGCTAGAAAATTAAATTTTTTATTACTAAATTATTTTTTAAAATATTATTAAAAGAATTAGTCAGATAGAAAATATAAATGTCAATATAAAAAGTATCACTCGTTTAACAGCTAAGATACTTAATTTTTAAGGATTTGACTTTTCTAAAACATTATTTTAAAGAGACAAAATCACCGCTAAAAGATAAAAATATTAATATTCAATTGAGCTAGAAATTTAAAGATGACAAGATGTACCCGTCATCCGAACCTTTTTATAACTTATGTGTTGAAAATCTAATGCATGTGAACTTCTTTGCAAAAATGAAAAACCATCTTTGCATGAGGTATTTGAACCTCTTGTTTAAGAGTTCCCTGTAAGATATTGAAATTAGATAGAGAAAAGCTTCAGCAACACAATATATTATTAAATTTAATTATTAAATTTCATTCATTTTATATAATATTATGTAAATAGATAAAATTTAATAATTTAAATTAATAGTACATCAACGTACTATAATTATTACTAACAAAATGTGAGATTCATGTACTCAAAATTGGAGGATTCGTGCCTTTTTTATTAACAAAATTAATAATTTTATTTTTAAAATTATATAATATTAATGAAATAAATTATAAATTATAAAAATAACATAATAATATTTTTATAATATTCTATCCATTCAATTTCATATTTTTTGTATATGGAATTTCATTCTTTAAACAACCTAGCTAAGAAAAAACGCGATACTGTAAAGATAAAATATTATTTAGAAATTATCTTATTAGTGTTTTATAATTTTATAAGAAAAATTATTTTTGTTTTTCATTAACAAGTCATTTCTTGAAGATTCAAATTCTTTTTGATTGAGAAGAGATTGGAAAAAATTTTAAAAATGAAACAAAAAATTGAAAAGATGATATCAAATTGTAAAATTATAAAACGACATATGGAAGGGAATCACCAGCTCATTGCCATAGGTTTAGTTTTTTGTTGCAATATAGGAAAATATATTTATTTCAACAAATGAAAAGCTTAAATTATACAACTCTATTGTTTATTTCATTTTTAAAGTTTTAGAAAAGCCATATTTCTGATTTGTTGAAATTCAATTTCCAATTGAAGTATTTCGTAGGGAGTTAGACAACACACACGTATACAGTCAACCAAACAACTTCACAAAAAATGTATTTCTGAAAAGAAAACAAAACGACATGATTTAAACTTTAAAGAATCTTACACGTTAGTTTTTATTGATCTTTTTTTATAAGGACTGCTGGTATGTTCAAAATCTAATTTAAAAAAAATATCATATTTATTGAGCAAAATAAATTAATCCTTCTAACTTATAGATATAAGACAAATATTCACATGCAAGTTGTGATGCATATAAGAATTAATGAGAACCCAAATCTGATCCTTGTTATTTTACTATAGAAGGCATGTATATCACTTTTTTTTTAGAAAAAATTAATATACACCCTAAATAAATGAAAATTCTTAGTCTATTAAAGTAGAGATAGGCTCAATATTTGAAAACGAAGGCATAAATTTTGTTGAAAGTAGAGCCTTTACTGAGTCTTTAAAATTATGATTTTGTTTGTTTTATAGAAAAAAATATTTCTGTTAAAAAATATTATTTGTATATATTAATAAAATAGTGATATATCATTTGTATACTTTATAATTAAAAAAATGATAATCATAGTTATGGTAGTAGAATAAAATATATTTCTCTTTAAAATAGATAATTACTTTTCCCAAACTTATTAAACAAATAAAATATTTCTTTTATTTTAAAATTATATTCATATATTTTTATAAAAAATACACTCTTCGTTAGATAAGCAAAAGCCTACATCTCATATCGAAGTAGGAATCTCTATTTACTTAAGAGCATCTCTCTACTTTTCTTTGAGTTTTGAATTGTCGAGTGTAACATAGTTCTATATAAAACAAAGCTAGAATAATTCCTTGTTCTTTATTCATACCATATATGGCCATGTACATGTATATCGAAGGTAAAAATGATATTTCGTGATGTGAAACTCAATTAAGAATCTAATGTCATGTAAGTGTTACAGGGAATGGTGTTTCTGACATTATCAGTCTCAATACTAAAACATAAATGGCTGTTTTTCTTGGCGCTTTATGTGCTGTCGATTGGTGATGGAGGGCACAAGCCGTGCGTCCAGACATTCGCCGCCGATCAGTTTGATGAGAACACGGCGGAGGAAAAAGACGCCAAGAGCTCATTCTTTAACTGGTGGTACGTGGGGGTGGTGTTTGGCTCTACTGTTGCTGCAATTTTGGTGATATATCTGCAGGTAATCATTTAGAATCCAAACAATTTTTTTATAGAAAAATCTATCGTTTCATGTCATATTATGATTATGATACTGAATTTTATATCTACTTAGGAGGGCTGTTTCAAAAGAATTTTTATCAATTTGATTGTCAATTTTGGTATTATATTTTTCCTTATTTTGAAATGATCATTTTAATTTTATTAAAAATCATGGGACAGGCATAATGTGTGTACTAATTTAATCAAAGAGGGAAGGAAACAAATAACTAGCGCTGATAAAAGAGAGGAAAAACCTGATAGAGAGGAAAAGTTGGTTGTGAAAGAAGTGGGACAAGACTCGAGAAGTGAGGATTATGATCGATAAATTTTTATTTTTATTTTTAAAATTTGTTTTAAAATTTAATTTTTATTTTTAGAGATTATTTTTAGATTTAAAAAATAAAAAATAAAAGATAATTGACGTTGTATATGAGGAAAGGTTTCACTTAAATATAAAACTAACATTTAGAAAAAAAGTTAAGTTATTTTTAATTTTTTTGGTTTTTAAATTACATATTTAAAGTTAATATTTTTATAAAATAAATTATGAAAATAATTCCCAAGCAAAAATTTTTTTTTGTAAAAATCGAAAAATAAAAAAAAAACTACTTTTAAAGGTAGTAAACAAATAGATCAAAATTGTCCAAAAAGAGAAATGATGCTATGAATGTTTAGAAGTGCTAACATTTCAAAAACAATTAATAAGAAAGCAAAAAGTTGTTTTTTCCCCCTTAAATAGAAGGAGACATCTAGTAGTGTCATTTGATTTTAATGGAATTGCTTACCGCATTTTTCCTTTGAAAATTTATTATGTACTTCATTTTAATAAATGGTAAGTCACAGTTCTTTATAATTTGCAAAGTGAGAATGAGTTCATAAGAATGAGAATTTAGTAACAATAAAATTTAAATTTAATTTATTATTAATATAAATTAATTTTATACTATCACTTATTTATATCACTTATTTATATGTTATTATATCATTAAAAATTATTAAAAAATTTTATTGCTTATAAATTTTTTTTTATTATTACTTTTTATAATATGTCATCATTTTATATATTGTAAATGTAAAATATTTTATAATAATAATGAATCAAATATCCACTATAAATATTATCATTTAACCTTTATAATCATTTTTTTTCTAATACTTTTATTTATAAAAACATTATTAGGGAGTCAATTTCTTTAAGAAAATGATCAATGTTCATGTGATCATGGGGTAAGAGAAAATATCTTCTTTCTAAACACATAAATATTAGTTAATTAAAGTAACTAAAGTAGCATAATAACACAAACGATTTAACATTAAAAAATTTCAAACTTTAAGGGAAAATTTCATAAATGGAAAAAAATCCTTTATTAAAATCACATGATAATATGTATAAAAACTTCCATAGCATCCTAATCATTAACTTTACATCTTTTTCAAACTTCTATAAAGATTTTCACATAACTCATAAATTTTCACATCATATCTTTCTTATACATAAACATTTGCACAATACAAATATTTATAGTACAAAAATACTTGTTTGGTAAGCAATCTTAATTCTACTTTAACACAGGGAAAAAACTAGCTTAAATTGGAAGATAATAAATTTGATTTAAACTCAATAATTTTTATATTGACACAAATTCTATTTTCATTATCAACTTTTATGTTCCATCTATTGTCCAATGAAGGATTGGATGCCAAGCATAAGGTCTTCTATCATTGCAATTTCTTCAAACTACAATTATCTTCTTATTAAATAGTTCTTCCATAATGAAGCATCACAAATTTTACTAAAATCTATCTATGATCTTCCCATTTGTAGGAATTTCTCACATTTATAGAAACATTATATCTTACAAACAATTTTATGAGTTGGCATAATCTTTTCAAACCTTTATCCTTATCATTAATCATAAGCCCTAACTTCTTGTCTATACTAAAACAATCTACCTTTAACTCTTCAATGCATCATCATACATATTCAACTAGTTACCTCCACAACATCATCTTTCATCATCTTTAACTCATGCAAGATCATACTAGCTCTCTTTCATTCATCCTCTTTAACTAATGCAAGATTGTACAAGCAATCTTTACATCATCTTGAACTTATGTAAAATTGAACTAGCTATTTCACTTCATCATCATCTTCACCACCACCACCAATACCATTATTTTCATCCATCGTCTTCTCTCACACATGGAATTGTATCAAGATCTTACAATCTCAAATTACCAATTCTCCTTTCCAAACATAAAAGCATTAGACAATTAAAGCAATCAAAGTAGCAAAATAAACATTAAAAACAATTTAACATTAAAAACTTTCAAATTTTAAGGGAAAAAATCACAAATGAAGAGAGTTTCGTTATATATCAAGATAAGCTAATATATGTGAAAATTCTTAATTATAATCTCATAATTTCCTAACTACTATCCCTACCTTCCTACATCAATTCCAAATTTCATATAACTCTTATAAGTATTCATATCACATCTATATCAAAGATATAAAAATATTTATAGCTCAAAATACTTGCTTAACAAGCAATCTAAGCTTTACTTTATCACAAAAAATTTAGTTTGAATAAGAAGATAATTCATATAGAAAATAATTATTAATTGATAACAATTTAAATTTGTGTCAAATTTTATTATGAATATCTTTCTTTCTTTCTCATTTTTTTTTGGTAGTTGGAATTATTATCCCTACTTCTTTATAGGTTTCAATGGTAAATTATGCTCATCTGCCTTGAAGTTTAGATTAATTATATTCACATTCTTTAATTTTTAAAAATATATACTCATGTTCCCTTTTTTTATGGTAAGGAAGGTGGGAGTGAATTTAAATAAAAGGAAAAGGTTATTTCTAAAAATACAAAAAATGTTAATTTATTAGACAAAATTTCAGAGGTGGTAAGTAACCCGGTTAGAATTTGATGGAAAGCTGTGAGGAGATCACATCAATTTTCTATAAAATTGCGAGGCTCAGTGTATATAACCTTGCTTAAACTAGTTCAGAGAGGTGACAATCATCACAATTAGTAGTCTCTTATTATTGTTGTAACATGCATTTATTTATTTGTTTGAACCGTAAACAGGATAATATTGGGTGGGCCACGGGCTTGGGAGTTCTGGCAGGAGTGTTGGCCTTAGCATTGGCATTGTTCCTTCTAGGCTACAAAAGGTACAGAAAGGAAAGCCCAACTGGAAGCCCATTCACGAGGATGGCCCAAGTTTTTGTGGCAGCAGCTCGAAAGCGGCGTTTGAGGAACAAGCGCGACGACCATCGGAATTATTGCTACGGTGATGAGGCTGCCGAGTCCCATCTTGAAGGTCAACCGAAATTTTCAACTCTGGCTCGTACTCATCAATTCAGGTGTGTTTCTTGCATTCCCCGACATCATAACGCCGTATTAAGTTATTAACAAAAAGAATTTGCTTTGACAGGTTTTTTTTATAACTTTTATTAAAAATTTAACTTTTTCATAAGAACCCAATTTTTAATTTTTTTTTATACAACTTTAAACGACAGAATTACAATCTTTTTTAAAATTTGTTACACACAAATTTTGCAGACACTTGCAAAATTTAAAAAAAAATACAAATTTTCATATGAAAAATAGTAATTTTTATGACTTTGCATAAATTTTTTATAAATATTATGGGCCTAACTTTGCATAATAAGATTGGGATTCTCTCTAAAGTAAAAGATGCATTTTAAAATATAAAATAAATATCACAATTTTTTTAATAAAAAATTAAAAGAGTGAATAATTATAAATTTAAAATTATTTTTAATTAATTATTATTTATCAAATTCTAAACTTTAATTTTATCATCAAGACCTATATGTTTCTTTTTATTCTTTAAAATGTAATTTTACACTTTAGACTTGTAAAATTCTACAAAACCTTGTATGCATATACCGTGGTTTTAAAAGTTCTCATTAAATTTATATCTAATAGTTTTTACAAATTTCTCTAAACTTATATTTTATTGTAGTTAATAGTAAAAGAGAACATGAGTTGGATATGCTGTACCGTTGCAAGTAGAGGAGGGTACAATATTTGCCCTTAATGTGTAGATATATAATTGTGATAGGGTTGTTTCATTTTAAGCTAATTCATGCACATATTGAATTGCTTTCATTTTTGGCCGAACAACCTGGACATACGTGCTCATTTTGGCTTAAAAGTTAAAACCCTTTTCGACTATAAACTTTTATATCAATTCTTTTTTCAATGGTGGGAGAAATGGCTTTCACTATTTTGGAGGGTGGAACAGTAATGATTACTTCTCCATCCCATAAAATTATTTATCAAGACTCGAACTTTTGTCTTTGCCATTGCAAGAATCTTAAGATCTAATTTGCATATCGTTGAATTAACCAACATGAAGTTTTGATGTATCAATTAGAGGAAGAAAGAAGTGAACATTTTTTCTAAAATTTAGTGCTTGCTCTTTGAAACACAACAGCGTCCTCATGACATAGAGAATATAGAATAAGAAAATATAGAATGGTCATTGGGGACCATAATTCAAAGAATCGAGAGAGAGAGAAACCTTACCAAAGTCAACGTTGAAGTTGCTTCAAACAACTTGACGTGAACTTTATTAGCTCATTTCGGTTCAACTTTGCATCTTTTTCTCCTTCCTGTTTGAATAATATTATGTGAACTATCACTGGTTCCCTCAAAAGAATTCTTTTATAGGAGGTTTAAAACTAAGATTTCCACCATATTAACTGAGGTTTTCATCACTAAACTATCACATAATGAGTCATGTAATAGAATTTAATATAAGCTGATACCACTGATCAATTGAAAAAAAATTCCAGTTAGTTCAATTAATAATATCATTGAAATGTCAATATTGCTACCGTATAATTTCATGATGAATTATTTCAATTATTAAATAAATAAATATATATATTGTTGTTGGGATGAATATTAAATTTTGGAATGTAAATTCTGATTTATCTAGATGTTGATGGTAGTATTATTAAGCATTTCAAATATTACAAGTTCACCTACATGGAAGTTTGTTCCATTGGATTAGTGACTTTTTTAATAAGAGTAATATTTTTGCTCGAGAATAAAAAAAATAAATTATAATCATTAAATATTTTACAGTAATTATTGGAATTAAAATATAAAATTATATAATCTTTTAAATAATTATATGATAATTAATTATATTTTAATTTTATCTATCAATATAATATTTGATGGCTGCAATTCACTTTTTCACTAATATAAAAGCGGTATTTTTTATGCTCACTTTCTTTCTATATTTATTATAGTTTTATGATTTTATTTACACATTTTTTTAGTAGTCTGTTACTAATTGAAATTTTCCTTTAGTTTTCTGGACAATGCATTCATTATTGATGAAATTGATGCCTCAAGCAAAACCAAAAACCCATGGAGGCTATGTTCAGTTACTCAAGTCGAGGAAGTAAAGTTGGTCCTTCGCCTCATCCCCATATGGCTAAGTTGCCTAATCTTTTTTGTCGTCCAAACTCAATCTCACACATTCTACGTCAAGCAAGGCTTCACAATGGCACGCTCAATTGGACCCCACTTCAAGGTCTCTCCAGCATCACTTGCCGGTGTCATTGGACTCACCATCTTAGTCATTATCCCTGTTTACGACCGCCTTTTCGTGCCAATTGCCGGCAAGATCACCGGCCACCGCACCGGAATAACGATTCTACAAAGGATTGGGGTTGGCCTATTCTTGTCGATGCTCACCATGGCTGTCTCAGCCCTGATAGAGGCCAAAAGGGTTAGGATTGCCAAGGAACACAATCTCATAGAAAACCCAAGTTCAGTTGTTCCGATGAGCATCTGGTGGCTGCTTCCTCAATATATGATTTTGGGAATGGCCGATTCTTTCACTGTTATAGGCCTTCAAGAGTTGTTTTATGATCAGATGCCGCAAGCAATGCGAAGTTTGGGAGCTGGAGCTTATGTGAGCATTTTGGGAGTTGGGAGCTTTGTTAGTAATGCAGTTATAGCCATTGTGGAGGCAGTGACTTCAAAAACTGGTGAGAAGTGGTTGGATAACAATATAAATAAGGCACACCTTGATTACTTTTACTGGGTTTTGGTTGTCTTGAGTGCATTGGGTTTGGTAGTTTTTGTGTTGCTTGCTAGGGTTTTTGTGTACAAGAATGTTAATGTGGTTGAGATGTCTAGGATATAAGTTTTTAGATTAAACCAAGTCAATATAGTTGTTTGTTTAAGTTTTTACATTAAACCAAGTCAATATAGTTGTTTCATCATGAACTTTTAGTATATATTTTATAAGTTTTATTTGATTTATTATCGATGTAAAATTTTTTACATTGCAATCATCTTAAATTTAAAAATACCACAAAAATTTTGAAAAATCATATGAATAACTCTTTCAAAAAAAAACTATTTATATATGCAAAATGTGCTATAGGTATATTCTTACGCTACATAAAAAATATTATTATTATTATCATATTATTCAAAATTTTTAATTATTGATTATTATTTTTAGCAAATCAAAAAACTACATTATTAATTCGAAGATTTATTTAACTGTGATGTCAAAATAAGTGACTTGTTAAAATATAATGGATAGTATTGAAATTTCAGGGTTACTAACATTAGATATATTTCTACGGAACACATACAAGTGTCCTTGATGCTAGCTTACAACCTCAACTTTCACAAAATTCGACAGAGTGTGGAAGTAGAGTCACATTTTGTAAGATTGAAATTTTCATATAATCTGTCAGCTTTTGATCCTACATCATTAGAAAAAATGGTAAAATATAGAATAAATATAATAATTAATCTCTCATTTATAAAGGTGATATTTATTTCCCTCAAATTTCATAATTAATATTATTAGTCCCTTATTTTATTTTATTTATAATTATTCATCTCACCATTCAATTACAATATTAAAATAAATGAACAATATTGAAATAGATTGTTAAATATCACGTTAACAATATCAAATAGATGCTTTTTTGTCATATTATTTTCACCATTTATTTTAGTGCTACAAATGAAGAAAAAATGGATAATTATAATAAAAGCAAAAATAAGGAACTACTAATACTAGTTATAAAATTTGAGAGATATATTATTACTTTTATAAATGATAGAGTAAATATTATGTTTATTTAATATATATATATATATATATATATATATATATATATATATATATATATATAGGGAGCTAACATCTATATATGAATATAGAGGTTTGCAACCTTCACTTTTTAATTTAAATGAGAAAATTATACTATTAATTTAGTAATGATAAAATAATAATAAAGAGTATTAAGTCAATTTGCCACATTAAAAATCACTTCAATTAATAAGTATATTTATTGTAAAGATGAAAGAGAATTAGTAAAATTAACTTAAAAATTTTATATTTATATTTCTCAATTAAAATTATCAAAATGCCCATTATTATTTTTATTATTATTAAATTAGTAGTATGATTTTTTTCAATTAAAAGGTGGAGGTTGCTATCCACATATAAATGTGAAGGTTAGCAATTTCCATGTATACATATGTGTGTACACACTTATTATGTAGATAAGTAGAATTGAGTTAAATATTTTATATTTCTATCTCTCTATTAAAATTATTTATATATCCTTAATTATTTTATTATTATAAAATTAATAGCATAATTTTTTTATCCAAATGAGAGTTAAGGTTGTTAGCCTCCATATATCACTAATACAAAATGGTAATTCTATGTTAATTGATAGACAATGATTAAGAAAAAATTGATACCTATATTGATGCAATGATACTTTTAAAATTTATGAGAAATGTACGATGACAATTAACATTATAATTTATGTCTATTTAGATATTTGAATATACTACTAATATTGAAACATTGATGTTTATATTCATTAATGTTGAAATTGATGTAGTAGTGGTATTTTTGTAAATATCATTTTAACTTCATATGCCTGTTTTGCCTCAAGCCAATGTTGTTACTTTCAAATGTCAATTATCATATTAAAATTAACATGTAAATATTACTCCTAGTGCGTATAAATTTTACTTGCATTCTTTTTTTATATTTAGGTTGAATTTAAGCACAACTCACTCATTCTTTGAAAATACTTTGAATTTATTGAAAGCACTTTTTTCAAGACTTTAATGTCTCCTACTTTTAAATAATAAGAGGTAATAGAGTCCTATATATGGGAACTGATGTTTAAAAGTATATCAATAGGAAATTAAATTTTATATTTACACTATTATAGGAAACTATAAATTATTAGATGAGGGTTGCATACAATAACCTACATGTAAAGACTATCTAAAACAAATTGATATTTATATTTACAAATTTATAATGTCAATAGTTAACTCATTTGAACTGCATTATGGCATTTATGAATTAAGTTGTAATGCTGATAATCAACTCATTTAAAGCTCACTCTAACATTTATAACTAAACTTGTAATATCAATAGTTAACTCATTTAAATCACATTACGACATTCACGAGATTTTAAGAGATTGAGAACACTTATAACATTGATTGTTTAAATGATCAACATCCAAAACATATATCAATAAACTCAACATGAAAAATTAATTTTTAAGATATCAATTATATGTTAATAATTATTGTATAATGTCTTGTATTACCTTTAAATTTCACTTTATTCTCCATTCAAAACATCTTTTTGATATCTTAGCCTATATTATCCAATATTAGAATTTGGTTCTAATTCAAAGATAACCATTTTCCATCTTACAAAACTCATTTGAAGATGTTGCAAACCTTGTTAAAGGACTTATATTTCCTATGATATATCAAGTTTCATAGTATATGATCCTTTAATAAATGAAAAATATGTGAAACCTAAGATATCAAAGGAGAGGAAAATCATTTGATAAGATATGTAGCACCTTTAAACAATTGTACAAGAACGAAGAAGGGCTATCATTGAATTTATTCCAAACTCTAGTATTAGTAATAAAGACACATGTATTGCCTAAACTAATAATTCAATATTCAACAAAAGAAAAATTGGCAACAAGGAACACGTTGAAGATTAGTGTATTTGTTATAGGCATAGTTTTTAAAATTGGATTGATTATTAAGCTAGATAAGTCATTAGTTTATCAGTTCACTGGTTTAATCATTGATTCACTTATTGAACTGATTTTGAATTAAAAATATAAATTATATATATGTATGTACATATAGTTGTATATATTAAAATATAAAAATTTTATATATAAACATATATACAAATGTATGTATACATTAGTATTATATATTTAGAATAACAAGTTATGAGAAAACTAAAAAAATAATATAATATAAGTTACTAATGTAAATAAATAAATAAATAATAAAATATAAGTGACATATTAATAATTTATGCTAGAAATATTAAAAGAAATAATATAAATTTAATTGATCTAGAATTGTAAAATATTACACCTTAATTATATTTAAAATTGTAAAATTTACAATTTTTCAAAAAAAATAAAAAATTTTGAAATGAATGAGTCCTCTAATTTTGACTAACTCATACCAATTCACATGCATTGGTGATCTAATACCCTTAATTGGACTAGTTCACCAATTAGTTCACTGGTCCAACCAGTTAGTTTAGTTTAATTTTTAAAATTATGGTTATAAGTGAGATAGGAGCCTCCTTTTACCCCAATATCTCTATAAGGATAAAGGAAGGCTTTTTTCTCAGTATTACTAAGTTGTATATATAGCATATAACTAGCCCTTTAACCTAGAAACCCTCAAGCATAAAGAATTAGTTGTTTATTGTATTAATATTTTAGTGCATTTGTTAATAATGTATTAAAATGTTAATTGTTTATTTTATTTTGTTGATGTAATAATGTAAATATGTCCATGAAAACAAATAAAATTGTCATTTCATAATTCTTTTTTATCTAATTTTTTTCTATTTACTTCTAATTTTCTATAATTTATATTTACTTTTTACATTTAGATAGCTTTTTTTTTTTACATTTAAAGCTATATGTTTTGAATAGATAATGATTTCAATGTCTAAATGTAAGTTAAAAATAACTCATTTTCTCTTTAAAATATTTAAAAATAAACTCTTCTGTTTATTTTTTTGGTAATCATCTTTAATTTGAATTTTAAAAGATTTCAATTTAATAATTTGTTTTATGTGTAAGTGTCTAAAGTTTTTTTTTTATCTTTTTTAGTTATCATATTTCACAAAATGAAATAAAATTAACTATATGTTTCTTTAATTTAAACATAACTATTTTTCTACTATTATCTTTTATCTAAAATTTCAAATATTTCAATATTTTGTAGTAAGAAAAAATAAACCACATTAGTTTCTTTTTTAGAACCAATGTCTTTGTGTTATTGTATCTACTTATTATAATAATGGACATATTAGACCATATTTCTTGTATTCAAGCATTGATTATTTGGTAATAAAAAATGGAAAACCACGTTAGTTATTTTTATTAAATCAATGTTGCTAACTATTCAATAATTAATTAAAATTTACTATCATGAACCTAACCTGATCATGATCAATGTGGAATTCACTCTTTAGTTTCTACTAGCTAATTGTTATTTTTAGTTATCACTTTCTTAACAAACAAATGGGATTTATATGTAAGGAAGAAGATAAAAATTTAGAAAAAAAGACATAATTAAATTCATTAAAAGGTTTTACAAAAGATGAGAAAATTAGGTTTGCTTGTAGTTTTCCCAAAATAAGAATAAGCCAATCTAACCAACTTATGAGAAATTTAGTTTATGCATCTCATCTACCTAAGCCTATAATAGAATAAGGCCTAAACTATGCTATATACAAATATCTTGTGCTACTATACAACCAAATGATAAAATCCATGGAATCTAGCACTAAGAAGGTAATGGTGGACACTCAACATAAGAATAAGCAAAATAAGTCATAGAGGAGTGAGTTTAAAACTTAATGAATGACTAATTCATTAGAACAATAATATAACACAATAACTTACTGACCAGAACATCCTTATATAAAACTCATCACACAAACAATCATATTGGTGATTAGATTTCAAGTAACCTAAAAAGCTAAAATGTACTTATCCCATCACAAATATATCATACATAATAAGTTAAGAGAAATTATATCATAAAAACATGTTACATCTCTAGTAATAAGTAATAGATAAATACATATGTTCCCTTTATAACCTCGAGCTAAGTTGATACCCTATTAACCTTACATTGAGAATTAATCATTCACCAATTGCCATCATTATTCTTATATATAATGAAGATAGTCTTGTAGAATTTTGACACTATGGTTATTTAGCAAAGATAGTCATATACGAGCTTTTAACACTAATTCATACCTCGTAACCTTATGAAATTATGGCCATTTAGTGGAAATAGGCTTTTGAGGGTTCCTACATGTTTCATAATTTGTTTTTTTCCCATCCCACATCTTAAATAGTAGCTAACATAATTTCATAATAACATTATGCCTTAATGCATGGTCATATGTCACATTTCAATACATAATCACATGAACAAGATCAATTATATCATTTACAACATGTCACTTTAAGTATAAGTCTTAATTCATTTTATAAATCACATAATAATTTTAATCTCAACTCAATTCATGACATAATAGCCATATATAGGTTAAAAGAGGTAAGAATCTCTATTAATGTGTTCATGCATCAATATTATGGTTAATTATACATTAATAAACTAGTTCTGGTTAATTAAAGTGTTAAAACATGATATAGGGGAGGGTGAATTGATTATATATTCGATTTACAATCAAATTCTCAATTTTAAATGAGGAGAATCAATTGTATAATTGGTTCGCCTTCCTAATTTTGCTCCTAGACAAGGATAATCTATTGTACACTGAATTCGTGTATAAATTTATTTTTTGTAAATAGAAGAATCAATTGTAGAATTAGTTTATTTACCCAAATTTTGCTACCAGACAAGGAGAGTTTATTGTAGAATCGATTCATGTACGAAAAACTTTAGTTTTGTGTAAATTTTCACTATTCACCCACCTTTATATGCCCTCTAAATACATTTATTGCCTATTGAACACATATATAATTACTAATACATACATTTAACACTTTATACTAACTTTTTTTTAACATTTATAACATCCTAAACATAAAATCCAACATAATTTAAACAAAGTGACATAAACTTAATATTTCAACAATATTATCATATTTTGATAAATTAATGAATTCAATTAGATTATCCATTCATCTTATATGGAAAAGAGTATTAGAAGCTAGATTGAAGGCTTCTTAACCCTGTTCACATTAAGATTTATGGATTCTAGAGTTAAAGTTTGGAACTCCTAATAAAAATCAAATAACCTCTAATTTCCTCATTAACTAAGAAAAAATAGTTAGAATTCTTAATAAAAACAATGTTTTTACCTTGATTATATAAAAAAATCGAGAAAAAATGAGGTTCACTTGCTTGATTTAATGGAATGGTGCAAAGAAGGAGTGAAGAGAGTTAGGAAAAAAGGAGAAAGATGTTAGAATGAGAAGGAAGAAAGGTGAAGGGCTTAAAAAATGGGGAATAATGCCTCCAAGGGCATTAAATTAACAATTCTAAAGTTTATAATTTATAATATCATTTAATTTTTCTTATCCAATCCTTATAAATACACATTCCCATAGTGATTAAATTAATAACTCTATTTTATTTCATAATTCATGCTCAAAATTTTGAATTGAATAAAATTTACCAATCAATGCCATTCTTCCTTTTTTAAAAAATAAATTTTAATTTAATATATTTTAAAGAGGGTGTAGCATTTATAGTAATGGAATTTTGAATAAAGGTGACCTGTTGTTCCTTTTCATTTGTATAATATCCTCCATAATAGACATATCATTTCTTATTTATTTCATTTACATTCAATTTGTTGCTATTTATATTTGTTTAATTGTATAAGAAAAATGTCATAATGCAAAAAAGAACTTTAATGCTCTTAATTTCAATTGTATTTTGAATTTTGATTTGATATATATGATATGCATAATTAAATCAATTTTATTATGATATACATGCTTATTTTATCTAGCTATTTAGAAATGATTTTGCAAAGGTTCAAGAATTCTAATGGAACGATTATGTAAAATATTGCCTAAGCAAAAAAAAAATCTATTTTTTAATAGACAACATTATCTATTATAATATTAGTTCTTATTTTGTAACTAACATTAAACATTACTAAATAGGATGATATCATTACATTAAAGACAATGGTGTCCTTTACTTGACTAACTTCTAAAACATACTTGAATGTCAATTTTTTGTATTAATCCACTTAAAAGCTTATCACTTAAGCACAAATTGAAAATGAAAAGTTTAAAGCATGGCATGAGTTAAAAATAAAAAGAATAAAGCATAGCACTATTTGTAAATTTCATCTTGAAACTTTTCTAACCTTAAAATAATTTTCTATCTAACAAAGTATGCTCTAATGTATAAAATTTTATCTATATTATTTTCTTTTATTTTATACCTTTTACTCAGTTATATATACTTAATTTTATAAAATTAGCCTTATTGTATAATTTGGTGTTAGTCTTACAACAATTTGAAATTATTTGGTTAATGTTGAATTTTTATATTATTTCAAATTTTTAACTATATCTTGAGTTTCAAATATCAAATTTAGTTGGAAAATTTAAAGAAAGCTCTATAACTTTCATATTTTAGTTAAAGCCTAGTTTAAATGTCAAAAACGTTTAATTTAGTCGAGAAGTTGAAGCTCTTTTATGTCCAAGCTTAGTTTTAGTTTTTGGGCTATATTTAAAATTATAAAGGTCCAATCAAGGTGAAACTAGCACATAAAATTTTCTAAGACTGGCCTTACAAATTTCATGATTGAGTTTAGCAAAACTATATAGTTTTGGTGGTCTTATATTAGCTAAAAGTTAAACCTAAAAGAATTTGCTACATTAACTCTTATAATGCATTATTTTGTAAATTAAGTTTAAAACTTTTAAAATTATTAGGGTCTTATTCTTTGTAACCTTAGAATTCTTATTCTTTGTAACCTTAGGAGGCATATATAATTCAAGTTCATGAGGTTTTAGAGGATAGCAATTTAGATATAGGGCCTCTAAAAGTAAGAACACATTTTGCATAATTCTACAAACATATTAGATAACTTTTTTCTTTTTTGCAAGTCTTTTCTTTTTCAATAGTCGAAGGTTAAATTTCTAGTTAATTTAAGGATTCTGAGGCCTATCTCTATTTGGATCATGAGATCTTAAATTGTAATGTTAACTTCTTCTAATTAATTTTTCTCTTTCATTAACTCATTATGATAATTAATTGAAATTGCATAAATTGAATGTTTATTTAGTATAATTTAAGTTTGACCTTGTGACTTTTGATCTTTGTCTATTTTTATATTGAATTATGGTTAGTTAATCACTATTTTTCATGTGGAAATAGAGAACTAAAAGATTAAATTAAAGGTTCCTAGTTTAATCCTTCAATTCAGTTGAATTTTATTTTCAAATCAATTTTAATCTAACCTTATAGATTATAATAATTACTTAATTTTGCTAATCTTAATTAATTAGATTATAGATAATTATCTAACGTAGAATTCATAAATTATTGTAGGAGTTCTAAATAATTTAAGGTTAAAAAATTAATTAAAATTATTAAATATATTTGATCAACAATTAATCCACATAAGGATTTTCAAATTCTTAGATTAATTATTTTTCTATATTAATTTTTTTATCTTTCTATTTTGTTTCTACATTCTATTTTATTTAGTGCATTTTGTTTAATTTTGAATCAAAACTCCCAATCGTATTCTATTTCTATCAATTAAATCTTATCTTATTTTATTTTATTTACATTTAGTTAATTTCATTTTATATTCAACATATCATTTTGCATAATTTCATTCTATTCTATTTTCATTTTGTTTACATTCTCTTTGTTAGTAAATCATAGTGAAAGAATAATATCAAGTGGTTCATTAGGAGTTTGACCAAATTGTTTTCTTATATTACAAATTTTTTTATCAACTAATAATATTTAACTTTGATTGTGATGCAACACATGTATTAGCTCTATTCTCAAGCTTAAAATGCTTCCTTTCATTTTTATATTTTTATTCACTAATTATTTTCCAAGACTTATGCTCTATTAGCCTATAGTTAAATATGTAAAGTTTAACATTCATTAAAAAAATAAAGAATATAAATATAAGGATCTTTTTACTTTTATGTTTGTTTTTGTAATTTAATTTTTAGTTTCCAAATTGATCTCATTTTGTTACCTATCATTTTGATGCACTTTTTACAAGTTTGTATAGGTAAGAAATTTGATCTCATTCATCTTTTTTGCATTTTATGATATTATATACTATTTATTCATATGGAAATATGTAATATCATGTGCTAATTTTTCATAAATACTTATTGTATTTGTAGGTATTGTATTCAAAAGACTTTTTTAGGAACTACCAATCTTGCATATCAAGTAATAGGCATCAAGATAAATTTAGTGAAATATCTATCTCTAATTAAGATATTATATATAACCTTTTACTATGTTCAATATTTTATTATTGAATTTATTCATTAATATTGTTTAAATTAGTATTCTATAAAGATATAGGTTTTATTTTTAGTTAGGAATATAGGAAAAATAGGGAAGATAACGGAGTAAGGAATATAAGGATGGGGTTAGGGTTTTAAATAAAGGAATAAGGAACTACATGATGAGATTAGGGGTTAAAGTTTATGGGTGGGTGGGACATGTCACGTTAGTTATGAAAATAAACTAATGTGGTATTAGTAGAACTAAATAGTAATTATTTGAAAACAAATGACGCAATGTTATTTCCTACAAGGATATAAAAATAAATGACATTAGTTATTTTCGATAAAAAATTGATGTTATTGTTATATTTTATAATAGTTTCAAAATTGATATTAAATACAAATATACAATAACACTTGATTAAATGTCAGTCAATTTTTAACATGTAATATTCAAAATACATGACACTAATTGACTATTCTATAGTAGTGTATGCATGTAAAGGTTAGCAATCGTTATATATATAACCCCCATTGTTGTGTAGAAATAGCTCTCTCTGTAGTAAAATAAGAAACTTGCTTACACTATCTTATTGGTCTTTTATAATTTCTCAATTGCATACACAATGATTCATATAAAAGAAAAAGATAATAAAAACGTACATTAGTAAATCAAATACTAAATAGTGATAGTCATGGAAACCATGAAAGTTCTTAATAACAAAGTTGAAAAGAAGCTAAGGTGTTAGATTAGTTTGGTGCCTATTAAAATAGATGAGGATGAAAAAGTATATTCAAGTGGAGAAGACTATAAATCTCTTGCTATCCATATTAATGAATGCCATTAATAAAACTTCTCCTTTGGTTTCAAGTGTAGTGACTGATGACAAAAGACAATTAACTCTTCGATAAGCTACAAAAAATTCTAAATCACCATTACTTTTATTTATTTCATCATTACTATTTTATTGATCCTCTCTATCAATGCTCTATTTCTCCTTAAATTTTTATTTTTTTTCCAATTTCATTTTGTATCCATTATTTGGCTCTAAATCTCAGTGGTCAAGGCAATTATGTCATAGTCAATAACATGTAGTATAGTAAGCTAGATGCAGTTCTACCATTATAATTTGGCATTTAAAGGCATAACTTTTCTCACTTGTAATTAGAATCAAGCAAGGTTGCTTATAGTTTTAATCTGTTAGTTGCACAAATTGTGGTTTATTCAAGTTTAGGTAGACACAATTTTTGTTATTTGGTTTAATTGAGTATGGTCATATTGTGTTTTGGTTATTTCTTAAGGTCTATTTTAGTAATGTAAAAAATAGCTATACAGAACTTTAATGTTAAAAATAATAAGGAAACAAAGCTTAAAAGGGAAAAGCTTAAAAGGGAAAAGAAATTAAAGTGACTTGCATCTGAATAATTATTTTTCACTAAAGTAGAAACTATATGGCTAAGTTTTGAAAATGCACATCTAGATAAGATTATTGCTCAAATGTTCAATGTTAAACATATTCAAACTACTCGATCTTTATTTATAAGTATCATTCACTAAAGTTTTTCCCAAACAATATTATTACCAAGTTATACCTATCAATACATTTCATAAACACAAATTTGCATAGTCCAAACTTATTGTAGCTGAGGCTAAGATTCAAGAATTAAAATCCAAAAATGAAGAATTATAAAATAAATTGAGGGTTTAAACATTTGATTGAGCAATTTGGAATCTAAATTGAAAAATATAGGTAAACAATACTTAGTATTTCAAAACTAGCTACAATGTTATATAATTAGTCAACATCAGGATAATTACTATCATAATAGTGGAGTGTTGTATAATTTTATCTTGTAGGTCATTTTGGAGTTTTGTGTGGTTAAAAATATAGGTAATGCCTAACTTGTGCTTTTCAAAAAAGGAAAAAGGTACTAGATTTTATACTGATTGTGATCAAGCTAGACACTTTTTATCAAATTATGTCAAATTTCATTCATACAAGATCAATTATAGTAATATTAGCATTGTCCATTTTACTTCCAAAGTCTTTAAAGACCTCGTATTGTTGGTAATCATGCTTAGCCTCCTTTTATCACTTGTTGGCTACTTAAACTATCATCTTGCACTCTAGCTCAACTAATATAATTTTATCCCACTTAATTGAAAATTATGAATATAGTGTAAATTCAACCTTTCTTACAAGATGACTATAAAGATTCGGAGTAGTGTGGAGGTGTAATAGAACATCACATAGAATTGAAAAAGGTTAAACTAATAGCTCCCATGTCAAACTAATTATTAGTTCTAAAAGCTTACCTAGCCAAGACTTATAGAAGGGCATTGAAGATTTTTCATGTAAGTTTCAAGTCAATACATCTTAAAAGTTAAAAGGTTTTGTTATAAAAAGCCATTAACAAGTATAAGAAATTTTGGGATAAAAGAACAAAGCATAGGCATCCATCTAAATTTATTAGGTGGTTATTTGATAATTAGTTAAGTTGTATTTACTTTTATTTTGTCTTGAGGTGTTCTTTGGTTTGCAAATTTTTTTTTTGAGGTTTAGCTCTATGTAATCTTAAGTATGTTATCTTCTTATCTTGTTAGCGTAATGGGAAAAAAGTGGAAAAACTACAATGAATAGTATTTCAAGTAGAAGCTTCAAATCTTAATCATCTATCTTAGTCAACCTCATTATCTTTTTAGTGGGGTCTACTAAGATAGAAGGTTAAGATGATGTATTATTGATAATATACAACTAGAATGGATGTATTCATTCAGTTCAACTCAGACTATTCAAATATAAATGTAAAAATATTTATGAATAAGGCTTATTTACTTGTATTTACTATTTTGAAAGATTAAAACAAGGGAAAATTTTCTATTCATTCAATGTTATATCTGAAAATGTGATATAAAATTATATTCACTATATTAAAAAGCAAATTATTTTCTTTCACTATGATGATGTTATATATTATTTTTTCTAATCTCAACATGCATAAGTATAATGAAAGTCATTTACT